>RYFJ01000066.1:0-326140 GCA_003991445.1 Oryza meyeriana var. granulata | reverse complement strand
CGGAAAAAGAGAGAGTCTGAGTAGCATCCAAGACGCTCATTATCGCAACCCAGTAGAGTGCACTGGTGCGATTGCGGGATGATAAATGTCCTTCGGGGCATACTGTTTAGGTCTGTGAAGTCGATGGTACAGTCTCCATTGCTTTCGACTTCTTGACGAACACCAGGCCAGCCAATCGGGTGTCACTCGTGATGAGTGGACTGGATCAGCTTGCTACTTCTGGCTTTCGCGCGTCTAGCATGATTCGATCAATCTTGCGTAGTTTTGATTTTTAGCTTAAGACGGGGACTTGGCGCAAGGTGATGCTCGGATAAGACTTTGCTGATGCCAAAATCATCCGGCCCAAGTGAACATCTAGGTTAACTGTCGATCAGATCTTGGTGCTGTCATTCAATCGAATCTCTGCCGATAGGACCACATTTTCACAGGTCAGCAGGGTAACCAGGACCTTCTTAGACTCGCCCTGGGGCGAAGGCTTGTGTACGCCGTAGCCTCACCGTCTTGCCAGATCATGTTGGACGTTGTTGGATCTAGCGCAACGTTTTAACAACCGCTGTCAGCGGCCTACGGCCGATGGTTGGTTGCACGAACGGTGATCACGCATTCAGGTATCTAGCATCTTTAACGTAGATAGTTGTGATGTGCACCGGCTTGGAACTGTTGAGGTGGAGCGACAAGAATGCGTTGACCTGGTACTAGAATGTCTACGATGGAAGATTATCTGTTCAGTCGGGTGTTACGTAGCCTCATGCCAATCTGGAGCTGTACTTGCCTAGCGCAAACGAGCTTCCACCAAGCCTTTGCAGCGGAATTGCGGCAGGGGGCGAGTGGCTTCAGGTTTACCATCTGCGAAGGCATTCAGCAAAAATATGTCGCAGAGCTCATTATCGCAGGAATAGTGCACTTCGCACCCGGTGTGTTGGGATATGACGATGGGGTTGGTGCAGGAAGAAAACGCTTCAGCATCCTCTGGGCGGAAGGTGATTGTGTTAGGCGAAGGGGGTGATTGGTCTGTAGCGTTGTGGTTAATCGCCTTTCATAGCGCTTTTAATTCTGCTTTTTCGACTCAGCCTTGCAGGAGCCCAGTGATCGCAGGATACCTCCACTGCGCTGGCCGTTCTAATTGAAGCGCTATCTGTCGAACTGATCAGCACATTCTCTTGGGGCGATTTCTTGGCGAGGGGGAAACTAGTCCCTCGACCAGCGTCTGTAGCTGAATGTTTTGCAGCTGCTCATCAGTGTGCGAACTTTGCGTGGAAGCAGCAAATTGTCCCTTCCTCTCTTCTTTAGCTTCTTCTTCGCCTGTCGACCACCCTTTGAGTTCTTGATGTTCTGGCCGAAGAGTTTCAACTCTCGATGGTATCGACTTGCGTTGCCTTTTGTCCGGACTTTTCTACGGTACTGCGGGACGTGCAAAAAATGTCGGTTGGCCTGCGCAGCCTGCCAGCATGCACACCTTCTTGTTGGGCTTGGCTTGGTTATTCCCTCTTGTGGTCTTTCACCCCGTCGCGTTAAGCCATACGATGATACAAAACAACTCATCCCTGTTTTCCGGCCTTTGCTTATTATCTTTTCGGTGAGGGGGCCTGTGAGGAGGACATGGCAGAGGGGAATAATGACCGATGTTTCGGTGATGTCTTGCACTTTGCTACGTGCCTGGAAATCTTTGGATGTACTTCAACGGATGATCTCCTGGCTTCTGCTGAATTGAAGAGCTTTTGTTGGGTCTCGGCTCTGGTAGGTACGATTATTCGGAGTTGGTGACGAAGACATTCAACGCAACTGCTCCCAAGAGTAATCTGCTGCTTGGCAGCAGATTGAAGTACCATGACCGCGCGAAGCATCAAGCGAGTGTTGATTCGCTTGGTGTTTTCGTCAAACTTGTGGGCGCTTTGGATCGCGGACTCGTAGACGGAGAGGAAGCTTCAGGGTCCGAGTCATCTGCTACTTGACGATCGAAAGGTTCTGGAATTGATGTGGGATTGGTGGCTTTGAGCTAGCTTAGCGGCGACTTCTTATCGTCACATGGCTGCGGCATCAATGATAGCTAGTCAAGGAGCACGCAGGGGTAGAGGGACCGAAGATAGGCCGCAGTTGCGTCGGCTAGGCCGGGTGATGATCAGATGGAGGGCCGCCCATCCCAGGAGCAGGGGTAACTTCGATGACGTGGCAAGGAAGGGACCTTGCCCTCGACGAAGCCTGCTGAATGGAGAGCTTGCAGCTCGCGCCTGGATGGATGGTGCCACTCAGGTGCAGAAGGTTCTAGCGGAGGTGCTGGCCGCTTGATAGAGGGTGAATGCAAACATGGAGTGGCGAAGGGGCTGCCTACGGAAGCCGTTGCGCGCCGGTGCCATTCACGAGGGCCTTGAGGCCGAATGAAAGGCGGCACGACGGTGGGGGATGAACAAAGGTTGAGGGGCCAGCAGCGGTAGCAGCACTTGGTGGGAGTCCGAGCCTTGGAAGAAGAGGCCGGAGTTGGTGGAGTCGAAGCCTTGGCTATTACTGTACGTTGTTGTTCTCTCTGCATCTGGCGAAGCCTTGTCTTGTGCCTTTGGACACTTTCTCATGACTGGATCCATCCTTGGCACCGCCATAGACGCATCTTTCGCCACCTGATGCAGCCGCCTGAGCCGAAGGGTCCCTCTTCGCTTGCTCCTCCTGCACTTCGTCCTGGGGGTTCTTTTCATGTGATATTCTCATCTCCATTACGGCATGGGGCTGTTCATCTCCTCGTCGATTTCTCTGCGGAGGCATGCTTGTCTTTGGCTTCTCACTAGAAGAGTTCCCACGGACGGGTCAAATGTTGTTGAAGAACAACAATGAATCTAAGAGTGAACTGTAGTACCAAATCTTTTATATTAATCTTAAAAACCTTGTCATTACAATGGTCTAGGTACCTATTTATAGGCCCAGGAATACAGGTTACTGGCTTTAAGGTTTTATTACAGGTGGATTACATCATAGCCCTTGATAGGGACAGCTACAGGGGTATTTCTGTCTTTTCCAATTTGGGGCTCCTAATAGGCTAATCGAGCCGTCGAGCTGCACGTTGACTGGCCCTGATGGGCTTTTTGGCCTTTTTAGCCATCTTGTTCCTTGTCGAGATAAGTGAACAGTGTTCCGCCTACTAGACGCTCTTTCGGCCTCTGGCTTGGAGCGGCTTTTCAGCGCTCCGTCCATCTTCGCCGGACAGCCACGTGTTTCGCCCCTAGCTAGGCTCTCACTTCATGTCTTCGGTCTTAGGCCGCCGAAAAGGCTTCACACGGCTTCGGTCTTGAGCCCTCCGAAAGGAGGATGGTTCGAAAAGGGTCAGCTATTGTCTCCAATAGTGATTATATTTATTTTGTTATGATTGTTTATCATTAAAATACTTAAACTACTTATATTTTATATATTTGTACAAAAATTTTGAATAAGACAAATGGTCAAACTTATGCTTAAAACGAATCAAACATTAAAAACCAAAGATAGTATAAAATATTTGATAGGATGTTAACACTCTATACAATAAGCTTGAAGTTGTAGAGGATGAAACATCGAAGAGGTTACATCTCTCCTTACTTCGTCCTCTTGTGGTTTGCGCATGTACAATGCAATATACACCGGCATATATTGGCTGTTGTGCCAATTAATGGAATTGTCATAGGTGGAGGCGTCAACAAGGTTGACACGGCCTTCTAGAGACATATCTGCTATTCTAATCCTTATTATTCTCATCCTGTGTTCCTAAATATATATATAACTAGGGACTGTCATCACATTGCAACAGAAATTATAACTTCGAGTTATTGAGCAAAGGAATGTGCGTTCGACACACGGCCAAATGACACAGGACGTGGGCATACTTTCTTTTAACCTGGCCAGCTATAATTCATGTAACGGAACTTTAACTAGCAAGGCTATCAAGTTCGGTAACGAAAAAGAGTGTTTGAAACAGAAACTGTAGACAGCAACATATACTTAAAGGAGGAAAGACGAGATAGGTTAGCTACATATGGTTTTTGACAGGCTACTTCATCTCCATTTACAAAGCACAGGAATTATTTCAGTTTGCAGCATAAAACGATAACTTCTGTATAATCAACCTGCATGTATTAACAGTCAAGAAACTTTATTCCTATTGCAGGAAAAATATTTAAAACGATTCAACACACAACAACAAACACAGTCGCAAAGGAAGGTCGAAAACATCAAGACACCATATGCTTGTGCAAAGCAATACAACAGATTTGTAAGGTACAACTGTTTTGTCAGCATTTTTCCTCAAGAACCCTGCTAGAGTGCCAGTTTCCAATAATCCAGCTTTGTAGTTTATTTGTATATAAAATTGTTGCATCCAAACTTAATCCAAATTTCTAAATAACTTTATTCAAACAGTATAATATAATGAACATGCTCACATCAATTCAAAAATACAAACACATATGATACTTGGTGTTTAAGTGCTATTGGTTACCAGCAACACTAAACAGAAGTAATAGCTGGTTACCAAAGATCCTGAAATCTTTTGCTATATTTTATATTTTTGTTTGCCGCTAATATATGATGGGTCACTAAAAGGCCTCATGCTAACTAACTGGATAATATAACAAGATTATTTCAGCGCTAAGATGGCAGTATGGAAATCTATGGAAGTGTATCATGTGACTATAGACACATTACTCCAATTAGGATTGAGATTGGTTATAGTCCCTAAATTTGAGCTTAAGATAAAAATATTGTCCTGTCATAGCTGCCGACAGACATTAGAATATAATGTCAATAACATGACTAACCAGTCAATGAGAAAAAGCAGGGAAAATTAAATTTATGTAGAACTTGACTAAGAAAACATAGAAAACTGTGTGGTGTTACATAATAATGTTGGTATATCAAATGGTTTCTATAGGAATAATTTACTGCTAATCTATATCCTCTCTTCCCTTTTTGTTTGCATACGATCTGCGCTTTTGTTTCAACTTTTATACATATTCCCCCAATATATGCCTAGAAAATTAAGGTAAGTAGAAGATGCGCTTTTTGGCTTTATGGGACAACAATTCTAGCAAAGATCATACGAATCCCAAAATAAAACAGTATCGCTAGTTTATGGTATATAATAAAGGGCTGTGCTAGGTCTTAGCAGTTAAACCTGTAATGTTGCCCGCAGATGAACTAATGAAATAGAGTGGAACATACTCGTAAAATACCAAGAATAGTAATGGATAGTATGTTCACTACAGGAGGAGATTAAGCTCTGAGCAATCTGTGGCTTTTGTATCAACCTAATGAACAACTATTTAATCAGATAAGAATTGACGACAACTTGGTACGACCTATTAATGTGAGGAATTATTTAACAAGCATGATACATGGTCCAGCAGAGAGTGGAAATGGAGATATTTCATAAAGATCCTCAAGAAATCTTTTGCAGACATCAAATTCCTTGACGTTACAAAATTAGGACTGCAGGATAGAAATGAGGTTGTATAGATGTAGATTGTTGTAACTGAAGAGGGCCATTTAAAATATCTAAGGGGATATAAAAATTTAAAATGGGCTTATGTTAAGGAAGAGTGAATGAATGCTATGTAAATCTAAATGTAAAGGAATACCACTAAATTCATTGTTTCATTCCAGGGAATATTTGTTCACTGTATCTGCATATATATACAACTAAAAAGGATTGTAAAACTCAGGTCGTATTCTATAGTCTCTATGGAGAGTTAACCATAAAATGGTAATAGAGGCTCCAATGCAATTAATGAAATGCTAGCAGAAGCATTTACCCACATAGTAATTACTGAATAGGAGAAATAACAAGATAATATATTGTTCACGTTGTACATATACCACTCATTATTTTGCTAAATTGTTATCTAGTAAGCTTCCATAGCACTGTATTTAACAATTAGACTCTCCATAACTGTGATTAAATATAGTCATGCTGGAATCAAGTTGTAAAGTCTGTCTGGATCCAAGAAGAAAGAAAAGTATGAGCCGGTTCTAACCATAAAAGGTCGCAATGAGCTGCTTGATCGGTAATTCAAGACAATTATCATAAACTCCAATAGGGTTATTTTTCAGTAAGTATTTGATGGCTCTGCAGTAAAATTGTATGTCAAGTGTGCATGGAACGATTTGAGTATTATTTGCTTTTATGCGCTCTTACTCGGTTTCTTTTCTGAAGAAATAAAACAAAATAACCGCTCTATGCACTGTAAGAACATAACTATTTTTTATTACAAATGTTTTTTTGAAATGTTTACTTGACAATAAAATTCCTACCATTGACAGTTCAATAGATGCTATGAAGATATTATTTGATTAGTCATTGACCCCTCCCCCCGTCATAGATGCAAAAACATTTTTTTTGGTTGCCCAGACTTTTTTAACTAATAAATTAAAATTCAGTTATATAATCTTAGAAATTTTTTGATGTAACGGAAATTGATTCATCGACCTTTCTTTTTGTTTATTACTTGACCTAAGTTTTTCCTCCAGAAATTTGTAACTAAAGAGTAACATCAATTCCAGGAGTCCTTGAGGTTGTGGCTTGGATGGGTAAGGAATGCTGAATTGAAGGATTAAGTAAAACCTATACACAAGAAGTGCAAGTAAGCTTATTGCGTCATACTGAAGACTTTTTGCTGGTCTACGTCTAAGTACTCATCTAATGCAGCCAAGCTCTCTAAATTTTTATGAGTAATTTTGTTGTTGATGCTAGCTACAGTTGTGCATATCACCAATTTTTAGATCATGTGATTGAGAAATCTTTCATCTTTCTACTTTGTAGGCTCTTCTTCCCTCAGGACCTGGATGCTTCTGTGGATGCACAGCTTGAAAGTGGTACGGCTGTTCAAAATAGCTGATGGGACAGGAGGACAGAGCGTTTGTTACTTAACATATTCACTTAACGATGTATTGCATTATGTCCCAACGTGAATCTATGATACCCTTTTGCTGCGTTAAAGAATGTTTGCTTTGACAATTGCCAATTTTGGCAGATGCTATCAGTGTGTTCATTTTGTACAATGTTAATAAGGAAGTGAATCCCCACTATGTCTGATTGGAAGCTCAGACACAACAAACATGCATAAGAAATCGGCCTCCGGACCAACTAAATTGAGAAGTAAATATAGAGATAAATCAGCAAGATAGAGTTTCTACCTTCCCAGGACCTTTGGCGAGAGGGTCTCGATGTAGCAGTCAATCATCTGCTGCTTGGTGGCACCATCCCCGCCTGGCTTATCCATCACGATGCGCCAGTGCTCGTAGTCGAACCGGGGACAGGGGCCATCTCCATCGGCCGCGTCTCCACCGCCGCCTCCGCTGGACCGAATCGGGGATACCCATCGCCCCCCCCCGGTCGCCGGCAAGCCCACGAGGAGCAGACGGCAGCGGTGGCAGATCTAACGAGCGGCGGCGGCAGGTGGCTGCGCGCGTGAGCTTGAGCTCGCCTCGCCCCCGACCCCGGCAGCCAGATCTGTCCCGCTACTGGAGTCCAGCCGCCCTAGACTACGCCGGGTCGCGCCTCCTGGACCTCCGCGAGCCCCAAGGTCGCCGCCTCTCCGCCGCTCGGGGCTGGCAGCTCGACAACGTCGGCCTCCAAAGCGGTGGGGTGGCGGCAACCTCTCCTCCCAGAGCACCCTCGTCTCATCCCCACCCGCGGCGCGGCCTCTCTCTTCACGCAGAGAGGAGAGAAAAGGGGAGAGAGAGAGGAGGAGGTCGGGACGAGAGACGCGCGCAACGATGTGACTGAGCGAGGCGGACGAACGGACGATTGAAAACATCCATATAATAGAGATACAATATATATAGAAAAATTAATTGGTGGTGCCTGGGCTTCATCATAATCTACTCCCATCTGTTTTAGAGTTCGTGCTATGCAAAACCAGGTATCAAAATAAATTAATGGGTTTAACCCGATAAAAAAGATTCATGCGGAATTGAGATCTCACTTTCCATCTTATAATCGTGCATGATTTGCATGCAGTTTTTTTCATATCACAAATAATTTTTGAACGTGATTGGGCAATGCAATTTGTTTCCATATGTTTGATCGCACGAAAAATACAAGCCCTTTAATGTGTGATTGATTATTTCATGTATATGCCTTTTTGCACTTTCCATGTTTCTACGTATATACAGCACCAGCTGACGGGTTTCTATTTTATATACGTCCTGCATCGTCGCCGCTTGGAGTCCTCGCGAGATTCGTCCGCGCAATTACACCGTCAGCACCCATTTGTACGTATCCAAATCAGCTAGATAGTGCAATATATTTGCATTTCAGAGTCACGATTGCCCTCCATCTTGTGCCGCTCTGGAGTTGGATTGCAAATTTCAGTTTGCCTGTCGTCGTACCGTTGGCGCCGCGGAGATCGACTGCTTCTGTTTTGATCAGCATCGCAGGTTTGTTTCGATCACCATACTTAAATGAGAAGATATGGCTGGTGCCAAGGATATTTGCGTGCATTTTCACTAACGTTGATGATTCGAATGCATGGCTCGCCAGGGATGAAGAACACAAGCAATTTAACAAGCTACCATATCACTAAGAATTCAACAAGCTACCATAAAGAACTAACTGTACCATATGCAGTTATGTCAAATCACGTTCTGTACTTGTTGGTTGGTGGAAAACATACCCAGCACTACAACGCTGCTAATATTTGTAGCTTCATATTAATTAAAGAGCAATAAATTAGTAAACTTGTGTTTAAATTGGTACCACCAGTGTTTCATCGTTGGCAGTCAGATAATTACTCCACGTGCATTGCGATTAACAGTAGTGGCACACGGCAGCAGTTCAATTACCACCCCAGATAATTTTTGGGTACGAGCATATTTAGCTATCCAGGTATTTGGCGTTGTACCCAGAGTTTTAATTTTATGACCATTATCAGAACTATTCGAAGACATTTAACTGTCGAGGGTATCCAGGTGTTTTCATATGAGACTTCATGGTGTCTGCTTCAAGATTTAAGTAGATATATACCTAATTTAATTAAGTATGAGAAATTAATCTGGTGTATGCTCAATTTAGTCGGGTATGATAAAATGGGTATATACCCTAATTTAAACAAGTAATGAAAAAATAGGTATAAACCTATTTAAACAAGTATAAAAAAATAAGCTGATATATACTCAATTTAGTCAGGTATGAAAAAATTATGCTAGAAGTTATAAGTATCACGGTTGTAGTGTTAAATAGTATATTTTAACACATACTAGAGCTAGCTCACATGTCAATTTAACCGAAACAGGGTTATCTAGAGTAAAATGCACATTAGTTTAAAAATTATGTCTAAGTCTATTTCAAAGTATTTCGTCAGCTATTATACCACTCCAACTCAATTCCATAAATATGTACACCCAATTACTCTAGGTTGACAGCATATACCTAGCCACATTGAATTCCTTGTAGCATATACAATATAGTGACATGCTGAGCAGCCTCATACTTTCGCATCGGATTCGAGCAGTCACCTCAGCTAGGAAAGTGGCTGCCATGGGCATTGGCCTAACGAGGTTGCAGGTGTCCTCACGAAGCCACGGTAGTATTGGCTTGAAAAGTAGCATGGCACAAGAAGATATTGCCCCAAGTAGCTATATGGAGAGAGAAGTGGCTCATCGTGGATGCTTTTTGGGTCTCATTCAAGCTATTATGCAACAAGGGAGTGTCCTCGACGTTGACTTTAGTTAACATGGCACATTCTTTCTCCTGAGACCACACCATAAGGCCACTTTGCATTGTAAATGCCTTTAGATAGTTACTCGACTAGTACAAATCTATCATAGGTAGGTGGAAAACATAACCGGACGTGCCATATTCACGTTTTGTATCTATATATATATATGATAATTCAAGTGATATCCAAAGCTTCGAAGAAAATATCTAAATTCAAATGTATTTCATTACCTTATATCAGATTGCTTGCTAATAATTTCTATACATGGCACATACTAGAGTAAAAATCAAAACTTAATTAGAAAGGCATAGCTAGTTTCAAATTCAATTCGAGCAAACAAGGTAAACTTCATTAAAATCCCAATTTTAACAAGTATGAAAAAATAATCGGGTATATACTCAATTTAGTTGAGTATGAAAAATGGGTATATACCTAATTTAAGTAAGTATGAAAAATCAATCAGGTATACACTCAATTTAGTCAAGTATGCAAAATTAATCGGGTATATACTCAATTTAATTGGGTTTGTAAAATGGGTATATACCAAATTTAAACACTTATGCAAATTAATCGGGTATAATACTCAATTTAGTTGGTATAAAAATGGGTACATACCAATCTAAACAGTATGAAAAATTAATCGGGTATATACTCAATTTAGTTGGGTATAAAAAATAGGTATATACCCAATTTAATTGAGTATGAAAAATTAATCGGGCACCATAAGTGAGCAGGTGCACCCATTAAATCCTATACCCATCATGATCAATTCGATCAAGAGTAAATCCAACAGCTCATGCCCATGGAGCCCATACACCATGAGGCCCTAAACGGGTATATATATATATACACACACGTATTTTGCTTTTTCTTGGATTCATTATTAATGGAATCGGTGTTGTATACACGTGCTACGCGGGCGTGGGCCTGATTAAGATCGTTTGTGGGCTGATCGCTAGTGCGCATGGGCTTGACGCAGACGAGCGTGCCACGGGGGAATGATGCGGACTCGGGGATGCACGACGGATGTGCAAAGCATATGACGGACGAAAAATTGTGACGAATGGAATTAATACCAATTTTTATAATAGTTATAGATACACATATTAATTAGAAACTCCACTACCTCGATATTCCAGGCCAGACATAATCCCTCTAAAGCATGAACACAATGGATTGAGGATCACGCATTAATTACGATATCATAGTGAAATATAGGAGGAGATGATTACCATTCATGATTCCACTATAAGCTGATGCGTTATCCTTACTGTACTTGCCCTAAGATGAAAGGAGGGTACCTACATATTAAATAATGTTAAAATATGCATTGTAACTGTAGACCTATGATAGGTCCTAAATCCTAACATATGTTGACTCTAAAAGAATCCTGATGTAGTCCCTCCATTCCAAAACATAAGCATTTCTAGGTTGTTTAGCAAAGATTAAGGTTAAGAAGAAAAGATTTTGATGTTCCTCCATAAATATGAAATGAATGTAGGTGGGAGGGTAGGTAGAGGTAAGATGGGAATAAATTTGAATAGGAAATGATTGATGGGATAAGTAGTACTATGAATAATGTTAGAAATCCTTATATTGTGGAACAAGATTTGAATCCTAAAAATCCTTATATTTTGTAATGCAAGTTTTGTGGTTATTACAATATTTTTTCTTGTCAATTCTGTATGTTTCCCTTGTCATGTGTCAATGTGTTATCCAAATGTCATTGTTCTACATTCATAGGGACAACACTGTTTTGCTTGTCAAAAGGTTCTACTCAATCATCACCTTCCCCTTTAACCATTACAAACTTCAGTCACTTTATGAAGATCTTAATTTGCTTCAGTCACACTATCACAATACTAAAATAAGCACCGATAGTTAGTGATTGTATTGAAACTATGAAAGAAGTACATGGAAAGAAACATATTCTTATGTTTTTGTTCATTGTAGAAACATTGCAATTTGCTAATGGATGCCTATGCCAAATTTTTCAAAATTCTATAACAAAGGATAAGGGACTTGGCATTCAGTTCTCAAAAGTAAAAAATGGCAATGACATCTAGAGAGATATGGATTGGGAGGATGAGAAAGAAGGAGGGGGAATAGAGGGGTGGTAGTGTCACAGTGGTAGTGGGCTGGGAGAAGGTGGAGTTGGCGGTGGTTGGCAAAGAGGGCTATCAATGGGCTAGAGGATGTAGGGTTGCTTTAACTATAGAAGAGGAGTTGGAGAGTGTGGTTGGGGCTTTGCTAGATTATGCACCACGGAAATGTCACTTAAATATAGCCTGCCAACCTGCATTTGGACGTGGGGTGTAAAGCATTATTTTTTTTTACACCCATAGCATTCATACTAGGTTGATAAGCTTATCAAATTTTGTGTAGTAATCTAGAATTTCTATTGTAAGAAAATAGAGACAAATTTCTTAATTAGCTGTAGGTGTCAGTATAATATTGGTAATAACCATTTTAGCTTAGAGAATTCTTAGTTTTATGCAACTCACTAAAGGTGCATCACTTTTTTACAGCAAAGAGGCTACTGCCTTCAATTATTTATCAAAAGGGCTAGGTTTATGGCGAGTTTTACAGGATAACCTTTTGGGACTGGGTGAATTACATAACGGACAACCCCTTGGGACAAAACAAAACATGAAAAAAGCAACCGGGCCCTTCTTCTCTATCTGTCTTGTACAGTTCCTTTCACTGGTACTGTTGATGACAGCGGCAGGTGCATCCACGATGAGCTAGAGTTGAAGAAGCCTCAGCACAATTTCAATCGAGGCCTCAGAGAGGTTGTAGCCTTGGCTGGCAGAGAATAGCCCCAAAAGTACACCGTTATAGGTAAACCAAGCAGGCAACCTTATGACAGATCCACCAAGGATGGTGGCCTTATTGATCCCACCATGTCGGTGATATGGGAACCAGGGTTCCCATCACTGGTGGCTCAGGGTGGCCTGGTACCACATTGTCATGTCGTCAAGGGCCACGCGTACAAAGCCATACTTGGGATCCCCCAAGTCCAACAAGCGTGGTCCCAAGCTCACGCCCCCACGGGGTGAGCTCGGGGTGCCTCCCGAGCTCGTGGCCTCAACAGGCTGAGCTCGGAGCGCCACCTAACCCTGCACCCGAGCACAGCTCCTCTTAAACACTTGAGGAGCACGCAAAGGCAGAAGCATTAATGGCAACACGATGGAGCATGCTACATTGCTTTGGTCGTTCCGCGCCTCTCCCATTATGGGTGACGGGACGTGTATCTACCCGGCGTGCAGCGTGGGGGATAAGACGGCTCTGCACCCCTCACTGTAGACCATCATTACCCTTTTTCTGGCAAAGGACGTGGGCTGGCAGGCGGCATGGTTGACTACCACTTCATCTACTCTGGCTCACTGCGCCCCTATTACTTCTGAGAGAGGCTAACAGGTGGGTCCCATGACCAGCGGGGCAAGCCTAGGCTTTCTTCACAAGCTCTCAACGGCCATGCCCGGACGCACGGCGAGTGACCGTTGCTCCTCTCCTCACCTGCTCTAAGAGGTGCCCCCTGGAGGATAGGCGGCCGGGCCCACCGGTTAGCACAAGATGTGACTTAGCATACCTAATTTTCTATCTCCCACTATGCAGCAACTGTGGTATTCTCCCAAGAATTACTAGTAATCGTGCACGTGCAACACACGTTGTAAAAATAAATAAACATGAATATACACTTTATTGGAGAAAATTGTTAGCAATTCAATTGTATTGCGCCAAAGTATTGAACGAACATATCCCAAAATTTCCTAAAAATTCCACATGCTTATTCACATAGCAAATCATTATAATATGTTACAACTGTAGCAAAAAGAATGTTACAAAATACAATTAAAACCATTCCAAGCAATAAAAAGATCATTGAAGCATTATATGAATACAACAACAGACGTTAATTATTTTTTGACGTGAGACCTTTAGATGTGGAGACGATTAAAATTTGAAATTGCTTTTTTCATAGACATATATAGATATCATTATATTTCTACAATTACCTTCTACCATACATTCCGTGACATTATCCTTGCATTCTAGTGAATCACTCACTTAAAGAAATATCATTAGAATAATGTACTGACTGAAAACAGAACATTATGGATGCATAAGCCTTAAAATGGATTGATCCTTAATTTAAGCATCATTGCTCCTCATTTCTTTCTCTTGTCATTTCTGACTTCGTATAGACCCACTCCCATACATCATGTGGGAAAAACAATATGAAGAAATAACCCAACAAAGCAAACTAGGACACACAATTGAAACAATTAAATGTTCAATAATTATAATAACATGAAACAATTATGTATCGGAACAAACTAGGTTGCAATATTGAGAAAAGATGAAATATTTATACTAAGCTGAACATGGGATATTTACATTGGTCATACCTGAAGACAATATTTTCTCTTTTAAACAAACAACATGGGATCTGCAAAAATTCAAAGATAGACTCTTATTATTTACCATGGCAAGGTGGTTAGCTGCCCCTGCTAGCAACAAAATTATCTCTTCACAATAATCACTTCAGATATTGCAAGAACTTTGAAGATACCTTTTTTATTTGTAAAATATACTATGCTCTAAGGGGCTGTTCTTTATAGCTTATTGGGTGGCTTAAATAAGCCGCACGTAAAACGAGAAACGTCATTAGTGCGTGATTAATTAAGTATTTACTATTAAAAAGTTGAAAAATAGATCTATTTGCTTTTTTAGAGCTACTTTCATATAGAAAATTTTTACAAAAAACGCACCGTTTATCGTTTTGGGAAGCGTGTGTGCAGGAAACGAAAAAAAGAAGCTGGAGCAATAAGCTCTGCCTAACACCCCCTAAGAAGCATAAAAACAGTGATCTATAAACTGAAGCAGAGTTTTATCAACCACGAGTTAACTATACAAATGAGATATTTCTGTCAATATGATACATATTCACGTGGATTGGACACATTGTGTATGAACTTAGTGCTTTGGATATTAGTTAATAAGGAAAATCCACATAAAAGGGTCAGTGAAGTGGTAAATTACCTCAAAATGAATCTCCATTGGTCTGACCAATTGCCCTCCATTGGTCTTACAGCCCTAAATGTTCTTGATTGTTCAAAAAAACCTCAGTCATGTGAATATATAGAAGACCAAACTCTCTTTGATGACTACAGTGAAATTTAATAGATACATGAGAAGTTGTTAAACATGTTAATTTGTAAATGGTCGCAATAGACACTGTTAAAAAAAATACTTGCTGAGCATAATGGTTCAGAATTTTGCAGCACATGATGTAGAAATAATAAAAAACTATAGAAGTTATTTATATATATAGAGTTGTGTGCATACTGCATACCGAGTAAAATTGGCATTTAAAGTATTGCAAATTTGCATGTTACCAGCCTTGCATCCCAGTCTATTATGCCTAGGTCACCGTAATGCTGCTTTTCATCAATTTTTCCTCCAAATTAAGAAAACATATGTGGTTTATCCCCATAGGAGGAGACGAAAAGAAAACACATCACTACAATATATTCAGTAGAGTTGTGCTCAAATTCTTTATTATCGTGCATTTCCACAAGCAAAATTCCAAATGTGAACCAAAAATACATGATGTAGTACCATACCTTGTTTTCTCCGTGGGCAGCAACATGGAAAGAAATCCTGGAACCGATGTTTCTGAATAGGGATAAGCATCCCCAATAATAACAGGCTGCACAAAGAAAGTTTGCTTATATGCCGATGCGTAGCTCAGAACATTGATCAGGCAACAATTTTTTCATGGTAACAAAAGATCCATGTCACAAATTCCCACTAACAATAGAAGATCCACTGTCAATAGGTCTTGTTATTAGACTAAGCTAGACACAAACATGACTACCTGCTTAGTCTAGCTGTTGAGATGATCTTGCCATCTTTCCACAGAACTCATTGATAAGTACCTACTTTATGGTGGCATGAACTTCAAATGGAGCATCATCTAGAGGTGGTTCACTATAATGCCAGTGAATATATTCAGCTTGTCTAGCTCCTATCATTGAACTCTTCTAACACCAGACGTCCATTTTATGCTTCAGAATAATGAAATCCTTGTCACCAAATCTGCAAGCTCAACCACAATGCAGAATGATTCAGCTTAAAGAAAAATTAAGAAGACTCATTGAACCATTTTGGGTGAAGTATGAGTTCAACAGCTACATATGCAGACAGGCGCCAATTTCTTTGTCAAAATATTATGCTCCAGTCTAAGTGCACCTCACATGCTTGTCATCTTGAGCTTAAAATGTTCAAGAAATAGTACCTCACATTCGTGTTGTTCTTAGGTAATATTTAAATCATGTGGTGCATGCTAAATACCTGAAAATTTGTTGTTCTTAGGTAATATTTAAATCATGGTCATTCAGCTTAATAAAATATTTGTTGGTACATGAGTTGTCTTCATTGCAGTAGCAGCATGGCAGGAGGATTTGATTTGTAAAATACTAACATCAGTGAGAATTGGATGCGATGCCAAAACACTAATAAATTTAAGCCCATTTTTTGAGATTCCTGTTCAGAGGCTTCACAATCTCGTGGAGCTCCACATCCTAGAGAATATTTAGTACCATGCAAAAATTCACAATCTATTAAAAATAGAGGGAGTACTAACTTTTTTTCAAAATTGAGAGACAGTGCAAAAATTGAGAAGCCATGTAGGATTCAAACTCCAAATACATATTTTACAAACTTTCAGAGATATATTCATACATTTTACCTTGGATGAAGAGAGGTAAAGCTAAACAATATTAGTATTCAATAGTTGGGGGGAAATATGCCTTCAGATGATGGGATTTATTAATCTTTTGTAGATTGCCATTGTTGAGCTGATAAGAATTTAATACCATAGTTATTGCATTTATTGAAGTCCATTTACACAACAAAATAATTAACTGTAAACAGATAACTTTGGTCATTCGTAAGTGTATTTCAAGTTTCAAATGTACAATATTTTGTAGAAAAATGTAGAAGATATTTTAATTTTGCCCCTAGTATATAGTAGTATATATTTAGCGGCATGCAAAAAATTACAAATGAAAAAGAGAGGCTCAGATAAATAATACCTTATAGATACAACCTTACTCGCCCAAAATCTCAGAAAATAAGATAATAAGATAGTACCTTGTTGAAGCATACAAGTTGTAGCTGTTGTGATGTACTTTGCATACAAGTTGTAGCTGTTGTGATGTACTTTGAATACAAGTTCATCTGCAAAATGCAAATGGAAATTAGAGATCCAATATTCTATAGGTTAAGAAGTGCAGATCATTTCTGCGAAGTCATTCGCACTAATTACCAACTGACAGCACCATTTTGAAAATATAGTATGATTGCTATATTAATTTTAAGAACATCAAGGTTCAATTAATCAAAATATAGAGAGAAGTTCACTCCATTATTAGGAAAAAGGAGATAAAACAGTAAATAATTATATCCAGCAAAGTACACATATTGAAGGGGAACCTCTTATAAGATTCAACACTTCAATTTTTAACTAACCACATGAAGCAACACAATAGGTCCAATTGTGCAAGGTCATATTTTCGGGAAATCCAATTGCAATAGTTTTGCTTAATTTGTTACCTGGCAAGATAATCTTTTGTGGAAGAGCCTTTGGTTTGTTATCATATCAAGTGAAGTCCATGTGATTTGCTTGGCTTTAGCCAGTCTTATTTCCACCTTGGTGGACAGTACTTGCTATTTGCTCTTATCTAGGATGATCTGATAGTCAAGAGATCAGCAAAAGTAGAGAGATGAATCGTGTATATTGTGCAGAGAAATCATAATAAGCAGATGCTCTAAGTATTGGTTTTCAAAAGAAGTGTCTTGCAAAATGTTAATGGACAATGGATCAATGACAACACAGCCAAAAATCAAATACAGCCATACAAATTTTCATTTATTCATTTGTATTATGATCATCCTACCTTTCTATTATCTTCGATGTAAGATTTATGAAGATATCACCCATACTTTTCCCTATCCTCGTCGTCAGCCAGTGAGTTGATCATATCAGGTGTGTTTGGTTGCCTGCACCAGACCAGGCTCGCATCTGGCGTGCAAGAAACGGCCTGTTTGGTTGGCTGCACCGGCCCGGGAGCCAGGTTGGGCGGATGCAAAATCACCCTTCGGGCTAGGCTGAGCAAAAACGCAAGGGGCGAGCATCACTGCGCGGCCAGGTTGAATCGATGCAACGAAACTGCACCCGTGTGCCCCTCGCTGCAATCCGCGTGTGCATAGACGGTGAGGAAGGGTTTACCTCCCGCCCCTCCCTCATTTCACTCCCTAGGAGAAAGCTAGTGTTGGCTCCTCCTTGCGAGCCGTTCGTGGGAGTTTCTACCGACGAGCGGTTCGTCGCCGCGGAGTGCTCCGAGAGCGTCCAGTGGCGCGCGTCGAGTCGTCCTTCCGCACCATGCCGCCAAACCTCAGCGCCGCCCGTCGCCTCTCCTGTCAGCCGCCTCACCTGAGCGCTGCCTGGTCGCCTCTCCTCACCACACGGACTGAGCATCACTCCTCCCTTCCTGCACTTCGTCACCGTCGGTCAGCTCCGTCCATCGGCGAGCATGAGGTATGTTCATCTCACCGACCACCCCATCTTACAGATTCATTCTTTCACCCTTCTTCAGTCATTCTTCTTCTTTCCCTCTTTGGTTTTTAGCACTGGTTTAGGTGGAGTAAAACATGTATTGTTTGTCAATTGGCTAGATCTAATAAAAATGTTGCTATTTTAGTTGGCTGGTTTTGGCCTTCTGTGGGGTGTTGTTGTCTCATGTTTATTTAGTATGCTATGATTATGTGATTATTTTGCTAGATCTAGTTTTTTCAAGTTTGCTAGGTCTGAGTATGTGTTTGATCTGTTGTCTCCTGTTGTTGGATCTATGATAATATGGTTGTGCTTGTTGATTCCATGTTTTGACAATGTATTATAAATTTGCTATTGTATAGATGGAAGAACTTACGTCAGATCCTAATGGCTAAAGTTGCTGGTTTGGTTGCTACAATGTGTACTAACATGATTTTCATTATGAGGAGAGCTAGGCAACGCACCCCTAGGATTACCTATGGCAGTGGTAGACCCAGGATTTTACCTAAAAAAGGGTATATGCCACCAAAAAAATTTATGTTATAATTCGGTAAAAAAAAAATCTATTTTCTAATTCAATTAAATATAATTAATAAAATTTACACGTAATTCAATAACCCAAAAAAAAAACACCCAGAATAAAAAAACCCATAATAAGTCTTAAATTCAAATATTAAGTAAGAAAATTACATGAATAGTTCAAATTATATATAAAAGAAACTTACCATACTACTTGTCTGACTTATTTGGCCTACGCTTTCTAAAAGACATAAAAGTTTCGATTATATCATCTTCATCCACCTCAAAGAAAATATCTACCCCATAAAAGACATAAAAATTTATGTATAATTCGGTAAAATCTATTTTCTAATTCAATAAATATCTATCTCATAAACTTACCATACTACTTGTCTGACTTATTTGGCCTACGCTTTCTAAAAGACATAAAAGTTTCGATTATATCATCTTCATCCATCTCAAAGAAAATATCCACCTCATAAAAGACATAAAAAATTTATGTATAATTCGGTAAAATAATTTTCTAATTCAATAAATATTAATAAAATTTACACCGTAATTCAATATACAGACACCAAATAACATAATAAGTCTTAAATTCAAATATAAGTCAGAAAATTACATGAAATAGTTCAAATTATATATAAAAGAAACTTACCATACTACTTGTCTGACTTATTTGGCCTACGCTTTCTAAAAGACATAAAAGTTTCGATTATTTGGCCCGCAGGTGCCGTGCACGAGCAGACGTGACAAGGAGACGAGAAGTCCCGCCGGCGCCGTCGCAGGTCTCATGACTTGAGGAGACGAGGAGTCGCTACTCTGCATAGGGTTTTTTTTTTCTAGTTTCTGGTAGTAGTATACAGCGGCTGGGCCCAGGGTATGTCATGGCCCACCCGGCATACCCTGTGGGTCCACCCCTGACCTATGGCCCATTGATGGAAAGGGACTTAGCTAGACAGACCAACCTGCATTTCATCTATGATTCAAATGATACACATTGTGTGAATCAGTTTAGAATGAGGAGAGCACCATTTTTCTGGTTGTGTCACTTGTTGCGCCAAAGAGAGCTGTTGCGGGACTCTATTCACAGCTCAGTGGAGGAACAGGTTGCCATGTTCCTTCTAGTTTTGTAGGCACAATGTTAGGTTTAGGCTTACAACCATTTTTAGGAGGTCAACTGAGACAATCAGTAGGTACTTTGGAGAGGTCTTGTATGCTATTGGCGAGATGAGAAATGAGTTGATCAAACCACCCTCAACTGATATTCCTCGTAAAATTCTTGGCAACAGAAGATTCAACCCATATTTTAAGGTAAAACAAATATTTTCTAGAAATGACCTAATTTTTTTTTCACAACCTATCCTAACCTTTCTCATGTTAATTAGGATTGTAATTGTGCAATAGACGGAACCCATGTGCTTGCTCGAGTTCCATCTGCAATGTCAGCAGCATTTAGGGGCAGGAAGGGTGTTACTACCCAGAATGTAATGGCTGCGGTGGACTTTGATCCTAAATTTACATACGTACTTGCTGGCTGGGAAGGGTCTGCACATGATGCCCTCATACTTGCAGATGCCTTGGAGAGGGATGATGGCCTTAGTGTCCCCGTAGGTAATAGAGTGTCAATAATTTAGATCAATCGGGAGTTTTTTGTCTTGTGGTAATGACTGAACCCATGTTTGTCATCTGTTAGGCAAATACTACCTTGTTGATGCTGGTTATGCTGCTAGACCAGGATTCCTTCCACCATACCGCGGGTGTCGATACCACTTGAGAGAGTATGAGGGAAGGCACTATCCTCGTGACCAAAGAGAGTTGTTTAATTTAAGACACTCCTCTCCTAGAGTCACAGTCAAGTGAGCATTTGGTGCCTTCAAAAATCGTTTCAAGATTGTCTATAACAAGCCTTTCCATCCATACAAGACCCAAGTAAAGTTGGTTCTTGCATGCTGCATACTTCACAATTGGATACTTCATCATGGCAACAATGAATATGTGCCACTTGAAGAAGACTGGAACCCAAGTGATGAAGATGAAGAAGAGCTCGATGACTTAGACCAAGACAATAGGGGAATGGTACAAATTAGGGATGACTTGGCTGGGGATATGTGGGCAACTAGAGGGTCATCAAGGGTCTGATTATGGTGTGGCTAGTATCTTATTATTTGCAATAATGAACCTACCTACTAATGCATGACCTTGTTATGCTAAGACATTGTGGCTGGTAGCTTATTATTTGTAATGATGACCTTTTCTACTAATGCATGAACTGATTATGCTAAGATTATTGTGGTTGGCAGCTTATCATTCAATTGTATTTGTTTATTTACTTCCGCATGTGACATAATAGGATGGCTGATATGGATGAGGCTAGTGGAGGGGTTGCTGGACAAGGGGGTAGAGGAGCGTAGCCCACATGTCTGCCTTTATGCTAAGGAAGATGATTGAGCTTATAGAGCAAGGTGTTAAGACTGACAAGGGTTTCAAGGACCTGAACCAAGTTGCTAGGAATTTGAGTGAGCACTATGGACTTGACATTAGTGGAACCCAAGTGTACAACCATCTTCGCAAATGGCGTTCAAGATGGATGCGTATCACTAGGCTGAAAGATCTAAGTGGGGCTCTATGGGATGATCAGAACAACATGATTGTCCTAGAAAAGGAGCACTACATGGGCCATACCATGGTTTGTGATTAGGTAGCATACTCCCTATCATTAGCAATACAAAATTTAATTTCACACTCTCACTGAAATAATTCTGATCATTTAGGACAAACCTAAAGATGTTGAGTTCCTCAATGTGCCCATAGAGAACTACACCCCGATGTCTATTATTTTTGGCAATGGGCAGGCCACAGGAAGATTTGCAATGGGCTCTAATGAGCCCCTTGGTGCTCCTGCTGACATGTCTGACAGTGGTCTGGGTGTTATGGATGGGGATATGGAGGGTGGGAATGGTGTTGGTGCTGGATGTGCGAGTGTTGCTGGGGCTAGTGGTGCTGGGCCTGTTGGTGGCAATTTTATTCCTCATATGAATGGCATTGCTGGTGGTTCATCCTCATCTGGGAAGAGAAAGAGAACCCCTGCTTTAACTGAAGAAGAAGGTGCTTTTCTTACTAACATGACTGGTGCTATGCATGATGTTGCTGCCGCCATATGCTCTACGGCTCATACTGAGGTGCACCCTGATCTGTACCATGCAGTGATGGATCTTCCTGGTTTTAATGAGGACCAGTTGGATCTTGTTCTAACTCATCTGAGTGTTGACAAATCTACTAGCCTCGTATACATTTAGAAGAATGAGGCGCGTCGTGCTCGTTGGGTTACGAAGTTTCTAGGGAACATCATCCTGATTGCATCTAACTATTTAAAATTGTATTAGAGAGGTTGTAGTGGGACACCATGCTATGTAATAGTATTTGCTAAGGACTGATTAAGGTGGAAGTGGACACCATGCTGTATGGCTTTCTGTAGTGAACAGCTGGACTGATCTTTGCTGCTGCTGATGCTTATTGATATTTTTGTGATATGGCTGCTGATGCTTATTGATATTTGTAGTGATATGGCTGCTGATGCTCTATGGGATATTTGTAGTGAAATGGATGTGTAATAGTATTGGCTAAGTACTGGTTAAGGTGGAAGTGGACTGATCTTTGCTGCTGCTGATTCTTATTGATATTTTTGTGATATGGCCGATGATGATTATTGAAATTTGTAGTGAAATGGCCAAATCTGTTGGTGTTGTTTCTATTATGCTTATTTCATCTGTGATATAACTCCAGATCAAGTCCCATGTCAAATTGCTCCCATGTTTTTTTCTTTAATCTTGCCTCCTCGGCCACTGATGACCCTCTGTTTGACTTCAATTACTGAATTTTTATTTACAGTGAGGTTGCTGATGATACTTGCTTGGCAGTGGGAGTCACTTTCTCAGACACATGCCAGTTTCAGTTCGTTGGCTGCCACGACAGCTATTCCTTTCTGCTGCTGCATCATCAAGCACTACAAATATGAGACTTCACATCCTGGTTTCTTTCATTCACCTGAAGCAGGCAAGCACGCTGAGACTCGCAAGCTGAGACTCTGTTCTTGACAAGAGAGCAGGAAAAAGCAGCAGTTTTTCTCTGCAGCAGCAATGGTGTACGAAGCAGCTGTGGCCAGTGTGCTCTGAAATGGCGGCAGCAGCAGCACAGAGGACGCAAGGGCACTGCAGCAAGAAGCCATGAGCATCAGGTGAGCAAGGAGAAGAAGCAGCAGATTGGGTGCAGCATCCTCTGGGCTGTCAGGAGGATCTACCCGGCCTCCGGGACCTCAGGGAAGAAATGAGTGAAGACTTTTTATCTCTGTGACATTTATAGTTCTGAGTGCTATTGTACTTTGTACCACTGAAAATGAACCATCTACTGTGTAGATTGCCAGCAAAAAGAAGAGTACTCTGCATGCAATTTTCTGTTGATTTCTTGATAAGCAAAATTCAGGGATCATGCTTTAAACATAGTAAGATGTAGGATGATGAACTTTGATAATTTGACGATGATAATCCAATTTATACTATACCATCAAGAACCCATTTTATGTATGAAAACAAATAAGTGCAGTTTTTCAAGTGGCAAATATAGCAAATCTAAGTACATGCTACTATTCCAACATTAAGCCAGGCACACCAACTGAAAGCTACATTAGAATAACTTTGATAATAGCTGTCTTTGTTGACTTGTATGGAGATCCACTTGCTCAGAGAATCCACAATTTTCAGTGTGTAACATTTTTTATAGCTTACCTTCAGCACAATGAAAGTGAAATAGTACTGAAATCACACACAAATAAAAAATTCTTTATTACAGTGAGTTAGGAAAAAAATTCATTCATAAAACCTAACACCATCTCTTACATCATCCTGCAGTAACTTTACTATTTGTAAAAAGAGGTAACTCAACTCAGGGTCCAAACATCCAACTAAACATCATCTCTTGCATACAACATCCTATGATACAATCAACCAAACAACATCTCAAATCATCCAGGATAAACCCATCCAGCAACCAAACAAACCCAATTGCATTACCCTAGCAAGGCTGACACTGTGGATGAGGGATACAAGCCAGGCTAGGGATATACGAGCAACCAAACACACCCATCTTGACCAATAACAACTGTGCAGGACGGATCAGGACATCTCAACATCAAGCATCCCGGACCAAAAGTGCTAATGTAGCCTGTCAATGTACGTGGCGATGCCTAGCTTGTCGATCTGGTCGAGGCACCTTTGGCGCGTGGAGGCGACGGCTTCGGAGTCGAGCTGGCCGTTGCGGTACCAGGTGCCATCGGTGATCTCCAGGGACGGGTCGATGCGGGCGTCCATGTAGACGTTCTCGGCGTGCTTGTGGACGCTGTTGACCACCTTGAGGATGTCCTTGGTGAGGCCGCGGAGGTGCTTGGTGAGGGTGCTAGTCAGCATCCCCGTCTTGATCCGGATCTCCGTCTGCGTCATGCCCTTGTCGCCCCCCGCAAATACGAGCCTGTAGATCGCCCGCTCAGGCTGCGAGAAGGCAGCGAGGACACTATATGGGAGGATCGGGACTATCGGGCCTGGCCCCAGGGCCGGCGTAGCCTCACTGGGTCTAGCGGGTGGCGAGAGCTTGGGCTTGGTTTCCGGTGGGGTTTCCGACCTCTTGGCCGGCTGCGGCGGGCGCTTCTGCAGCGGAATGGCTCGGCGGCGGCAGCGAAGGGTTTTGGGGTTTTGTGGCTGTGACGGTGATAGGAAGCATGGCCGAGGATGATTGGGAGGGCCGGCGACAAGGCGTGGATTGGACTGCGCCAGGCATGATGTTGTGGGGGGTATTGCGCCGCGGTGCCTGAGGATGGGAGGAGGTCATGGGCGCATAGGGGTGGTAGCAGTGACGCTTCTAGGGTTTACACGGGGACGGGATGTAGGGTGTGGGGAAGGGAGGCGGACAGGGATTGGGGGGCACAGGATGAAGGGTTGAGGGAGGTGGAGGTAATCTGGTCCGTTTGATGAATGCAGACAATATCGACCGTTAGATATGTTGCATGAGTCATGAGTGATAGTTGTTGGGGCATTGTAGGGTAGATAAGGGGAGAGCCAAGGCTACAGAGGGGAAAAGGGAGGAGAGATCCCAGACCCTGAAGTCAGACCTAGAAAACCAAACTCTCACGGAGGCAATATCTAAACAACCAAGAACATAACATGAGTAAGGTATTATACCTCTGAATGGTCTGAATCTGTATAATTACTTTTATCTCATTTACTTAGATCCGACACATTTAATCTTTCGGCCGAACTCACGAAGAGGACCCTCCAAATCCCTGCGATAGGTGTACTCACATCGACACAACGGTAAAAAGGGAATATAAACAACTGTATTTAAAATCTAGAAGGGTACGTAGATTGACTTAAGAATTGAGCCATAGCTGGGGCCTCCGATGAGTGAAGGTTGAACCTCCATCAGTAGAACTTATCAATCCGAGCTGCTAAGAGTGGGCCGTTGGAAAAAATAGAAAAGACTACAACCTTTGATACACGCACACTGGAGAGAGAGGAGATGACCAGTGGTGCTAAGACTTGACTAGATTTGGCTGTAACAACCGATACAAACAACCCAAATAATCGATAATTTCCACCAAAACAATATTAAATTTACATGTCTGACAGTAAAAAACAATATAGGTTTTTTGAACAACAGCTATACCACGCATTAAAACTTCATAAACATGACATTCCTACGTATGTTAGCAATTTTCTTCTCTCATTCACAACTATTTTAACCCCAGAAATGTAAATGTTAAACAGGAAATTCATAAAAATTTTGTACGACTTTTACAAGCATGCAGCTCAGTTCCAGCGAAAAAGAAATCCTCCGTCCGTTTGCAATCTCGCATTAAAGAACTATCCTCTTCTTCCCCCATTCGCCCTGTCCAGCCATACCCACAAGATGGCTTCATGGATGCATGCGAGTTTGCAAGGGGCGACATCCAGATTGGATTTTCTGGTGTTACAAGATGCTCAACCCAAGGCGGCCGCGCCGGCGGCTTGGGTTTCTCTTCCTCCCTGAGGTTGGGGTTCCGTACTTAGCCGGAATCCACATCTGCAAGGTTATTTTTTCAGTCTTTTTCATGTTCTTGCTAGCCATCCTTTTTATTTCCTTTCTTTTTCCCCAATTTATTCATTTTACTTATTGATGCGGAGGAACTAGTAGCTTCTAGATTTCATCATCTTCTCTTTTTTTTCTCGATTGCTTTGCTGAGGTAAACAACAAAACAAGAACCAACTTGGTCATGGTGCTTAATTTGTCTGTACCCCCATCATCAACCACGACATGAATCTTTGATTACTTTCAGCTTGGGTTGTATCTTCAAGATTCATGGTATCCACATCAGCTAGAAAACGATGCTCTTGTTGTAAATTGTAGCTTCAGACACCAGGAAGAGTTCTGAGAAGTGAGCTAATGTACATATTCTTGTGGTGTATATTTTTGGAGATAGATAAGATTCCATTGCTGGGGCATTGACTTGAACATGAAGGAAACTTCCCGGATATGCCTGCTGAATAGGATTCAGGCTCTGAATATGATCGAATCTTTGTTGATATCCACTGACCAGACAAAAGTATTGGTCACTGCTTTGGTGATGTCCACCGACCAATTTAGAATTACTTTGGTTATCCTTATTGGCACACGCAACACCGGTATCCAATTTCCCTCTCTTTTCATTAAAGACTTTTTGTGCAGTGACCAACATATAGTACAGTCACAATGCTCATTGGCACACTCATTAGCTCACAAGTCACACAACTCTACACTTGAAATGATGAAAATCTTGTAGCTCTGGCTAGGCAGCTATGGCTGAGGGTGTCATCGGCTCGTTAATCCTGAAGCTCGGGGATGCCCTGGGAAATGAATCTGGGCAGCTGGGGTCGTCATTGCTCGTTTACGAAGCATCTGCTCTGAAAGGCCTGTTTGGTGAGATACGGATGATCAAGGAGGAGCTGGAGAGCATGCAAGCCTTCTTCTGCACTGCTGAGCGGTTCAAGGATACTGATGAGACAACTGTTGCATTTGTGAAGCAAATCAGGGGTCTCGCGTTCGACATCGAGGATGTTATTGATGAGTTCACCTATAAGTTGGGAGAAGATCGCGAAGGTATGTTCCTGCTGAAAGCAATCAGGAGGATCAGACAAATCAAGACATGGTATCGGTTGGCCAACAGTCTTCAAGATATCAAGGTCAACCTCAAGAGTGCTGCAGAGAGAAGGTGCAGATATGACCTGAAGGGTGTTCGAAGGGACAAGAAGCTGATGCGGTTAGGGAGCTTAAATCAGAGATCTACAGAATCAGTACATTTTAAGAGGGAAGCTGATCTGGTGGGGATTGCTGAGAATAAACAACTGTTGAAGGATTGGTTGAAAGATGAGGAGCAGCGGCACATGATAATTACTGTGTGGGGCATGGGTGGTGTTGGTAAAACAACTCTTGTTGCTCATGTTTACAGTGCTATCAAGACTGACTTTGATACTTGTGCTTGGATCACTGTGTCTAATAGCTATGAAGCTGATGATTTGCTGAAACAAATCGTTGTGGAGTTCCGGAAGAACGACCACAAGAAGGAGTTCCCAAAGGATGTTGATGTCACAGATTATAGAAGTCTGGTAGAGACAATCCGACGGTACCTGGAGAAGAAAAGGTATGTTCTTGTTTTAGATGATGTGTGGAGTGTGAATGTTTGGTTTGATATCAAAGATGCATTTTCTGGTGGGAAACATGGGCGGATAATTTTTACATCAAGAATATATGAGGTTGCGCTACTCGCTCCTGAAAGCCAAAAGATTAACCTGCAACCCTTGCAAAATCACTATGCATGGGACCTCTTTTGTAAAGAGGCATTTTGGAAGAATGAAAATAGGAGTTGTCCACTAGAATTGCATTCCTGGGCCCAGAAGTTTGTTGATAAGTGTAAGGGCTTGCCAATTGCCATCGTGTGCATAGGGCGCCTCCTGTCATTCAAGAGTGCAAATTATTTGGAGTGGGAGAGTGTGTACAGAAATCTTGAGATGCAGTTTACCAACAATTACATCCTAGACATGAACATAATCCTGAAGGTTAGTTTGGAAGACTTGCCACACAATATGAAGAATTGCTTCCTTTATTGCTCCATGTTCCCAGAAAATTATGTGATGCAAAGGAAGTGGTTAGTACGGCTTTGGATTGCAGAAGGATTTATCGAAGCGAGTGAGCATAAAACGCTGGAGGAGGTAGCAGAGGATTACCTGACTGAACTCATTAACCGATGTCTGTTAGTGGAGGCTAAGAGGAATGAATCTGGATATATTGATGATTTCCAAATGCATGATATCTTTCGTGTTTTAGCTCTTAACAAGGCACGAGAAGAGAACTTTTGCTTTGTCCTTGACTACTCAAAGACTCATCTTATTGGCAAAGCACGCCGTTTATCAATTCAAAGGGGGGCTATTTCACAGATAGCAGAAAATGTTCCACATCTGCGCTCATTGCTCGTTTTCCACAATTCACTTAGTTTCAGTTCACTTCGTTCGTTCTCAAGGTCTGTCAAGTTACTGTCTGTCCTGAATCTGCAAGATAGTTCAATTGAGAGTCTACCCAATGATGTGTTCGATTTGTTCAATTTAAGTTTTCTGGGTCTTAGAAGAACTAACATTACCTATATCTCAAGATCTATTGGAAGGCTTCAAAATTTGCTCGTGTTGGATGCTTGGAAAAGCAAAATTATGAACCTACCAGAGGAAATTATAAGGCTGTCTAAGTTGACATATCTTATTGTTACTGTGAAACCAGTGATAACTTCTATGAATTTTGTTCCATCTGTTGGCATACCCGCACCTACTGGTTTATGGTCTTTGACATGTTTGCAGACATTATTACTGATGGAAGCTAGTTCTGAAATGGTCTTTTACCTTGGTGCTCTGGTCAACTTGAGATCATTTCGCATCAGCAAAGTGCAAGGCTGCCATTGCGCCAAGCTGTTTTTTGCTATTACCAATATGGTTCATCTTATCCGCCTCGGGATACACGCAAATGACAATCAGGAAGTTCTGCAACTCGAAGCACTTAAACCACCTCCATTGCTGCAGAAGCTTATCTTGCAGGGGACATTAGATAAAGAATCATTACCTCGGTTTTTCATGTCAATTAGTAAACTGAAAAGCCTCACCATTCTACGGCTTGTATGGTCAAAACTTGACGAAGAAGACTTCTATTATATTGAGGAATTACAGCAGTTAGTAAAGCTTCAGCTTTATGATGCATATAATGGTAAGAGGCTGTCTTTCCAGGCAACATCATTTCCAAAGCTCCGAATACTGAAGATTTGGGGAGCTCCTCACCTCAGTCTGATCAAGATAGAAAGAGGGGCTATGTCCAGCCTGGTTGATTTGAAGCTCCTTCTCTGTCCAGAATTGAAGTTGCTACCTCGCGGCATTGAGCATGTGACCACTCTCGAAGAGATGACTTTGGATTCTACAGCAGAAGAAATTGTGGGCAGGGTTAGGAAGAAGAATGAGGCGAAGATTTCTCACGTCAAGAGAGTTTATGTGGGATTCATCAGAAATGGTGAGCTAGCTGCAGAAAGGATACAATAAATCGATGTCCATCCAGACAATGTCATTCCTCTTATCAATCATAGTTTTCCTGTTGTGTGCATCTATTAGTCTCATGATGTAATTCAGACAATGCCATTTTTCTTTTCAATTATAGTTTTCTTATTCTGTAAATATTTGCACATATTTGTAACATATAAACCCTTTTTTATTTCCTATTGTAAATTTCCTATTCTGTAAATATTTGAACATATTTATACATATTAATTTTCCGGTCGCACTGAGTAACGCGTAGTAGTTAATACGTAGTGCACCTCAGAAAGCCCCATTTTCTCGTTTTCTATTGGCCCTTCTTGTTCCTCTTGTATTTTTTGTTTTTCAATTGGCCCTCCCGTTTCTCTCTGCAAACCGTTCCCCCATTACTACCGGTAAACCATTATGGCACTAAGTAAATCATTTACTACTAGCGAAATCGGTACTACTAGTAAATCATTTACTATTATTTGTCATACTCATTTACTACTATTTGTCAGACTGCTAACATGATTAAGATATTATTTTTGAAAAAGTGGTAAAGAAATTACTCCCCATGATGTTTGTATTAGTATACTTCGATTAGATAGGAAAACAGATAGATATCTAACTCATCATGGGGGATATGTTGTGAGTAATATGTTTACGCGCATTTGGCATTGCGCGCATGGGATGGTTGAGACGATCTGAAGCGCGAGTAAAATTTTATGTGCGGTTGGCTATATGGGGCGTTGGGATGATCCGAGTCGCAAGTAAAATGTTTACTGCGTGCATGGGATGGTTGGGATGATCTGAATCATAGGTAAAATTTTTATACGCGGTTGGCTCTATGCGTGTGGGGAGTTGGAACGATCTGAGTTGCAAGTAAAATGTTTATGGGTAGTTGACGCTGCATGTGTAGGGTGGTTGCGACGATCAAGGCACGAGTAAAATGTCTATGTGCAGTTAGCGCTATGCATGTGGGGCGGTTAGGACGATCTGAGATAAGTAGCACGTTACGCGCGCTATAGTAGTTCTAATCAATTTTTTTCAATCATAAATTGTTGAAATATAAAGTGAATTGCTCACCTTTTTCCATCAGTTTAAGTTTTTAGGTTGAATTGGTTGGTGCATGCAACTCAATATGATACCAGAGCGGGTGCCCTAGGGCCGCTGCTCACGCTTCTGCCGCCATCGCCCCAGGGAGGAATCTAATATCCCAGGGGTGGCCACCAATTTTTTTTTAGTTCACTGCATCTTTGTCGTCCGTCGCCCCAGAGAAAGCCATCTCCCGGGCGGCTGCGCGGCCCTCCGTACATCGATAGTTGTCTTCGTGTTGTCATCAAGTAGTAGTAACTTCGATCTGGATGTGATGGCCACAGGTGTCATCGCCGAACTAGTGTGGGCTGGTTGTCACACCCTAAATTTTCCCCCTAAATATAGCCACACAAAATATACCTAAGAAAATGATCCAAGAAAAATAATTTAAATTGGCTAAACAAATTAATTAAATGAGAGAATGCAAAATAATAAATTATCATCACTGGGAATAATTTTCTTTTATTCCTCTTGCCAAAATGCATTAACAGGATTTTTATTAGAATTTTTAGAGCACATGAAGTATTTTTAATAAATCAAAAACCATTATCGGAATTTAATTTGCTATAGAAAACATTTTTCCTTTTCTTTCTTTCTCCTTTTCTTTTCTTTTCTCTCCCCTCCCGCTGGGCCACCGGCCCAACACTGTGCCAGCCTCCGCGCGCATGCACCATCCCGTGGGACCCACCTATCGGCCGCTCGCCCCTCTCCCTCTTTCGCTGTTCCGTGGGGCCCACCCGTCAGGCTACCTCGCTCGCTCACTCGTGCGCCTCCTCGCTGTTAACGCCAAATTTTGGTATGGTTCTTTATCAGATTCGGTTAAGGGAGAAATCACAGTTAGTTAGCGGGGATTAATCCAGAAGAAGCCGAGTTTGGGAAAGGATCGTGAAGACCACGGGACGGCAGTTAATATCTTATCTGTAAATTAGGCAGAGATAATAATTTTTAGGAAACCTGATCTCGTGTCCGATCAGGACTTGTTAATTTTCCTTTTATAGTTAGGAAACTCCTGTTTCGTGTCCGATCAGGACTGCATCAACTCGGGTATAAATACGTGTGCTCGGGTACTTTATAAATCATATACACATATCAATACAACTTCAGCCATCACTACCCTTTTTGACGGGTTCTTGCTTCTCGAGCTGGGCTGCATCGGTTAGGTCCGAACTCCTGCGAGAGGGTAAGTCTCGTTACCCCGGCTACCGTATCGGCTAGGACTTCCTCGGTTAGGTCCGATATTTTAGTCGATTCACGGTAGTCGGCTTACCACGATATATCTGTTCTGTCTACGGCTGCATCAGTTAGGTTTGATCTCATAGTCTGAGTAGATATATCACATCACACGTGCATAGATTTATCGGCTTACTAGGGATAATTTATCATCAGTTTGTGCTGCATCGGTTAGGTCCGACCTATTAAACTGCTAGCGATAAATTGTTCCTGCTAGGTCGATAGATTTCATACAAGTGTCTTATCAGGATGTATAGCCGATAAGTTACCATATTTTACATCACAATTGCATTAGATCTATCGGCTCATTGAGGTTCTTTTATCATTATTGATCTGTGCGGTATCAGTTTAGTTTGACCTACTAGATTGATAATAATAGATTTATCCTTGTTAAGCCGATGGATGTTTATGCAATGTTTTATCGGAGTGCCTAGCCGATAAGTTATCTGTTATTAAATACAGCCGATTGCATTATGTTCTGTCAGCAGTTGGCTAGTTTATTATTTCATTATATTATCACCAACTTATCGTAGTTATCTTTTTATGCCATCATCGGCTTCCAGTCGATGTATAAGTGCTACAGTCCATATCGGCTATCGGCCGATGAAACGAGTCCAAATCGGCTTCCAGCCGATTGGCTCACTGATCTGATACTATCTCCTTGTCAATTGCAGGGTCAAATTGACTGGCACGCCTACGAACCTCAAAATTTAGGACCTGCACTGGAGTTAAGCAAATCTCCCAGGCCTTCGCCTGTCTAGTGCATCGAACCATATCATCGGCTCGTTCCCAACGCTGCCGGTGATTTTTGGTGCCAACACTCGCTGACAGGCCAGGCCTGCCTGTCAGCTCCTTCGTCCTTCTTTGTCTGGATCGGGCGGAGGAGAAATTCCCCTTCACCATTCGATCGGCGCCTCGCCCCGTCTCCCCGCATGCCCGCACTTGGTTCAAACGATGGTGGACTAGGTCCTTGCCCATTCCCGCATGATCTCCGGCGTCCTCACCCACACTCGCGTGAGAATCGCGCGCACGACGCCGCGGCCGTTGCCCTCAAACTCATGCAAAATGGAGCCGTTTCGCCCATGATCTCGCCCGCTTGAGCCCTTAAAACCCTTCGCGTTCCTCTCCTCTTCCTTTCCCCTCAAACGCCGACGCATCCCGAGCTCCCTAGCACCCCGCACCACGTGATCCAGAGCTGCCGCAGCGCTCCGCCGTCTCCAGTCGTCCACCACCATCGCCGTAGCTGCCGCCAGATCACGTAGTCGCCACCACCAGCTCTGCCACACTTGTGCGAAGCCCGGCTGCCACATCCGTGAGCCTCTACGCCGCCGGAGGTCCATCTTCACCATTGTCCTTCTTGGTAGGCCATTCCGCCGGCTTTTGGCCGCGTCTCCCCGTCAATCCACTCGGCTATTTCGGTTGTAATTCCTTCCAACATCTTTGCCAGGACCCTCTCAGCCTCGTCCGCGTCTTCGTCGCTGGAGATCCTCATCGAAACGCTGACTTCGCCGTCGTCCCGTACCTCAGCCGCCGCCTATAGCCTCTATTCGCGGCCGTTCACCTCCTTCCGGCTGGTGCAACCCCTCGGTGAGCACCCCTTTGTCTTCCTCGTTCCATCCCGTGGCTCGCCGCCGTTCTTTGGGGGCCGGATGGTCATCGACGGCGACCATCGGGCCGCTCGCCCCGCCGTGGCGTGGCCGCGCCGGCGGGGGCAAGCCCCCTTTCGTTCGGGGCCGTCCGATTTGCCTCTGGGCAGATCTGGACCGGCCGCATGGCGCCCTCACGGACGCCTGCTTCCCCGTCACGTCGGCGCCACTTGTGCGCCGCGTCAGGTCCTCGGCCCGCCGTGGCTGCCGCATGGTAGCCACATGTGTAACGCCCTAAAAATCGTCTTAATTAAAAATTATTGGGGTTAAATAGAAATACAAGAATATACTAGAAAATTTTTGTTTGAGAAAATAGTTTGAATAAAATTTTAAAATTTCCAATATTAAAAATCCCGAGTTTAAATCTTTAAATAAATACTTGGAAGCTTTTATATTCCTAGGGTTTTGTCGGAGTATTTTAAGCGTTTGAGTATTTACAATAATAAATTCTTTGTGTTTCATGGTGGCATTTACTTCTGGTAAATTCCCCGTGATTTAATAAACTCTCTGAAATTTTCTCGGATTTTTCGGAGCTACAAAATTAATTTTAATGCTATAAAGATCACTAAAGTAATTAAATAAATATAAATAAATTCCTTTTCCTTTTCCCTGTTCGGGTTGTTCTTGCTTCAGTCCTTTGAAGTCTCCTCGTTCATCGTGAACTCTGACTCCCTTTTCTTCTAGGTTTTTGTGTCGTTCCCAGAACCCTAAAGCACCTCGAAAACCTAAATTCAGAGTTACCGGATTTATTCATTTTTGAAACTCTAGAACTCTTTTGGACTCCTAATCCGTGATCCTTTGTATTCGAAATATCTATATTTTCTTTTGAGATAAATCCTAGATATTCCCTTAAACCCCTTTTCTGTCAAAATAAATCCAAATCTTTAATCGTCTGAGATTTCTACAAATTCCGGTCCCAATAAAACACCCTCGTCAATTCCCTAATCCTGAAATATTATATTCGGAATATCCTATTTCCTGTTCCCAGGAAAATATTCTAATTTCCCACATCTCCAAAATATCCACATATTTTGGGAAGTTCAATTATGCTCGAATATTCCGAACTATTGATCTCAGCAAAATAATTTCCAATTTTATCGGATTCCCGAATTATTCCGAGATCCGGTTTCTCCAAATATTCTTTGATGAAATACCCTCCTTTTTCCGAATCCTGCTAAATATTCTCCTTCTTGAATTCCCCAAAATATTCATCTATTTTGGATATATAAATATTCCCCAGAAAACCCCAAAATTCCTGTTTTTGCGAAATTGGAGCCCCTTTATTTTTCCCATCTTTTTATTTTCTATTTCTTTCTTTCTTTCGAGTGACTGTGCATCTCTTTCCTTTCTTTCCCTTCTCTCTCCCTCCTCTGCCTCTCTCTCTGCGGCCGTTCCGAGCCTGCCTGCGCCGCGCTGCTCCAGCTTGGCCACGGCCCACCGCCGCCTGACCTCGGCCTCTCTCTCCTTGGCCCGTCGCCACCGCCGCGCTCCACCCCGGCCAGCCCGCACTGCTGCCTGGCCCAGCCAGCTGCGCCGCCTGCACCTCCTCTCCGCGCTGGCCTGCGCCCAATCTCGGCCCAGCGCTGCCCCCTGCGCCTCCGCCCCGCAACGGCTGCCGCCGAATCCGTCGCCAAGTCGCCCCATACATATAGCCGCCGCCAGCCCTTGTGCCCTAGCGCCGCCACAGGAAGCTGCCACCGCCCTGCTCTACTTCCGCCGGTGCCGCTGCCCTGCTTCCAGCGCCGCTGCCTGCAAGCGCCGCCTCTCTGCTGCTCCCGTGCGCCGTCGCCCTGCCGCCTGAGTCGCCGCTCCGTGCGCTGCCTCGCCAACTGCCTCGTGCCGCCCTATTGTCGCCAGCGCCGCCGCCGCACGGCATCTAGCCGCCACCGCCAGCTCATCCTCGTGCCGCCGTCGTCGCTCGGCCTCTCCCCTGCTCGCCGTCGTCCAACGCCACCACTGAAGGTCGTCGTCATCTTCACGACCGCCGGTCGCCACTGGTGAGCATCCGGACCGAAGATGCCCTTCTTTGATTCATCGCTGCCATCGGCACCTCCGCCCCAGCGCCATGCCCCGGTCGCCGCCAAGTCGTCCTCCACCACCGCCGCCCTAGTCGTCGATCCAGCGCCGTCGCCTGCCATCGCCCTCGGAGGCCGTCGCCCTGTCTTCCTGGCCGAGCCGCCGTCGTCCTCATCACTTCGTCACCGGTCACGGCATCACCGTCGCCTATAGCCGCCGGTCGATACATCACCGCCCGCCGCGCCGCCCGTGCTGGTCACTGCCCTGCCTGCCGGACGTCGCCGTGGCCACCATCGGACACCCTCCCACCGGCGCCGGTGCCATGGATGCAGGGAGTTCGCTCCCCTGTACTGTTGCCATGTGGGCCCGTCGGTTTCCTCCTTCCCCGAGATTGACACGTGGACCCATGTGTTAACTCCGAGTTGATCTCAACCGCAGATGCTCCTGGAACCAATCCGGTCTGTCCGATCCACTTAAAACTCCAAACAAAACTCTAATCGTTGATCTCCTCGAGATAGATCGTAGCCGTTGGATCCACTCAATTTATTTTTAGCCGCTAGATCTTCATAAATTCCTCAAGTCTAAACCTCAGCCTTTGGATCACCTTTAATTCCTCGGATTGTGTCACCTCAGCTCTAAGTCCACCTCGGGTGCTAACTCATCCTCTCTGTCCGCATGGCTGGCCACCTCATCAGCCACCACATCCATCCACCCTCTTTTCCAGTGCAAAAATAATTCTTTTAATTGAAATTCCAGAGAATATTCTAGGGAATATTCTTTTCTAATTCTTTTCGGATTTGTTCCAAAGTCAATATTTCGGAGGCCGTATCTTTTTCCGTTTGAACTCTGATTTGACCCGTTCTTCTTCCTAAATTTATCTAAAATTATAATTTACTGGTTTATGTATTTTTATGTATTGTTTATTTGGAGTTTCTTAGGATTTATTATCGTTTTACGTGTAGTTGCGTACAATCACCAATTCGGAAGACTGCGGAGTCTACGGAAGAGTTCAGAAGAGTATTTGAAGACTTTTGCGATTGCAAGGCAAGTCACACGATAATCTCCTTGAGCATGTTGATCCCATTTGTGAAAACTATTTTGTTTTAACAATATTGCATGCAACGCTTTTGAATGTCATTATATGGGTATTTATTTATTATCCTATGATCCTTGACTATTATGGCCATGTCGATATTGATTCCTATATCTTGATACCCCGGGTAATAATATTGACTAGCTAGATGTTTAATTATTTATCTGGCTAGATTATTTAGGAGTTGCTTAGCCATGCCTAGAAACTATAGTGACATTTTATGTGGGAAATTATCCATTCATTCTGATTAATTAATGGATACTGGCTATATTTTCACGACAGTGAGTCGTGGCTGGTTAATTAATTGTGTCAACTAAAATATGGATGAATGGTGGGTTGTGAGCACCAGGTTGGAATGTTACTAACGGTGCTCATGACAGGTAAGGACCAGTTCGCGGACTACTTGTTGTGAAGCAATACTCGTGCTAACCACAAGCTAGTATGGGTAATGGTGGGAACCAAAGTGTAGTACGTTCAACCGGGGTCCACCATAGTGTGTTGTGGCTATGTCAATAAGACCACCATGGCTGCGTTAATAAGTCCATGTCTTGGGCGTTGGATCATCTCCCAGACGAGGTATCTGATCAATTCTACCGGAGACTGGTGGTCCAGCGAGTGGCTCCCTTGTTGTGCGGATTACATGGAGGGTCCTATCACAATTCCTTTCCGAGATACTGTGATGGTATTTAGGGGCACGGTGATGTGTTGTGGAGTTATGTCTTGTGGGTAAATTGATACACCTCTGGCCAGAGTAAAACTGTTCCAATAGCTGTGCTCACGGTTAATGAGCGGCCTAGCAATGTTTTCTGTGATTAGTCCCACACTACTCATTAATGGAAATAAATGATGGAATATTGATAGTTCCAGTTTGAAAAGGTTATGGTTTTGGGCCTGAACTGCGTTGGAGCGTTGTTCAGAGATTGGTTAAATGCTGATGATAATTAAACTACATGGTTTTCAATGATTTTAAATGCAAATGTTTTAAATGTTGTTTACACAAATAAGCCATATTATGTCTTTCCTTTGGTATCCTGTTACATTACATTGCATTTCTTAGTGTGACTTGTTGAGTACGGTGGGTGGTACTTAGTCTTGTATTATTGCAATCTTTAGAGTGAAGCCTTAGTGAGGAGGAGAAGTTTGTGTTTGGCTTATACCCCAGTTGAGCTGTCTGTGGCTTGAAGCTGAAGCTACGCTAGTTGCCGTTCCGCTGCTGTTTTCTTCTGTGTGAGGACTAAGTGTCTTTGTTGTAAGTATTAATCGTTATTTCGTTTTGGTTATGTTTATCAAATTGTCAATTTGTGTACCTCGGCTGATTCCTGGACGAGGATTTATTGCATAAATTAGCTTTAGAAATTCTGATGAATTTCCAGGCGTGACAACGTGGCCACCTCCCGCTGGGGCCGCGGTGGACCCGGTCCACCGTGCGCCGCCCTCTCCTGCGTCACTGACCTATGGGGCCCGCCTATCGGCGCTGGCGCCCGGGGTCCGGTGACGCAATAATTCACTTAATTGCACAATAAATTATTTAATAATTAAGTTTGCATTGGAAATCATAGGAAAACTTCAAAAATTCATAACTAATTCATACGAACTCCGATTAAGTCCATTCAAATTTAATTAAATCCAGAAAAATACCAAGAATTTATTAAAAATATTTTCAGCTCATGTTTGACTGCCCACATGTACTGTTTTTAATTATTTGTGTATTGTCTGTTATAGAATCCGACACCGGTGACTCTTCCATGTACTAAGAGGTCGTAGCCGAGTACATCGAGCTGGAGCAAGGCAAGTCACACTGTAATCTTGATCATTTTGTACCTACATTTTGCTAAAATGTTTTGTTTATTTAACTAAACATGCATGTTTTTATTATTTCATGTGCTATGGAATATGGCCTCTATACAGATAAGATTATGCCTTAGTTGTTGAACCTTGTTCCTTATCACCTGGGTAACAACATGATTAGAATATTATTCTTAGGATGCTTAGCCATGCTTAGAAACTATTAGTTCACCTGGGAATTAAATATTATCATTTACATTCATAGTTCGACTCTATGTCGAGAATTGGAACATTGGACCTATTACTATTAAATAACTAAAATTTAACCCAAATGGTGGATTGTGGGTGCATGGTTTTGCTGGTCGCACCATGGCAATTAAGGATTGGTTCGCGGGAACCCCTTGGGCAATTACTCGTACTTTCCACAAGCCAGCGTGGGCAATGGCTAGGCTTGTAACGTCTCTTCTCCCTCTCCTAGGCACCGTTGGTGAGAATGGGCGTGATAGAGTTGGGTCGGCTTGGGGTTGGGTTGATCGGCTTCCGGATCGGCTGATATGGTGTGCCCTGTTGGTAGGTGCAACCTCAGCATGGTGTGGATGGTTAGGGAGAGGTTACGTGAACGGTCCTGTCACAGCCTCTCGCAAGGTGTCGTGGTGATATGTCGGCACACGGGAACGTATGTGGGGCTGTGTCTTGTGGGTACAATTGTACACCTCTGATCAGAGTTAAAACTATTCGAATAGCCGTGCCCACGGTTATGGGCATGTTGGTCAAGACTCACCGTGATTAGTCTCACCCTTACTTAATCAACTTGATTCAATGGGACTGGTAAAGTTCAAGTGGATGATTGGGCCTAGTTAACGTGGTGTAACGTTAATCAGTGGAGGAACAATATTGTTCAATTAATCAACCTTTTTATCATTTGCGAACTATTACTGTTTACAACTGCTTTTATGCAAATAAACCTCTAGCCTATCCTTGCCCCTGTGCATTGAGCATATTTGTGGGTGTGATTTGCTGAGTACTGTGGGTGGTACTCAGTCTTGCTCCTTTTCCCCCCTCTCAGTGGTGGAGTACGTGTCTGATGATGATCAACTGGAGGACTAGGCTGGCTCCGCTGTCAAGATGCCTGTGGATTGGAAGCTTTTGCTTGGCTAGCTGTATAGGCTTTATTTATCTTTACCGCTGCATTTATGTAAGACAATTTTATTCTATTTATAAGACGTACTCTGTATGGCAACTTGGTGCTGTGTACCCTGACTTTCCTGGACAGGGATTTTATACATATGAATGTTCATAATTTCAGTAGTGAATTTCTAGGCATTACACCGGCTCCCTCCTGGACTTCCACACTGGCATCTAGGAGCCTTGCCATTGCTAGCCATCCTCCTCTGCAGGCCGCCGGCAGCCATGGGCCTGGTCAGCTCCCTCGTCTGCTCTCCCACTGCCACCTGAGCCAACCCACTCCATCCTAGGCTCGCCGCCCATGGACCACCATCTCCACTGTTGTCTCTTGCTCTGCCCAGGCCACCGCCACCGTGGTGCTCCATCACCACTGCCAGCGATGGGTCACCGCCGCTGGCCCACCACCTTGTGGATCTCCACCGTCGCTGGTGTCGTGGGCCCCTACTTCATCCGCCGCCCCTGGCACACAGAGATGGGGCGATGGGGATACGTGGGCCGGCTGAGATGCTGCTAATGTGCTGCTGCTATACCTGCTTGTTCTTTTTTTTTCCTGATCAGAGATCATGTTTGCGTCACCCACCATCGTTCGTTGTCTTCTGCACTGCTCCGGTCGTCCCCAACATCACCACCGTCGACTCTGGTTCATGTGGGTTCATCACTGATGTGCCGTACTATGAGTGGTCGGTCTGATCACCTGATCAAGCGCCTGTCTACGACACACCCATATGGGAATGGATCGTTTTCGAGCATGTCTACCACACCACAAGCTTTGGGCTGCCATTGCGTTGTTCCTTTGGACCGCAGTGTGGCTCCTCCTGGTCTCCTGCCGTTGCATCTATGTCACCCTTGGACCACAGCATTGCCGTTCTCGTTGTCTTCACCGCTGTTCGCACATCGACATCCTTGTCGTCCGCACTGGTCATCGTCTACCACTCGAGCACTGCCGCCGCGTGTTTCTTGAAACTGCCACTATTGTCGCTCCAGGCCGGTGGTGCAGCTACCCCAGCATTGGCTACCGACATTGCCACTTAGGTCGTCGGTCCTGCTACTTCACCTTCCTCTGAGTCTAGCATGCCTCGTTGCCAGCGTCGCTGTATCTTCCTTGACTACACTTCGCTCTTCTCCAACAACTGCGTGCTGCTCTGGCAATTCTCCCTCTATGCCGTATCTCGGAGGCCTTCTCTGCTAGTCTCCTCCGACAATGGCGCAAGGTTCATGATGGTCTCCTACCTTGCCCGCATGGTATTGGCAACACCGCCACGCGCGTTTGTAACAAGTTGTCCATGGGCCTGGCAAACCTGGCATGACATCTTGCCCTCAACGGTTTGACAGCTCGGCCCTTCAGCGACATCTTTCTCCATGACTGATGCAACTGCATCACCGTCTTCATCCTCAGCGTGTCCTCAAACCACTTTGGTCCATGGCGCCATCCTGCATGCCCGCAACCACTTCATGGCTGTCACACCTAGAATTTGCATCCAAAATTCGGGTGACTTACTATGCGTAAATCCTCTTCCAGGAATCAACCGAGGCACACAAATAACATAGTTGATACCAAAGTAAATGTCTTACATAAATCGATTGTATTTATTACAGAGGCAAATGACACCTCTCAAAGATAAAAGTCTAAACAGTGGAATAAAGCTAAGGATAACGTGATGACTCCACGTCCATAGGCGCTTGACCAGGCTCCCACTCGGTCCTCCAAGAATCCGCACTTGACCAGGCTCCTGATAAGTCCTCCAAGTATCCTTTGTCACTGAAGTACTTCTCTGATGATGATTGTTGATTGCAAGGTGAGTACATGAAATACTCCGCAAGCTACACAATAGGGCTCATTTGCATAAAAAACATTTAATAACGTATTTAGGGGAGTAATAAAACGAGTAATCATTAACCAATATTAATCAACATTGTACATCCCTCCAAAGCAGTATAGGCCCAACCACTTCCATCCTGGAGCTATCAAAATTCCATCATTTATTATTATTAATGAGTAGTGTGTGACTAATCAAGAAAAACATTGCTAGACTGCCCATTAACCACGGGCACGGTTATTCGAACAGTTTTACTCTGGTCAGAGGTGTACTAATTTATCCACAAGACACAACCCCACAGCACGTTACCGTGCGCCTCAATACCACCATGGTACCTCGGAAAGGAGTTGTGATAGGATTATCCATGTAACTTGCACAATAGGAGTGCCTCCCGCCAAGCCTCTGGTCTCTGGTAGGGGCGATCAAGTGCCTTCCCGCGAGACGGCTCGACGCCCGAACTCATGGACTTACCAACTACCATGTCTGGACTTATATCAGCCAGAGACACGCCCTGGTGCCTCCTATTGAACTTGTCACACTTCAAACCCCGCCATTACCCATTCTAGCTTGTGGTTAGTACGAGTATTGCTTCGCAAAGATAGCTCACGAATCGGTCCTTAAGTGTCATGAGCACCACTAGCATCAACCTCAGTCCAGGTTCTCACAATCCACCATTTAGTCAAGTTTTAGTTGCCATTAATTATCCACACATGACACCGGTCGTGAACTAAATCATCATTTCATGTTAATCTGATATCATGAGTAATAGTTAAGTGATAGACCATAAGTTCCACTATAGTTTCTAGGCATGGCTAAGCAGGGTTCTAGAGATATTCTAGATAACCAATATTTAAAGCTAGCTAGTCACATTATCCGATAGGTACAAACAACAGGTAACCGAAGCAATAGGGCCATAATCAAGGAATAGGGTTTCCCTCCTAATGTCATTGTAAAATAAATACACATTTGAAGGAAAACATAGCTTTAAATAATAGGTACGACATGCTCAAAGGTGTTTAGGATCTGTGTGACATGCTTTGCTGCTCTGCGAATGCTTTGCAACTCTCCTCGAATAAACCTGACTCTTCCGGAACATCGGCGGCTAAAGGCAATAAATAAAAATAAGAAAAATAGTACATAAGCACACATCAACAGTACAATATTATATTTTTAATGGGTAGATCTTGTCTAACATACTAGAAGTTCGACAACCAAAACAAATTAACAAAAAGACCTCGAAAGTAAAACTCTATAATTTCCAAACCAGGGAGCAATAATCAGAGGTAAACTACTGAAGTATTTTTTTTAAAAAGGGGAAAGCACTAGAGCTTTTGTAGTTAAAATTTTAGTTTACTTAGGGACTTACCCTAAGTCACAATATAAATAATAAAAGGTAATATGGCTAAATAAGTATAAACTATGTTCGACATAGGAATCTGTAGACAAATAAATTATTACCATTTCATGTGCATACCTTTTTTTTGGATTCTTTTTGGATCTTATAGTGCATTTCCATAATAGGAGGCATATACATTTGTATAGCCTAAATAATTTCTAAGGAGAATAGGTCTAACATAAAATAATGGAAAAATTTCCATGGGCCCTATACAACATAAATTGACCCCTGTAAATTTTCCATGATATTATCACTTCAGTAAGTACTTCAATAAAATCCCTCAAATCAGCAAGACTAGGGAGCTAGCTAAAAATGAATAGGTATACTTCTAAAATTCACCAAATGAAAATGAAGACTAATTAGACAGAGCCCTTTTGCCAAAGTGTGTGCCAACATGAACCCTACCACCAGGAATTTTGGTTTAATTTATCTCCTAAAGGAACCACATAAAATGACAAGAGTAAAGCCCTAGGGACATAAACTACACTGCAGAAAAACTGGATCAATAACCCTACTTTGCAAATTTTCCAGAGATTAACCAGGCCACTTCAAGCAATGAAATTTGGTCAGCAGGTTAATCACATCCTCCTCTACTTCCAGTAATTTTCTCATAATTTATATCCCTTAGTAACCTACTGAAATCACAGATGCAAGACAGACTTAGTCTCTAGAGAATTCTCCTCTCATTTCTCACTTCCAGGTGGACCCCACAAGAACATGGCCCACCTGTAAGCTTCACCACTGCTTGGGACAGAGTGTTTCACCCAAAATCCTAACCATCCTCCTCACTTTCACCTAGGACATCACTACATGGACCCACCAGACATAGCCTAAACCTAGCTCAAAGTGTGTAACAAAGTATTCCTTGCAAAGTGGGACCAACCCATGCCACCGTAGAAGCGGACACACCTCAGCAGCCACAGCCAACGTGCCCTCTTCTCCTTCTTCTCCCTCTCTCAGCCTGCAGAGTCACCTAGGTAAGCTCCACTCTAGAAAACCTCGGCCATTTCACTCCAAACTACACCAGCCATCTCTTCTCCTCTTCCTCATCACGTTCCCACCGAGAAAACCGAAGAAAGCCCCTCGGAGACACCGGAAACCGATCCACCTCCTCTGTAGCCAACAGTGTTCGACAGAACCCGAACTAACTCCGGTGAGCGCCATCCTCTCTCGATCACGGGAACATGATTGACACCTCCTGATCATTCCATTTTTGTATCGCCTTGCCCTAGGAACCGCCGGCCGAAGTCGCAGCCGTCCTCGCTTTTGGTCCAAAGAGCGCCGCCGCGATGTCGTCATTGTTTCGGCCACTCCAGAGCGCCTCATACCGAGTCACCGCGCCAACGACGTCGCCTCGCCTCCAGAAGCCTGCTAACCGAAGGAATCAAGCCATGGTGCCATGGAGCTCGAGATCAACCACCGTCTTTCCCAACTCCGGCCGAAGACCTCGCCATCGATTCCGCCGTCCTCGGTAGGTCTCAGTCCGATTCTTTGCACAGGAGCCATCCCTATGGAGCATCTATCCTAGTAGACACCATGCCTCGTCCACAGGATAACGAGAGCAAGCCACTGCCGTGGATCCATGAAATTCCGCCGCCGCCGGACTGCCTTCACCGTCACCGCCGCTGTCCAAGCCCCATCAGCCACTGTAAAACCTTCGGTGAGCACCCTAGCAACTTTAGAACACGCATGCATGCACTGATTTGCCTTGGGTCGAGCCGCATCGCAGATCACCCCGGCATCCCGAGACACTCCACTGCTCGCGTCGCCACTGCGCCTAGCTCCGGCCACTGCCGGTGATGAGAAGACCACCAATGGGTTCGCCATAGTCCTCTCCACCTTTTCTCTTTGGGCCACAACCTGAGCCGAGCCACCGTTCGCCGTTGCCGCCGCCGAGAAACTCGCCGGCACCACTCGGCCTCGCCTCTCTGTTCCATCTCATTGGCACACGGGACCCACTAGTTAGAGCCGAGTAGCGGGCAAGGACCCGAGTGAAAGGAAATTAAAACATGTTAGATTTATTAGCAAATGTATCACTCTATGACATGTGGACCCGAGGACCTATACGCAAATAAACAAAAACCCGAGTACTCTTAATGAAAAATCCTCTCACACGTGGCCAGGGATCCCGGGTTATATTTCCGGAAAGCCCAAGTATGTTTTTGCAAAATGCCACTCACTGACCGGTGGACCCGGCTGGGTTAAAATTCAGAAAAACAAATAAAAATGCCTATAACCTTTTCTGTTCAATTAAAAATGAGTGAACTTGTAAAATCCATAACAAATTCATTTTAACTTCAAATTGGGTGAATCAAATTTTTCTAGAATCACAAAATTATGAACTTTATTCCTGTAGAATAAAATCTAGGGAAATCAGTACCTAAAATTCCTTAAAAATAATAAAAATCATAAAACACATAAACCTTATAAATAAATTTAACTATTTCTCATTACTATAAATTAAGGTTTGGTAAATTCATGAAATATTGATATTTACTGCAGTGAACTAAAACCAAATTTCATTTATATGAAAGACACTTATATAAAACTTGTAATAGGTAAATACATAAATTAGAATACGTAATATGTATTGTCTTCCAAAATTCATAGGAAATTCATATTAGCTCCAAATAATATGAAACCAAATTTGTTAGCTTCAAAACATTTTGCTCTCATTTCTGAAAAACAGAGTATTAGATACAATATTGTACATAAAACATCTTTATGATTTATACAATGTATAAATGTTTTGTATAGAATATAAAAAGTAAAATGATTTCTAAAAATTATATAAACTCCATTTTACTCTAAATGAAATACACCCAAATGGCAATAAGTTCACAGCACATCCTTCTCTAAATATATAAAGTTATATTTCATAGAAACATAGTCCTAAAACACATGTATATTAAATTATATGTATAGATACCGTATAGAAGCTTAAAACTTATAAAATTAATATCTCCAAATTGGAAGTTGATAAAAAAGAAAATTCTTCACCAAAACTCATCAAGGACCAGTACCAAACCACTGTGTAGGTTCCACACATTTTAAAGTAATTTGGACATTTAATATTATTTTATAACTAGACGTATTTGTGTATAAGTCTTCTAAAATTTATATCTCCGAAATGCAAAATAATAAAATAGAACTTCCTTCACTAAAAATCATCCAAAACCAATACCTACCCACTATCTAAAGTTCACACTTAGCAAAACATCTCATAGAGTATCCCTAAAATCTATATAAGGTACAAATACCGTATTGCGTACATAGAAGATATAAAATTCATAACTCCCAAACCGTAAATGATAAAATAGAAATTCCTTCACCTAAATTCATCTTAGATCAATAGCAACCTACTGTATAAACCTCATGCATATTAAAACATTTTGTATTTTTTCATATTATTTGCTATTTATTCGGTCATACGTTATTTTCTTTCTAGAGAGCGAATTCGATATCGGTGAAGAAGTGAGATAGTTGGTATCCGAGTATTCAAGAGTAAGGCAAGTATTCTGCCCTCTTCCTTGAACAAATTGAATCCTATGTTTTGGGGAATGAAATGTGTTGTTTATAAAATTGCATGCGCATTTGTGAATAACGGTATTTGAATTGTGGTAAATGGTAGTTATAACCTATTAGTTGCATGATCCACCTTAAAACGTTGTACTCCTTGCTGTTTGTAACCTTAGGCTTGGTTAGAGTACTTGATTTGTACTCATGGGGGTCTATATTAAGTTAATACACTTGCTTATGCTTAGCCATGCTTAGTAACATGCTAAATATTACAGTGATCACTATATACCTTTGAAAATGGGAATTTTATAATTTCTGGACAGAGGTGAAGCCTCTGGTTATTTGTGAACTAAAATGATGAAAAACCTGATTTTAGACTTGGGCGGCAAGTGGTGTGCATATGGAGTAGTTACACACCGATAGGGGGAGTGTTCGCCTGAGTCGATTAAGGACTGAACTCAGTGTCATATTCTCATGTTAAATAGTACAACTACATGTGCTAGTATGGGATAGCCATAGTGGATTAAGTTACTTAATGTTTAGCCTTGCATTTTGGTAGGCAGAGTAGTATGGGCAGTGCCTACAACGACCGTAGGATTGTTCAGAGGAGATACCTATATCCCGTAACGGAATAGGCGTCTAAGTTTGTCCAATACAACGTTGTGTGCCTCATGGGGAGCCGGGTAGGCTACCGCCATGGCAATGGGTTAAGGTGTGGGCCCGCCACCCACGGCATCGGGGTAGCACCTCGATGTGGAGTAACACACCTCGTGCTGGTGCAAGGCTAAATGTTAGGTAATGTAAAAGCTGTGTTGTGACCTCTAGACCACATTCAAGGTGTAGAGTGTGGTGGTACCGACGGGTACTGGGCAAACTAGAGCAATCACATCATGTGGGTAAAGTTGTACAAACTCTGTAGAGTCAAAACTAATCGGTTAGCTGTGCTCACGGTCATGCGCAGCATGGTTGTTGTGGAGGCCATGGGCCCCGGGTAACTCATCACAAGCGTAGGGGCCACTCGGATAGAGAATGGGCCGAGTCTTGTATTTAGAGATATGGTAGCACCCGGCAGGCTTTGCCTTGTATAATAAGGAATATACAGTCTAGATCGGGTAAGATGTATCTCTAAGAAGGAAATCCTTTAGCCGTACCCGGCTAGATCCTTATCATGTATCCCTGTCCCCTAGTATATAAGGGGAGGCAAGGCGCCCCATGAGGGCAGATGATCATTGATTGACACAACCCCTCAGAGGAATAACAACACAACTGGACGTAGGGTATTACCTCACATCGAGGGCCCGAACCAGTATAAACTCTCTTGTGTTTTCCTCTGCAATTCATTGAGTTTCCCCTCGCTGAGTAGCCCTATAGTTATATTGCCGGTGTAAAACATCGACAGTTGGCGCGCCAGGTAGGGGTGCCGGCAATTTCTTCATCAACGAATTCGATGGATCCAACAAGTGGAGTCGACGGCAACAAGTTCTCCCCTAGAGACACAATTTCTTTCTGAAGCCTCGTCTTCGTTGCCGACCAAATCGGCAACCTCACCTTGGCTGAAGCAGATCCAATCCAGCCGGCCGAGGAACCAGCCGACGTTGCACCAATCGGCCCACAGGACGCCGCCATCTCCTTCAACGATCTACTGCGGCAATCCTTCACGTCGCCGAGCATTGGGACAACTCTTTCCTTCGGCGTCCGACTTGTGCTAGGCCTTGAGCCAGCCTGGGTTGGGCCAAGAAGGGGAGATATCGTTAATCTCCCACACAGATTCGGCGACGCTGCGGATCTACATCCCTCGCAGCAGACCTGATCTCCTGCGATTCAGTTTGGACATGGCCAAGCGCCGTTTCAGATTGGATCTAGAAAGGTCGGAGTCGTTCTTACTCCGATAAACTACTCGGAGCCCGACTCCAAGTCGGATAACGGTTCTAACGCTAGTTCGGACTCTAGTCTGGCAAGTTTCCTTCTGCCCCGCGAGATCTTCATGGCCTCAACACCACCACCGGAGGTGCACCGACTACAAGAGGAACAGCAGGAGGAGGCCCGCCGCCTACGACAACAAGAGGAGGCTGATCGCGAGGCCCGCAATGACAGGCTAGCAAGGCTGGGTGAGCCACTCAGCAGCAGATTCTCCAGACTAAAGTTGGCGACCACGACGTCTTCGTCACACCACAACAGAATGTCGTGGCCGCTGCAACCTTGCTGGACACGCTCCAGCTCGGGCCTGATCACCAGGCCACCCCAACTATCGCCAAGATCAAGGCGATGATTACGGCTGCTGCCTGCCAACAACAACAACAGCAGTCGGGTGATACTGTGGTACCAACTAACCGGTCGGGATCTCTAGCGGCAGGCTCATCTACATCAGCACGGCGCCGGGCGGCCGGCTCAAGTCGGCGACACGAGGAGTCAAGGCAAACGTCACTCGGCAATACCAACAACGATAACCGGCGGCGTCACCAGTATGACCACCGGCCCAACCAAGATCTCCGAGAACGCCTACAACACGACCTCCGCCACACCATCAACGCCCGGCGCCACGAACGAGAAGAGGACGAGCTCCGCCGACTGGAGGATGAAAACGAGAGCTTCGGTCTCCATCACAAGCGGTTTATCCACTGTGGTCGAAGCCCGAGCCCTCATGAAGACGAAGGCATTCCAGCTTTCACACGGGAGCTACAGGACGTCGAATGGCCGACTGGTTTTAAGCCCACAGGGATCGAAAAGTACGACGGCAAAACAAATCCCGAGTCCTGGCTCACCATATATACCCTGGCAGTTCGAGCTGTTGGGGGCGATAGCAAAGCCATGGCTAACTACCTCCCAGTCGCGCTAGCCAACTCGGCGAGGACATGGCTGACAGGGCTCCCAAGGCGGTCGATTGGTTCCTGGGGAGAACTCAGGGAGCGGTTCATCGCTAACTTTCAGGGAACCTACGAGAGGCCGTCTTCTGAGCATGATTTGTATCAACTACACCAGAAGAAGAACGAGTCTCTACGAGATTTTATCAAGAGATTCTCCGAGAAGCGCAACAAGATCCCAACGATCTGAGACAAGGCCGTCATCGCCGCCTTCCACAAGGGAGTAAAGGACACCCCGTTCATTGCGAAATTCACTCGGAAGCCACCACCCTCTGTCCGGGCTCTTTTTGACATGGCCAACAAATACGCTGACTCGGCTGAAGCGGTCGCAGAGGCCCTCGACGAGAAGAAGGAGTCCCAATAGAAAGATCAGAAGGCGAAAGCCGACAACGAGCCAACCCAAAACAGGTCCGACAACCGCAAGCGGAAGTCGGACAACGAGGTGGCCAACATGGAGCGAACTCGGTCCGGCCCCAACGCAACAACGATTACCAGAAAGTCATGAATGGGCCTTGCCCCTTCCACCCCAAAGGCAAACACGCGGCTAAGGACTGCTTCATGCTAAAGAAGTTTGCCTCCGAGCAGGCTTCATCATCTGGCGCCGACAAGGACAAAGACAAGCCAGATCAGGGTTCGGCCGATGATTTTCAAGATCCTCAAGCTGAGCTCAACCATATCTTCGGAGGGCCGTCTGCCTACGAGTCCAAGCGAAAGCAGAAGCTTACGGCGCATGACGTTAATTCAATCTCCACAGCAGACACCCCCTAGTACTTGCGCTGGTCAGAAACCTCAATCACGTTCACCTACGCAGATCACCCAGATTGGGTTTCACACTCGCGGCGTTACCCACTCGTCCTGGACCGGTTGTGAAGAACATCAAGTTGAAGAAGGTGCTCATTGATGGAGGCAGCGCGCTCAATATCCTCTTCGCCAAGACCCTGGATGAGATGAAGATTCCTCATTCAGATCTGCCGCCAAGTACGACACCCTTCCACGGGATAATTCCCGGCCTGTCTTCAACGCCACTCGGGCAGATTACTTTGCCGGTCACCTTCGGCACGCGGGACAACTTTCGCACGGAAAACATCTGCTTCGAGGTTGCCAACTTCGAGACCGTGTACCACGCGATACTCGGATGACCGGCGCTCGCCAGATTCATGGCAGTATCGCACTATACATATATGGTGCTTAAGATGCCAGCACCAGCAGGAGTCCTCTCCCTCCGCAGTGACGTCAAGCAAGCCTTCACCTGTGACAAGGAGAGCTGCGAGTTGGCTCAATCACAAGAGGCGGTAGTCGGGCGCAACAGCATTCCGCAAGCCGTCACAACTGAAGTTGAGAAAGACCCAGTTCCAGCCAAAAAAGCAGCGAAGTCGAGAATTTCAGCAGACTCCGACACGAAGAAGATCCCCCTGGACCCTTCCGACCCCTCCAAGACTGCTCTAGTTGGGACCGGACTCGACCCAAAATAGGAAGACGCGCTCATTACCTTCCTCCAAGCTAACAAGGATATCTTCGCATGGAAACCGTCCGACATGCCAGGCGTACCAAGGGAGGTGATCGAGCACGCCCTCAACGTGAAGACAGATGCCAAGCCAGTCAAGCAACGGCTGCGGCGCTTTGCTCAAGACTACAAGAATGCTATTCGGGAGGAGATTACAAAGCTTCTCGCAGCCGGGTTGGCAAACCCAGTTCTGGTCCGGAAGAAAAACGGTAAATGGCGCATGTGCGTCGACTACACTGATCTCAACAAGGCGTGCCCTAAGGACCCGTTTGGTTTACCGAGAATAGACCAAGTGGTTGATTCAACTGCAGGGTGCGACCTTCTCAGTTTTCTCGACTGCTACTCAGGATACCACCAAATTAGCATGAAAGAGGAGGACTGTCTCAAGACATCTTTCATTACGCCGTTTGGAGCGTACTGCTACATCACCATGCCGTTCGGTTTGAAAAACGCTAGAGCAACATATCAACGGGCGATTCAGTGGTGTCTACACACTCAGATTGGGCGCAACGTGGAAGCCTACGTCGACGACGTGGTGATCAAGACCAAGTCCAAAGAAGACCTCATCGCTGACCTGGAAGAAACCTTCCAAAATCTTCGAAGATTCAAGATGAAGTTGAACCCGGAAAAATGCGCCTTTGGTGTGCCATCCGGCAAGTTACTCGGCTTCATCGTCTGGCATCGAGCCCAACCCGGAGAAAGTCAACACAATAATGAACATGACTACCTCGACTAACCAGAAGGACGTCCAGAAGCTGATAGGCTGCATGGCGGCACTCAGCCGGTTTATTTCCCGACTGGGCGAACAGGGTATGCCCTTTTTCAAGCTATTAAAGAAAGCAGACGACTTCCAATGGACTCCTAAAGCCCAGCAAGCCTTCGAAGACTTCAAGAAATTTCTTACATCACCCCCCGTGTTGGCGTCACCCATGCCCCAAGAACCGCTAATGCTATATCTGGCGGCAACCACTCAGGTAGTCAGCACGGTGTTGGTGGTCGAGCGATCCGAACAGGGTCACATCCAGAAATTTCAACGGCCAGTTTACTTTGTCAGCGAGGTCCTTGCCGACTCAAAGACGAGATATCTGCAGGTCCAGAAGCTGTTATATGGCTTACTCATCACAGTCCGGAAGCTGGTGCACTATTTCCAAGCACATCAAGTCATGGTGGTCACATCGTTTCCACTCGGGGATGTCCTTCATAACCGCGAGGCCACCGGCCGAATCGTTAAATGGGCACTCGAGTTGATGGCGTTCGATATCACCTTTCAGCCACGGACAGCAATTAAATCACAAGCTCTAGCCGATTTCGTGGCCGAGTGGACCGAGGTTCAACTGCCTACATCAATAGCAAAGCTAGAGTACTGGACAATGTACTTCAACGGTTCTCTACGGATTGGCGACGCTGGGGCTGGCGTCGTACTGACGTCCCCTACCGGCGAAAAACTGAAGTACATTCTACAAATCCACTTCCCGGCTTCCCACAATGTCTCCGAGTACGAGGCACTTATCCACGGGCTCCGCATTGCTATATCACTCGGCATTCGTCGACTGGTTGTGCGCGGGGACTCTCAATTCATGGTGAACCAAGTCATGAAGGACTGGACATGCCTCGACGATACAATGGCGGCATGCTGTCAGGAGGTCCGCAAGCTGGAAAACAAGTTCGACGGGCTGGAGATAACACACATCTTACGACAATACAACCACTCGGTAGACGAGCTGGCAAACATGGGATCCAAGCGAGAAGCGGTCCCGACTGGAATCTTTGTCGAGCAACTCATGGAGCCATCAGTCAAGAAGAAACAAGCGCCAGAGCAGTCGGGAGGCGAATCTACCCCGGCAACACAAGAGGCGCTGCATATATGTCAAGACTGGCGGACTCCTGTTCTCAAATTCCTCCTAGACGAGGAACTCCCAAATTCCTCCTAGACGAGGAACTCCCAGAAGACCGCAGCGAAGCCGAACGAATCAAACGTCGAGGCAAGAGTTTCCTAGTCATCGGAAAAGACCTATACTGAAAAAGCGCATCCGGCGTCCTCATGCGCTGCGTCACCACCGAGGAAGGCAAGCAGATCCTGCAGTCAATCCACTCGGGCGTATGTGGCAACCATGCCACATCCAGGATGTTAGTCGGCAAGGCTTACCGGCAGGGATTTTTCTGGCCAACAGCAGTAACAAATGCCAAAGACATCGTTCGCACATGCGAGGGTTGCCAGTTCTACGCAAGACAAACCAATCTCCTAGCCCAGGAACTTCAGATAATCCCAATCTCTTGGCCCTTTGCAGTATGGGAGCTTGACATGGTTGGGCCTTTCAAGAAAGCGCCAGGAGGGTTCAAACACTTGTTCGTCGCGGTGGATAAATTCACCAAGTGGATCGAGGCCAAACCCGTTGCAACCATAACAGCGGCACGAGCAAATGACTTCATCATGAGTATACTATACCGATTCGGGGTCCCCAACCGCATCATCACCGACAACGGCACTCAGTTCACGGGCGGCGTGTTTCAAGATTTCTGTGACGATTTCGGCATTAAGATCTGCTATGCCTCTGTGGCACATCCGCGGAGCAATGGGCAGGTTGAACGAGCCAATGGTATGGTCTTACAAGGCATCAAGACAAGGATATTTGACCGACTACAACCATATGTGGGCCAGTGGGTACAAGAACTCCCATCTGTTCTCTGGTCTCTCAGAACCATGGTTAGTCGGGCAACAGGGCAATCCCCTTTCTTTCTAGTCTACGGTGCCGAGGCCGTACTACCAACCGAGTTCGAGTTCGGCTCACCACGAGTCCAAGCTTACTCAGAAGACATCTCAAATAATACCCGATTGGTCGAGTTAGATCAGTTGGAAGAAGCGAGGGATATTGGCAACAATCCAGTCGGCAAGGTATCTTCAAGGCCTGCGTCGCTACCATAATTGCAATGTCCGTGGCCACGTCTTTTTGGTTGGGGATCTCATCTTGAGGAAAATACAAACCACCAAGGACAGGCACAAACTATCCCCAATCTAGGAAGGGCTGTTCATTATAGCCGAGGTCATGCGGCCAGGCACCTACCGACTGAAGACCGAAGACGGTGCCCTCATCAGCAACTCATGGAATATAGAACAGCTACGTCCTTTCTATACCTGAGTTTCATAACTTTTCATGTGTACAGTCCCACTCTGACTCACTACGCCGCTTGTTTCAACCGAGTAGTGAGTCGGGGGCTGCATGTATCTTATATGCTTTGTCAATAATATACGAGCCTATTTTACTCAAGTTACGAAGCTTCACTATGATTCTGTCGTGTTTGCCCGAGTACAGCCTCCCTCAGTGAACAATTTTATAAAGTTCCTATAGACTAACTCGGTGCAGACCGTATAATCGAGTAAAGCTAATGACAACTGAGTAATAGTTTAAAGCTTGGCGGCATTGCACATATATTCACACATGTTTTTTACAAAAGTTCATACATAACCGACTACATGATACGTTGCTCTCACAGACTTAGGTCTCGGGTGATTGTCGCTACAGTCGGCCTTGCCTCGGCTATCAGCTTCAGCGCCTCTTCAGGCGTTGTCTCCTCGGCAAACCCCTCCCCAATGGCTTCGATATCTGCCCTTGGGTAGATGGATTTGGTCATTGCCAAGGTATGGGCCATGCCGGCAACAACATGCTCATCCGAGTACCTCTTTAGGGCACTCGGTGCATCCTTAAGGCGCGCCTCGACTTGAAAGATGGTGCCGGAACTGGTTCCCTCGTCGCGAGGGTCCATTATGTCAAGGAGCCCTTTCACGGACTCGCTGAGGGTCTCCCGTGACTCTTTGACAACTCTGATCTCCTCTGCGAAAGCCTGAAACTGGATCTGGGAATTGGCTCTAGCGGCTACCCGAGTTCACCAACAAGAGCACTCGTTAGGCAAAACCGCAGACGGAGTAACTAAAGGATTGGCTAAGATCACAGTCGGGACGGAGGCTTACTTTTGTAGTCGGCATCCCACTTGGCGATAGTTTTTTCCAGTTCAACCCTTTCCTTCTCGAGCTCGGTGTTGGCCCGCTTCAAGCCGGCCCTCTCTTGCTCGAGCTCGACATTGGCCTTTGTCAGATTGGCCTCTTTTCTTTCAAGCTCGGCCCTGGCTCTCTTGGCCTACTCCAGCCGGACTTTTTCCTCTGTTCGGGCCTTCAACTCGGCTTCGAGGGCTACACATCAAAACAGTCAAGTACTCGGCATGGCAGTCAGGACTCACCTGGGCAGTCGGGAGACAACATAGCTGGAGAAATCACAACAAGGGTTTGGTCAGGAAGGTTTATGCGGGGAACTTACCTCTGATCTTCTTGGCTTGATCCCACTTTTCGGTCCTAAGCTGAGCAACGGCATCCCTCAGCCAAGTCTCCCGCCCCTCCAACGAGGCCTTTAGCTCCCGGAGCTGGTCCAATTCTTGGAGGTGAGGGGCGACCTCGGTCAGGACCTCGTTCATTTTCTCGGCGCGGTCGACGAGTTTCTGAGGAAAGCAAGTCGGAGCAGAGTCAGCTGTCAGAACGCTTACACAAGGAAGATTATCAAAACTCCGGCACAACGAAGACGACACCTGAATCCCTTGGGAGGTGGTAATCGTGGCCTGGAGCAAGTCCTCAAGCTCCTTCTTTGCCGCAGTCTCATCGTGCTTGTACCTTTTCGCAGTTCCGTCGGGCGCCGTCCAGCGGAATGTCCTGGCAAACCTGCATGGTGGCGCCTCAATCCTGGGGAGGTTCGGCACTTCAGGCGGTGGCGATGATGATGACGACGAGAACGACCATGGCAGCGACGGAGTCCTGGCCCCCACCTCGGCGGCCCCTGTGGCCTCGGGGGCTGAGTCGAAAGCTCTGGCAAGGGCGTCAACAACAGGCGCTGGCTCAGGGGCTGGGTCAGCAGCTTCGGCAACCACCCCTTGGTCGGACGGCGCTGGCGGCCCTACAGTCGGGACCATCTCAGTCTCCACGACTGGGATGGCCTCTAGCTCGGCAGGTATGCTTGCAGGCACCGGCTCGGCTGGGGTAGGCTCAACGATCAGAGCAGCCGGTGTGGTCTCCTTGAGATCGATATCGGTGCGTTTCCTGCGTAACAAGTCAGACATCAAAACAGTGCTACAGCGGACAAGAATTCTAGAAGATCCAGAACAGCTCACCTCTTGGAGAACTTAAGTCTCCTGCCGGGTGATAAATAAGGCCCCGGCGGCACACTGCCACCGGCTGTCGAGCCAGTCGATGCGGCAGTCGGTGGCGGCGTTCTTTCCTGAGCCAGCCTCGTTTGCGGTACGGCTGGCTCAGGTGCTTGGGTACTTGGCGGCGCTTGCCCTGACCACGTACTTGGTGGCACCTTTGACGGGCTCGACCATGTTGAGCTCCAGCTGCGCTGGTCCCGGTCTGGGACTTGATGGCCTGGGTGCCGCACCGGCTGTGTCCCTTATCCTCAGGCTCCCTGCCGCGGCACTCGGTGTCACGGCCTTCTTGCCCTGAGCCGTAACTGGCCTTTTCCCTGCTCTCTTGGAGTCGGGTTGGGCAACAGAAGGACTCCTCGACCTCTTCTTCGACTTGGTGGCCGACAACGGGCGGGAGTCATCATCAAATTCCTCGCACCACTACAGATGATTCAACAAAGTACATCACTCAATGCTGGGCAATCATAGATACAAGTCCACAGGCATTCATTACAGAAGAAAGATGTGGGTTACCTCGGGACGGGGCCGATTGTGGCTATAAGACGCGATGCGGCGTTTCTCGTCTTTGGTCTTGACCATGCCACTGGAGAAATAACCAAACAGGGTTTCGGTCACTTTCTGCTCGTTGGCCGATTTGTGGCTGACCCGGTCAGGGTCATATTTTCCCAAATAATCCCAGCCAAACGCGCCTCTCAGCTTCAGTGGCTGGATGCATCGAGTCAGAAAACGCCTGGCCACCCAAGGTCCGGTCAGGCCGGCTTTCTTGAAACTATCCAATTTCGCCAACAATTGATGCACTTGGCCCATCTCCTCAAAGGTCGGATCTGATGACCAATTGGTGAAACCACTGGTGGCAAGCCGGTGAATGGACGCAAGGAGGGTGTCAGATCTGAACAATAGAACCACTCCTTGTGCCAACCTTTCAAGGAAGATTTCAAAGGGAGATCGATGTATGTTTTCTTCCTCTCGCTCCTCAACTGAAGACCAGCCCCCCCAATCACTTGGATGTTACTCTTGGAGGGCTGGGGTTTAATGTGGAACAAATGCCTAAAGAGGTTGAAGTGGGGTTCCACACCCAAAAAACACTCGTAGAGAGTCACGAATATGGAGATTTGAAGGATCGAGTTGGGATTCAAATTCACCAACTCTAACCTGTAGAAGTCAAGGATGCGGCGGAAGAAGACAGAAGAAGGAAGGGACAAACCCCGTTCGAAAAAAGAGGCAAATACTACGGTTTCGCCGGATTGGGGATTTGGAACCGACTCACCCTTAGCCGGCCGCCAATGTATCACCTCCTGGCTCTGCAGCTTCAATTGACTCTCCAGTAGCTTCAGCTTCACCGCGCCACAATCCGAAGTCGGCCAGGCGTTCACCAACGCACCCGCAGAATTTGAAGCCTTTGGCATTGTCGAGGGCAGAGAAGTTTGGGGGAAACGCGATTGGTGGCTTGGAATAAACGAAGAAGATCGCAATCGCCCGAGTTCTAGTGGGGAACAGCGAGCAGCAGTGAACCCTAGCAAAGCGGAAGGCGAAATTTGGGCGTGGAGGCGGAAGACGAAACGATTGGTCGCTTTAGGGAAGATGAAGGAATCTTTTTCTCTCTCCCCGTTAATTATAGAGCCTGTGCCGACTAAATGGGCTTGGGCCTACACAGTTGGCGCTGGGCCATCAAGATATGAGCTCCTACAGTAGCATGCTCTATATGGGCCGCTCACGGACTGGGTTAAAATCACAGTGCTGATGCTACTAACAGGAACCGATGAGGTAAACATATATTCTTCATGAGAGCCTTATTGCTAAACATATATGTTTGGATATCTGTTTTATCCACCAGGTCTCGAGGATATATCCTTACAAGGATCACAAGCTAGTCTTCATTAAAATTGGAGATGCAGGTATCTTTATTGAGTACACCTAACCATGCAATGGATCTATTTTTATAAAGTGGTACTTGGCCTACATGCTTGGCTAATAGTTGCCATGAGCAACATTATTCCAGCCAACATGACGCTGAAGAGTCTAACTTCCGAGTAGTGCACTACTCGGGAGAGACTATAAATATTCTTTCCAGCTGACATGATGCTGAGGAGTCTATCTCCCGAGTGGGACGCCACCCAGGAAAGACTATAAACCCCCTATTCCAGCTGACATGAAGCTGAAGAGTCCCATATACAAGTGGCATGCTACTCGGCAAGACTATAAATCATATTCCGGTTGACATGATACCGAAAAGTCTTGTATACCGGTAGTAATCTACTCGGGAAAGACTTCCAGGTTAAAGATCTTTGACTTTATGTTTAATTGTCTTCACAATTAAGCACAAAGTCGGGGGCTACACCTAATAGGTGCGCCTATTTGGCGCACACTATTCATATATCTACATGAAGCCCTTCATAGCCTCGCTGCTAGCTGACATGAAACAGGACTCGGGAAAAGAAGCACTCGGACAAAAGAGTACTCGGGAGCAATGCACTCGAGAAGACTTCACCGTGGAGGATGAGCACTCGGCATCAGCTGTGACTCAACTATGAAGGTTTCAGGGGCTACTATGGAGGCCATGGGCCCTGGGTACCTCATCACAAGCATATGGGCCACTCGGGTAGAGGATGGGCTGAGTCTTGTAGTTAGAGATATGGTAGCACCCGACAGGCTTTGCCTTGTATAATAAGGAATATACAGTCTAGATCGGGTAAGATGTATCTCTAAGAAGGAAATCCTTTAGCCGTACCCGGCTAGATCCTTATCATGTATCCCTGTCCCCTAGTATATAAGGGGAGGCAAGGCGCCCCATGAGGGCAGATGATCATTGATTGACACAACCCCTCAGAGGAATAACAACACAACTAGACGTAGGGTGTTACCTCACATCGAGGGCCCGAACCAGTATAAACTCTCTTTGTGTTCCTCTGCAATCCATTGAGTTTCCCCTTGCCGAGTAGCCCTATAGTTATATTGCCGGTGTAAAATATCGACAGTTGTGTCCATTGAGTATAGACTTATGCTTTTAAATGTGTTAATGAAATTGGGATGAGGATTGATGACTTATGAGAATTATTATGCTTATTACAATGCTTATGGTGGCTTGTTGCCGTGGAGGGCAGCAAGCAGGAAAATTATTATGTTGATCACTTCCCTACTTGTTATACATGTTTCTAATGTTTTATTAAATACCGTTGCAAATGATTGTGAACTAAAATTAGCTTTATGCAAAACTGAACCCACAAATAGCTATCTCCTTGATTTTAGAGCTCGCATGTAGCGATATAGGATTGTCCTTACCAGTACATTATTTCGGTAGTGTGCTGACTCTTGCTTGTATGGTTATAAATCTTTGCTGTAGGTTGAGTGCTACGGAAATTCGCTACTTCTTCAGGATTGATTCCTTAAGGGGTCTACCCCTAGTCGGATTGCCTGTGGTATGGGTAGACAAGTTTCCGCTGAATCATATTATTCGGTTATTTGACCTATGTAACTCTGATGTACTAAATTTAGTTTACTTACTTGTACAACAATTTATTGAATACCATTGCTAGAGATGAAAGTGTGGACTAGCAATTATCCTGGGGCTAGTTTGCATGAGTGTAGGCTTAGAACAGTTGAGATACATGGAGAGTAGCTCAACCGTAGACCATGTCCTCAGAGATATGTATCGTGTTTGGTCGCCACCTTCGTGTGGTTTGACGGGCATATCTCGCCGTGCAGACTGGTGTAACTATTCTTCCAAATATCTCTCGTGTTCTTAGTCTGGCGTTCGGTTGTTTTGCATTATAATTGATGGTTTGTATGACAAGGCTGCGATGAGGTGGGATGGTTACATTTTTATTTGGCTTTCTCTTGAGATCCCATCCAACTAGATATTCCGCATTGTTGTACTAATTACCTCTTATAGTGCAGAAAACCGGGTGCCCGCAGCGGTGGTATCAGAGCCAATACCAACTATAGGAGCCCCTTAAATTGGTCGTTAGTTTGGCATTCTAAAAGTATTTTAAGAACTTTGCTCTCAGCTACAAACTATTTGTGAAAATAAACATAGTTCTTATATCCTATCCCTCTCTGAATAAACTACCCTTTCCTATGTCTATATTTTTATTTAAACTCCCATTCTTGTCCTATAGGACCGGAAACCTTTGAAAAATGGTACTTCTGAAAATTTATGTTGGGGAAAGTCTTATTAAACTTTCCAAACCAATACCAAAGTGGTTTAAAAGTTTTTTTTAAAAAAATTCCCCTTTGCAAAGTAATTCCAAAATCTAGTGCAATGATTTTTAAATATCGGTTTACAATGGCCTATAGAGTAGGTTTTGGAATAAAAGATGGCCAAACTAAAATTTTGTTAAATTTAATAGTTTGTAACACTTCACCATGGTTCCTCTGTACCAAAAATAAATTTTGCGTGATCTTAATCTTCTCTTATCCTAGCATTTCAAAACTTACCGAAAGACCTAGAACGGATAGTTTGGGTCAGGTTTGGAATTGTTGTGCTTTGGCCACTAGATTGTTTTCTTAGATGGACCTCCACAAACTCATGTAGCCTATGGATCCATTTAACTTCATTTAGTAAAAAGGAAAGTAAAATTTAAAATGCTTAAAACTTGTCTTAAAATTCAAAAGCTAGTAGTTGCACATGTTCTAAAAATCAGTAGTCAGCATACTTCATAATTTTGTGTAGATCACGTCACACATGCTAAAATTCTGTAATTTTGACAGTAGATTGTAGACTCACATGGGGAGCACCATGAATTAACCTGAAACTTTTAGACCAATACATCATTGAATAAAAATTCAAATAGAATACATGGTCATGTCCTGAAATCTGTAATTGACATACTTCATATTTTTGTGTAAGTTAAACCATAGGTGATAAAATCCTGATCTTTTACCAGTAGCTCGTAGACTCCTCCAGTAAGCTTTATGAATTTCTTTTGGATTTTATTAGATGACTGTATCATGATCAAATAATCCACACATTAGATATGTTCAGAATCTGGAACCTGTAGGTTACCTACTTAATATATTTGTACAGCCCAAACCATGAGAGATAAAATAATCATTTTTGGTCAGTAACTTAGTAACCTAGTGAGGAAGCCTTGGGAATTTTCTGGGAATTTTTTAACTACTAACCTAGGAGATGAAGTTCAAACAATTGCACCTGATAAACCACCACAGCACTGCACTGCCCACCTTGTTTATTTTCTTTACGGAAATCTACCTATATAAAAATTCCAATTCTTTCCTAGAGCCGATAGAACTCTACATAAAACTTGAATATAAAATTTTTGTAATTCTTATTATATCTCTAGGATGACTTTAAGGCTCAGTTTCGTCAGATACATACGCAGGACAGAACTAACCCATCCACATATTACGCCGCGTTTATATCTTGGAACTTCACCCAAGGTCTCTAATTAGTTCCTAAATACAAACCTCGTGTATGTCTACCATTTGCAACCTTAGGATGAGTCTATCATAGTAGGAAAATTCAAATGATGCACCTAACTACAAACCGAAACCAATAGGATGCATTCCCGATAGTACCATGTAGCCGACCACCAACAGTGCAGTAGAAAGTTTCTAGTAGATATATTTATACTTATCAAGGAAGTTCCATGAGTAAGCTAGGAGACTTTGGTAGGGGAATGAAAATTTTAGAAGCCAAAACAAAGTTAGATAATAAACTTCTGACCTTTGAACTTCCATAGCATCTCGTACCAAAACCCTATTAACCAGAGATCAGACCCTGGATTAGTGGAACCTATTACCATAAGCCTGAACATCTTATTGCATTATCTGTGCCTTGCACCATTACATCAGCATATTGCACTGTTACGCATGTGCATCATCATAAAACCCTATGAGCAATACATCATAACATGCGAGCATCATCCCATTGCAATCGCACATTGCACCATACTCTGCATTGCATCATGTTATCATAATCTTGCACTGCACTATGTCACATGATGCATCATTCATTTTAGCAATTCTGTATCATGGCAACCATATACAATTGCACCATAACATGAATTACACCATTACATCAAGCATTTGCACTGCACCATGTCACAACTCGCATCATACAATGGAGCATCTGCACAATATCATTTCATCTATGCATCGCACCATCTTGTGTATGGAAATGATGCGCTATCCAAAGCATTGCACCATATGACCCATCATGACATTAAATTATGGTTGCACCACATTATGCATGGCGTCTTGTCATTCATAACTGCATCGCATTATTCAGCATATCATCCATAATTGCATCATGATTATCCATGACACCTTATCATTTATGGTGGCATCATGGAGCCATACATGCCAACCTAGAACACTTCAGCTCAGTTTAACCCTATTCTAGGTTACCCAACTCAAGTTAGAGGATTTCTAACACCACATGAAACTAAGCACATGAAAGCCAGTTAGATCTCTAGTCACATAAATTTCAGAACCCTGTAGTAGCACCCAAGTTTCGGGTAGTGCGATGTAATGTGAGGTCCGCCAACTGAACCTACTGTCGGGTGGAACCTAGCTGTCAACCAACCTTAATACTCCAGTCACTCCCATCCTTTGTTCTGAACCTATTAGCTAGCTCAATTTAACTTCTTGACTAGAACGTGGAAATCCTTTCCGCGTAATTGTTGAAACCTTAGTAGCCAGTGGGTTACAAAGTCGGGTAGAAATATTGAACCTGATTTGTTTGAAATGGAGATAGATTTAAACTAAGTCCCTGTAAGCAATCCAACCCCTTATCAATGAGCCTTTAGTGAGTCCCCCAACCAGCAATCTGACCAAATGTTTAGATAACCCAGCCCTTGTGAAGGAGATAAATCTAGACAATCTTGTAGGTCTATATGTCCGATAGTAACCTCATAGTAGCCCTGCTAAGGAAAACTAATGCCGTTGGTAGCACCATCCAACATGATCTTAGTATGCCAGCCTTGGATCCTACCTTACCTACGTTGTTTAGGTTGATCCCCGATGATTCTTGTCCCACTTAGATAAAACTTTCAAAAGGATGCCATAAAATCCACATTTACTAGATGTTCCGACCGCAGTGACCAACTTAGTGCAAAATACAATAAACCCACTAGCAAATCGACTGCTCTCTTCATTACCGGTGAAGTTGTGTTGATAATAAGGAGGAAAAAGAGAATCTCAACCATGTAACCGTAGGTAGCTTTCCATAGATCAGTAGTAACCACAACAACATGACCAAACAAAGACCGAGAGTGGAGTCCAACTCTGTCCCTGTCACCCTCAAACTACTATAGAGAATGTCGTACGTAAAACCTCACCTACAAGCCTCAAATTCCCCAACCGCCTATGAGCCACCCGAATCTTGGGGACGAGATTCATTTTAAGGGGGGTAGAGCTGTAACATACCAGAATTTCGACTTTCAAAATTCTAACCAAAACAAATTAACAAAAAGACCTTGAAAGTAAAACTCTATAATTTCCAAACCAGGGAGCAATAATCAGAGGTAAACTACTGAAGTAAATTTTTAAAAAAGGGGAAAGCACTAGAGCTTTTGTAGTTAAAATTTTAATTCACTTAGGGACTTACCCTAAGTCACAATATAAATAATAAAAGGTAATATGGCTAAATGAGTATAAACAATGTTTGACATAGGAATCTGTAGACAAATAAATTATTACCATTTCATGTGCATACCTTTTTTTTTGGATTGTTTTTGGATCTTATAGTGCATTTCCATAATAGGAGGCATATACATTTGTATAGCCTAAATAATTTCTAAGGAGAATAGGTCTAACATAAAATAATGGAAAATTTTCCATGAGCCCAATACAATATAAATTGACCCCTGTAAATTTTCCATAATATTATCACTTCAGTAAGTACTTCAATAAAATCTCTCAAATCAGCTAGACTAGGGAGCTAGCTAAAAATGAATAGGTATACTTCTAAAATTCACCAAATGAAAATGAAGACTAATTAGACAGAGCCCTTTTGCCAGAGTGTGTGCCAACATGAACCCTACCACCAGGAATTTTGGTTTAATTTATCTCCTAAAGGAACCACATAAAATGACAAGAGTAAAGCCCTAGGGACATAAACTACACTGCAGAAAAACTGGATCAATAACCCTAATTTGCAAATTCGCCAGAGATTAACCAGGCCACTTCTAGCAATGAAATTTGGTCAGCAGGTTAATCACATCCTCCTCTACCTCCAGTAATTTTCCCATAATTTATATCCCTTAGTAACCTACTGAAATCACAAATGCAAGACAGCTGTTCATACAGCCTCCCACACTTAGTCTCTAGAGAATTCTCCTCTCATTTCTCACTTCCAGATAGACCCCACAAGACCATGGCCCACCTGTAAGCTTCACCACTGCTTGGGACAGAGTGTTTCACCCAAAATCCTAACCATCCTCCTCACTTTCACCTAGGACATCACTACATGGACCCACCAGACATAGCCTAAACCTAGCTCAAAGTGTGTAACAAAGTATTCCTTGCAAAGTGGGACCCACCCATGCCACTGTAGAAGCGGACACACCTCAGCAGCCACAGCCAACGTGCCCTCTTCTCCTTCTTCTCCCTCTCTCAGCCTGCAGAGTCACCTAGGTAAGCTCCACTCTAGAAAACCTCGGCCATTTCACTCCAAACTACACCAGCCATCTCTTCTCCTCTTCCTCATCACGTTCCCACCGAGAAAACTGAAGAAAGCCCCTCGGAGACACCGGAAACCGATCCACCTCCTCTGCAGCCAACAGTGTTCGACAGAACCCGAGCTAACTCCGGTGAGCGCCATCCTCTCTCGATCACGGGAACATGATTGACACCTCCTGATCATTCCATTTTTGTATCGCCTTGCCCTAGGAACCGCCGGCCGAAGTCACAGTCGTCCTCGCTTTTGGTCCAAAGAGCGCCGCCGCGATGTCATCACTGTTCCGGCCACTCCAGAGCGCCGCATACCGAGTCACCGCGCCAACGACGTCGCCTCGCCTCCAGAAGCCCGCTAACCGAAGGAATCAAGCCATGGTGCCATGGAGCTCGAGATCAACCACCGTCTTCCCCAACTCCGGCCGAAGACCTCGCCATCGATTCCGCCGTCCTTGGTAGGTCTCAGTCCGATTCTTTGCACAGGAGCCATCCCTACGGAGCATCTAACCTAGTAGACACCATGCCTCGTCCACAGGATAACGAGAGCAAGCCACTGCCATGGATCCATGAAATTCCTCCGCCGCCGGACTACCTTCACCGTCACCGCCGCTATCCAAGCCCCATCAGCCACTGTAAAACCTTCGGTGAGCACCCTAGCAACTTTAGAACACGCATGCATGCACTGATTTGCCCTGGGTCGAGCCGCATCGCAGATCACCTTGGCATCCCGAGACACTCCACCGCTCGCGTCGCCACTGTGCCTAGCTCCGACCACCGCTGGCGATGAGAAGACCACCAATGGGTTCGCCATAGTTCTCTCCACCTTTTCTCTTTTGGCCACAACCCGAGCCGAGCCACCGTTCGCTGTCGCCGCCGCCGAGAAACTCACCGGCACCACTCAGCCTCGCTTGTCTGTTCCATCTCACTGGCACGCGGGACCCACTAGTCAGCGCCGAGTAGTAGGCAAGGACCCGAGTGAAAGGAAATTAAAACATGTTGGATTTATTAGCAAATGTATCACTCTATGACTGTGGACCCGAGGACCTATACGCAAATAAACAAAAACCCGAGTACTCTTAATGAAAAATCCTCTCACACATGGCAGGGATCGTGGGTTATATTTCCGGAAAGCCCGAGTATGTTTTTGCAAAATGCCACTCATTGACCGGTGGACCCGGCTGGGTTAAAATTCAGAAAAACAAATAAAAATGCCTATAACCTTTTCTGTTCAATTGAAAAATGAGTGAACTTGTAAAACCCATAACAAAATCATTTTAACTTCAAATTGGATGAATCAAATTTTTCTGGAATCACAAAATTATGAACTTTATTTCTGTAGAATAAAATCTGGGGAAATCAGTACCTAAAATTCCTTAAAAAAATAAAAATCATAAAACACATAAACCTTATATATAAATTTAACTATTTCTCATTACTATAAATTAAGGTTTGGTAAATTCATGAAATATTGATCTTTAGTGCAGTGAACTAAAACCAAATTTCATTTATATGAAATACACTTATATAAAACTTGTAATAGGTAAATACATAAATTAGAATACATAATATGTATTGGTTTCCAAAATTCATAGGAAATTCATATTAGCTCTAAATAATATGAAACCAAATTTGTTAGCTTCAAAACATTTTGCTCTCATTTCTGAAAAACAGAGTATTAGCTACAATATTGTACATAAAACATCTTTATGATTTATACAAAGTATAAATGTTTTGTATAGTAAAATGATTTCTAAAAATTATATAAACTCCATTTTACTCTAAATGAAATACACCCAAATGGCAATAAGTTCACAGCACATCCTTCTCTAAATATATAAAGTTATATTTCATAGAAACATAGTCCTAAAACACATGTATATTAAATTATATGTATAGATACCATATAGAAGCTTAAAACTTATAAAATTAATATCTCCAAATTGGAAGTTGATAAAATAGAAACTTCTTCACCAAAACTCATCAAGGACCAGTACCAAACCACTGCATAGGTTCCACACATTTTAAAGTAATTTGGACATTTAATATTATTTTATAACTAGACGTATTTGTGTATAAGTCTTCTAAAATTTATATCTCCGAAATGCAAAATAATAAAATAGAACTTCCTTCACTAAAAATCATCCAAAACCAATACCTACCCACTATCTAAAGTTCACACTTAGCAAAACATCGCATAGAGTATCCCTAAAATCTATATAAGTTACAAATACCATATTGCGTACATAGAAGATATAAAATTCATAACTCCCAAACCATAAATGATAAAATAGAAATTCCTTCACCTAAATTCATCTTAGATCAGTAGCAACCTACTGTATAAACCTCATGCATATTAGAATATTTTGTATTTTTTCGCATTATTTGCTATTTATTCGGTCGTACGTTATTTTCTTTCTAGAGAACGAATTTGATATCGGTGAAGAAGTGAGATAGTTGGTATCCGAGTATTCAAGAGTAAGGCAAGTATTCTCCCCTCCTCCTTGAACAAATTGAATCCTATGTTTTTGGGGAATGAAATGTGTTGTTTATAAAATTGCATGCGTATTTTTGAATAACGGTATTTGAATTGTGGTAAATGGTAGTTATAACCTATTAGTTACATGATCCACCTTAAAACGTTGTACTCCTTGCTGTTTGTAACCTTAGGCTTGGTTAGAGTACTTGATTTGTACTCATGGGGGTCTATATTAAGTTAATACGCTTGCTTATGCTTAGCCATGCTTAGTAACGTGCTAAATATTACAGTGATTACTATATACCTTTGAAAATGGGAATTTTATAACTTCTGGACAGAGGTGAAGCCTCTGGTTATTTGTGAACTAAAATGATGAAAAACCTGATTTTAGACTTGGGCGGCAAGTGGTGTGCATATGGAGTAGTTGCACACCGATAGGGGGAGTGTTCGCCTGAGTCGATTAAGGACTGAACTCAGTGTCATATTCTCATGTTAAACAGTACAACCACATGTGCTAGTATGGGATAGCCATAGTGAATTAAGTTACTTAATGTTTAGCCTTACATTTTGGTAGGCATAGTAGTATGGGCAGTGCCTACAATGGACCATAGGACTGTTCAGAGGAGCTACCTATATTCCATAACGGAATAGGTGTCTAAATTTGTCCAATATAACATTGTGTGCCTCGTGGGGAGCCGGGTAGGCTGCCGCCACGGCGCTGGGTTAAGGCATGGGCCCGCCACCCACGGCATCGGGGTAGCACCTTGATGTGGAGTAACACACCTCATGCTGGTGCAAGGCTAAATATTAGGTAATGTAAAAACTATGTTGTGACCTCTAGACCGCATTCAAGGTGTAGAGTGTGGTGGTACCGATGGGTACCGGGAAAACTAGAGCGATCACATCATACGGGTAAAGTTGTACAAACTCTGCAGAGTCAAAACTAATCGGTTAGCCGTGCTCACGGTCATGAGCGGCATGGTTGTGTCCATTGAGTATAGACTTATACTTTTAAATGTGTTTATGAAATTGGGATGAGTATTGATGACTTATGAGAATTATTATGCTTATTACAATGCTTATGGTGGCTTGTTGCCGTGGAGGGCAGCAAGCCGGAAATTATTATATTGATCACTTTCCTACTTGTTATACATGTTTCTAATGTTTTATTAAATACCGTTGTAAATGATTGTGAACTAAAATTAGCTTTATGCAAAACTGAATCCACAAATAGCTATCTCCTTGATTTTAGAGCTCACATACAGTGATATAGGATTGTCCTTGCCAGTACATTATTTCGGTAATGTGCTGACTCTTGCTTGTATGGTTATAAATCTTTGCTGTAGGTTGAGTGCTATGGGAATTCGCTAGTTCTTCAGGATTGATTCTTTAAGGGGTCTACCACTAGTCGGATTGCCTGTGGTATGTGTAGACAAACTTCCGCTAAATCATATTATTCGATTATTTGACCTATATAACTCTGATGTAGTAAATTTAGTTTACTTACTTGTGCAACAATTTATTGAATATCATTGCTAGAGATGAATGTTTGGACTAGCAATTATCCTGGGGCTAGTTTGCATGAGTATAGGCTTAGAACAGTTGAGATACATGGAGAGTAGTTCAACCGTAGACCATATCCTCAGAGATTTGTATCATGTTTGGTCGCCACCTTCGTGTGGTTTGACGGGCATATCTCGCCGTGCGGACTGGTGTAACTATTCTTCCAAATATCTCTCGTGTTCTTAGTCTGGCGTTCGGTTGTTTTGCATTATAATTGGTGGTTTGTATGATAAGGCTGCGATGAGGTTGGATGGTTACAGTTTTATTTGGCTTTCTCTTGAGATCCCATCCAACTAGATATTTCGCGTTGTTGTACTAATTACCTCTTATAGTACAGAAAATCGGGTGCCCACATCTTGATTTTTAAAAAATTATGCAAGTTGAATCACCCCAAACGGAGTTAGGATGAATGAGTTATTAATTTCCAAAGTTTACTGCATATTTTATATGTTATAGAAATTATTAAAAGATTTATGACGTCAGCCCTAGGGAGAGAGAGAGTGAGCTGGCGGCTGACATGTGGGTCCCACCAGACAGAGAGAGGAAGGAGGCTAGCGCATCGTGGACCAAAGGCTTCGGCGGGTTTGGACAGTTACGATTATTTTATGGATTAGATCTAATGGCTGGGATTTGATTAAGAGGATCGGATGGTTGAGATTTAATCTCCACAGATTGTTTACGCGGGCGGACACGCAAGTGCTAGGTGGCGAACACGTCGGACGGGAGAGCGATGTGGTAGCTAACGGGGACGGTGACATGGCGCCACGTCGACATGGCTTCGCCGGATCGGGGCGGCGCACTGATCCCGATGGTTGAAGGCAAATGGCGGTGCGGCGGGGCAAGGCGATGGCACAAAACGGTAGAGGGGATCACGGCGATGCTTACCGAGGCAAGAATGGCAACGAACAACGATGGGAGGCAGCCGGCGGCGGCTAGCTTCGAGTCGTCGGGGATGGCGGCGCTCCGGTGATCCTCGACGGCAGCGAAGGGGTGGCCGGGGTTCTCCTCGTTCCTGCGGTTCTGACGGTGGGGACAGCGAGCGCCGGCGACGGCTAGAACGGCGGCGAGGCTCAGCTGAAACGTGGCGGCAACGGCGGCGGAGCAAATCAAGCGCAACGCTAGGACGTCTAGGGCTTAAGTACGCTCAGATGGCGGACGGGAGGAGAGAGAGAGGGGCCCGGGGGTGCTATATATAGCCCAGGGCGAAGGAGATCGGCTCAGATACGGCGGGGCTACGAGGGCAGGTTTCTAGGGCTATGGTTCCAGAATGGAGAGCTCCAAAAGCTCCAAATTTGGGCGAAACTTTCCCTGATTTCTTATGGATTCGGTGGAGGAGGATAAGGGGATCGTTTCCCCTTAACCAATTTTGGGAAACTGCGTGCAGATCGATGGGATTTCCCCGGATTGTGCAGCGACCGAAACAGGGAGGAATAGGAGTCCTCGGACTTGAGGTCAGGGACGAATCTGACTGGTGGGCCCTACTTGTCAGTGAGAGCAAGAGCACAGGGGCGCTGGCGGGCCGAGCTGAGGGATGGGCCACCTAGGCATGCGCACACACGGGGAAGGGAACAGGGACGGGCCAGATACGGCCCAAAGGAAAGGAAACGATTTTCTTAAGATTGTCCCATTAAAATAATTGCTGAAATTATCTTTTATTTATTAAAAATACTTTCCTTGCTCAATTAATTCCCAGAAAATTCCAGCAGCTAAATAATTAAGCAAAGTATTTTATAAAATTTTATCTGGGCCCACTTTCTGTTGAAAATTATCACTAATTTTTATTATTTCACTCCTTGGGCTTTTAAATATATTCTAAAAATGCTTTGCAACAGAATTTATTTAGGGAGTTTTAGGGTGTGACAATGGCGCCTCTTGCGCGCCCCGTGGCTTGGCAAATCGCTCGTCCTCAACACTTGCCTTTGGCTATATCGACTACAGCTACTCTTCGCACAACTACTTTGACTATGGCTACTTCGCACCCTTCGCTTCACTACCTCGATTTCGGCACAAAGGGCTATATCATTATTTGAGTCTTCTCATCGATTTCTTCTCTAGTCTAAGCGTCCACACTGCTTATGCTTGGACTGCAGGGGGATGTCAGTGTATATGGTAGTTATTGATATATTAGTATAGGATTGATTTGTATGGACTTTTTCCTTATCTCTAATTCTTTCTTATCTTTACCCATGTATCTTCTATATATATCAGTCCCCAAGGCTCAATACAATCATCCTGATTACGTAGTACATCTTCTTCCTATACTATTCAATATGGTATCAAAACCAGATGTCTCGAGTTCAAATCTTGGTTGGCTTGCAATTAAATAAAATTGCAGCCTACTTTTATTCCACGCTTGAGATTTGAGGGGGTCTTGCGTGAGGGGAAGTGTTAGAATATAAAATGAATTGCCCATATTTGCCCATTAGCTTAAGCTTTTATGTTAAATTGTTTGGTGCATGCAATTCAATATAAATTTCTATTTTTCTGTTTATATAAAACCTATGTACTCATCTACTCCCTCCGTCCCAAAATATAAGAACCTAAGACCGGATGGGACATATCCTAGTACAACGAATCTGGACAGAGTCCGGATGGGACATATCCTAGTACAACGAATCTGAACAGCTCTGTCCAGATTCGTTGCACTAGGATATGTCCCATCCGGTTTTAGGTTCTTATATTTTGGGACAGAGGGAATAGTTGATTTGTACAGTTAGTTTTAATCTTCCCTGCCTTCATATTTCTTTTCTTAGCTATAATCTGAATAATAAAGCTCAGTTTCATTCTTTAGGGACAAAATTTTTTTTGTAAGTGTCACTGACCTATTCATTTCTATATCTATTATGGAAGAATTTATCTCGGAGCTATGTTTTCATTTGTCATTGTTGGAAAGTTCCTTTAGCATACTGTACATTTTCCTAAGATTTTTTGTAATGTTCTTTAACCTATATATTAATAAAAACTACATTGTGAAAACAAACAATTAGTATGTGGTGTCATTGTAACAACTGATAAACCTACCATTGCAATCTGGACATCACATCATTCAGATGATTTTATAATATCACAGGTCTGGAATATCAAACGAGAGTTTGAAAGCTGGACCATGAAGTTGATCTTTCCAAGCGTGAATGTAAAGTTGTGAAAAACATCAAGAACTTCAATTGAGGAAGTTGAAAAGGAGGGCTTTCAAACATAGATTCTATGTTGAGATCCTATTTAAAACACCAAAAAAATTATTACACTTCAAGGCAAGACTAGTAATCCACTTTATTCATATACTACCTCAATTCTTTTTTAATGACGTTTTGACATCGAGATAGTCTTTAGTACACATGTTTTATCATTACTTTTTTAAAACTATATATTTATAAAATTCTTTTATAAATATAATTATAGAATAGAAAGAGCATTTTATGACAATTTTCACATTTTAAATCTTGATATTAATATCTATTAATAATTACTTTTAAGATTGGATGTAGTATAAAATAAGTTCCATCGAAATAAGTAAGTCTTTTATGACAGACGAATTCAAAATTATTTAGGTGTGAACTTCTTCTTGTGTTTCAAAATATGGCTATTTATAAATTGTTTTGAAGAGATTAAGAAATAGAGATGAAAAAACCATATTGTCCTTTATTAATATAAGAAAGACTTAGGGTAATTAGTAGGTGTACGATGGTTGGTAGGAGTATAATAGACATAACAATATAAAAAGAGACAGATATAGCTATATTTTGGGACGAAAGGCGTAATCAATTGTACAGTGTATACGGCACGGGGAAAATCAATTTGCTGGTACAAACCGTAGATTTCTTCGATCCAACGGCTCCAGTTCCTGCAGGTGGCACCGCCGTGCAGCGAGTCAGCGACCCTCGAGACGCACCGGCGGCGGCAGCAGCAGCCGCCGTCGCAGGTGAGTTCCTTCCATCCGATGGCGACGAGAATGCATAAAAAGGGGATCTTTCTTGGATTGGATCTGAAGATGCCGGTTTCCAGGAAAAGTTAGGAACAAAGGAAGAAATAATTTATCCTTCTTCTTCTATTGCTCATCTGTCGCCTGTGCTGCGTCTAAGGAATCCAAGGAAACGTATTCCTGGAATCAAAGAATCCTAGGAAATATTATATTTTTGGCTCTTCCGGCGCCTTGTGGTATGGATTCCACCAATGGTTGAATGCGTTTATTCTTAGATTTATCAAGAAGACAAAAAAAGATGTATTCTTTTGCTTTCTTTATTTGTTGCTCTTTTCTCATCAATTTCACCTCCTATTGAGATTTTCAACTCCAAAGAAGTAGTATCAGGTTTTCTGTTGGATATATGCCCAACAATGAAATGCATATGCCATTGGGAATTGGGAATATTCGGGCTATGTCGGTTCCTTTGGAATGTGCTTGGATCAAAGTGTGCTGCAAGCTTTGGGATTTGCTTCTGGTGGCAGATAAAATCATGCTTCCCTCCTCAATGTGCACTCAAGCTCTTGCAGTTGCAGGCATGGCTGAGGGCCTGTTGAGCTGGCTGATCCTCAAGCTTGGGGATGCCCTCGGAATTGAGGCCGTCGAGTTTGCGGGGTCATTGCTTGATCTTGAAGGATATGCTCTGAAGGGGATCTTCTGAGAGATACGGCAGGTGAAGGGGGAGCTAGAGAGCATTCAGGCTTTCTTGCGTGCTGCCGAGAGGTCCAGAGATACTGATGAGACTACTGCTGCCTTTGTGAGTCAAATCAGGAGCCTTGCCTTTGACATTGAAGATGTCATTGATTATTTCACATACAAGTTGGGGGAAGATGGTGGGGGCAGGCATGTTTCTCTTCAAGGCTATCAGGAGGATCAGGCAAATTAAAACATGGTACCGGTTGGCGGGCAATCTCCGAGATATCAAAGTGAACCTCAGGAGTGCTGCAGAGAGAAGGGGCAGGTATGATCTTAAGGTCATTCATATGGACAATCTGGGGAGAAGTGGCTCAAAATGGAGATGCTCAGGGTCCATGCAGTTCCGCAGGGAGGAAGATCTCGTTGGCATTAAGGAGCAGATAAGCCTGCTGATGAAATGGGTGAGAAATGAGGAGCAGTGGAACATGATAGCCACTGTGTGGGGGATCGGTGGCATAGGCAAGACAACACTTGCTGCTCATATATATAGTGTTGTCAAGGATAACTTTGACACTTGTGCTTGGATCACAGTGTCTCAGAGCTATGAAGCCGATGATTTGTTGAGATGAACTGCTCAGGAATTCTGCAGGAATGACCGAAGGAAGGAGTTTCCACATGATGTTGATGTCACAAACAGTGACAGCCTAGTGGAGACAATCCGCTGCTACCTCAGAAACAAAAGGTACATTCTTGTTCTTGATGATGTCTGGAATGTGAATGTTTGGTTTGAAAGTAAAGATGCTTTTGCTAGCAGTAATGGCCGGATAATCCTTACATCAAGGATTTATGAGGTGGCACATTTGGCACCTGAACCAAACATAATTAATTTGCAGCCACTGCAAGAGCGTGATGCACAAGATCTGTTTTACAAAGAGGCGTTTTGGAAGGAAAAAGACAGGACGTGTCCTCAAGAATTGGAGTATTGGGCTAAAATGTTTGTACAGAAGTGCAATGGGTTGCCAATTGCTATTGTATTCATTGGGCGACTGCTGTCTTCTCAAAGAGCAAATTATTTGGAGTGGGAAAAGGTTTATAAAGATATCAAGATGCAGCTCACTAACAATCCCACCATGGATATGAATATAATCCTTAACGTTAGCTTGGAAGACGTACCACATAATATTAAAAATTGTTTTCTATATTGCTGTATGTTTCCAGAGAACTATGTGATGCAAAGGAAGACTCTTGTACGGATTTGGGTTTCAGAAGGGTTTGTTGAGGAAAGTGGAGATAAGACACTTGAGGAGGTAGCTGAGCATTATCTGACTGAACTGATTGATTGATGTCTGTTAGTGGTGGTAAAGAGGGATGATTCAGGATGTGTTTACGAGGTTCAAATGCATGATATCATTCGTGTTTTAGCTCTTTCCAAGGCACGTGAAGAAAACTTCTGTGTTTTTAAGCCCTTGAAAACTCATCTTGTCAAAGAAGCATGGCATGTATCAACCGAAAGAGGGGATATTTCGGAGCTGGCAGACAATACACCACATCTCCGATCCTTGCTTGTTTTCCAGAACTCTTTTAGCATAAGTTCACTTCGTTCACTGTCGAAGACCAATAAGCTATTATCTGTTTTGAACCTTCGAGATAGTTCGATTGAGATGATACCAGAAGAGGTGTTTGACTTGTTTAATCTGCGTTTTCTTGGTCTGAGGTGAACTAAAGTTGCATATCTGCCAAGATCTATCAGAAGGCTAAAAAACTTACTGGTGTTGGAAGTGTCAAGTAGAAAGCTGCCACAAGAAGTTACAAAGCTTCGTAAGCTGACACATCGTATTGTAACTATTAAAGTAGTCATGGCATCTTTGGAATTTGTTCCTTGTGTTGGTGTACCAGCTCCTGCAGGTATATGTTCTTTGACAAGCTTGCAGACACTACTACTGATGGAAGCTAGTACTGAAATGGTCCGCTGTATAGGCGCATTTGTGGAGTTGAGAACATTTCGTATCAACAAAGTGCAAGGTTGCCACTGTGATGCTCTGTTTAGTGCTATCAGCAAGATGGCTCATCTTACTCGTCTTGGAATCCAAGCAAATGATGATGAGGAAATTCTGCATCTCAAAGCACTTGAGCCGCCTCCATTACTTCAGAAGCTTTTCTTGCTAGGGGCATTATCTGAGGAATCATTGCCTGATTTCTTCTTGTCACTTAGTAATCTGAAGAACCTCACATTTCTGAGGCTTGTTGGCTCACGACTTGACAGAAGCACATTTTCTCATCTTGATGGGTTGAAACAGTTGGTAAGGCTTCAGATTTATGATGCATATGATGGTGATATCCACATCTCAAAGAAATAGAAATAGAAAGAGGGGCCATGCCAAGCTTAATTGATCTTAAGCTCCTGTTCTGTCCAGGGTTGAAGATGCTGCCTGATGGTATAGAACATGTGAGCACTCTTCAGGAACTGACTTTGGATGATACAGCAGCAGAACTCGCTAACAGGGTTCAGCAAAAGAAAGAGCGGAGAATTTCTCATGTCCAGCGAGTTTATATTGGGTTCGCCAGAAATGGCGAGTTGGCTTTTGATCTGATAATCTACCATCCATTGTCAGGATAATAATTATAGGCAATAATTTCTATTCTATGGAATTTGCTGACCATGTCCTGTAGAAACCATTATCTAAAAAAAAATGTCCTGTAGAAATGGAAAAGCATTCAGTGTTCCAGTTTCCTGTGGCTTAATTTTGTGCTTTGATTTTTATTGTATTCATTATCTCAACTATTTTGTGGATGATTCCAGTCAGCTTCATTTTCATGTTACTTTTCTCTGAATAGACAAAATAGCATTGTTGTAAGTTGCAGCAGTTACTTTTAATTTATGCCATGTTTCCTGTGAGCAGTTTGTTTTGATTATTGATTTTTACGTGATTAATTCCTTTAAGTGAAAAAAAATTGCATTCCAGTAAGAAAAGTCTTCATGTCAGGTAGGGCTCCTGTTCTCTGCCCAGAAAAATATGGTTTTCCAAGTTTCCTCAGTACAGCCTTGTTTGCATAGCTAAGGTGGACCAAAACACTTTCCTCACTATTGCATTAATCTTGCAAGCTAAACATATCTCGATGCAAGTTGAGTTTACCCATGATTACAACATCAGGGAATCAGTTGTTTTTGCTTTCAGCTACACCTTATGTAATCCATCCTTTTTGTAATCCAAATTTTCATTGGGAAATGCCTGGAGTGGAATAGCATTCTGAAGATCGGGAATGTTATGGTACGAGTTGTCCTGAAGATCAGATTGTGCCGACACCTAGAACATCAGGACACATGGCCGTGCATTGAATTTATACTTCGCTAATTTTGACACGAGTTTTTCTTGGTTGTTTAGTTATGTGTCATGTTATTCAAGCAGAGTCAGGCGCCAGATGTTTTCAGTTCAGTTCGTGGGGACGAATGTTAAAAGCTTAATTCTTGCAAATTATGCTCCCTCACAATATTACTGTGACATTTATATAAGAGTAAGTTTCACAAAACTGTAGCTCTTATCAAAGATATCACTGTACTGCAACTTTAGCTAAACATCTCATAAAACCACAATAACAGAAAACTATTTTATTCAATGAGTTCAGAGAACTACAACTGTTTTGTCAAAAACTACTTTCGCTAAACTTTGGTGCAACTTTAATTAAATATTTTCACAAAACTGCTACTATGGTGAACTGTTTTATTAGAAAATTATCACTTTATTTCCAATGTGTTTGACATGTGGGCCCAACGTGCAATAGTGCGAGTATTATATATGTCTGATGGGTGGGTCCAAGCTATCAGACAAACAAACTTTGCAATTATTTGATAAAACTATTAGCTATTGTTGCAATTTTATGAATGTCAAACCTAAAGTTGTAGCAAACTAAGTTTTGACATAATAATTGCAGTTTTCTAAAATGTAGTCCCTCCGTCCCAAAAAGAAAGCAATTGTAACAAATCTAAGACAGATTAGCCCTGAAGGCAAATGACCTGAATGCCCCTATTTAATCATGTCTGTTCTGATTGAAATTAGAGATGGCTTCCTAGTTATCCAGGTGCAATAAACATGCAATTGTTAAATGGAAACAAGAGCCAATTACTCAAGGGGATTAGCATTAGCGGCAAAATTACATGCATTGGCGCCATAATTATCTGCCACCAAAATTAGCCGGCGGCAAAAAATACATGCTCGTTACAATTAGAATTGGTTGGCTCCTGTTTTCACATTACACACAATGCACAATTAGCAGGTTACACACAGATTCACAATTAGCAGGCGGCAAAAAATTGGTTGGCACCATATTCCAGTACTCTCGATGTCCTATAAAAGATTGATGGTGAGCCATATTTTCACATTCAGTCCATCAGCCTGTATGCACATCATAAACCTCAAAAGTCAGTCATGGCTATAGATCTCAATTTGCCATACGATGAGGAAGATGGAGCCTTGCCTGACCTAAATGAAGCCTTAGCTAACGAGAAAGAAGATCAAAGGAATCTTGTCCAGGATCAAAATGCTGATCAACAATAACAGATGCATGCAGGTTAATGTGCTTACCATGATAAATCTTTTGATGGGTACCAGGATCAACAAGAAATTCCTCAAGGTCAAATTTATTTTAGATTACTGCTCATGCAACTCATGTTGTTTAGGATTTAACAAGAAAACATTTTTTCTGACCTCAATATAGCACCTGTTGTTGAGGAACAAGCAGGGGCGGAGCTCTCAGTATGGCAAGGTGTGGCGCTCGCCATACCTTAAATTTCTAAAAAAATTTACCCCCAAATCATTCTGTACCATGAGCACACCAAACAAAATGAAGTTTCGGTGAAAAGAACTCCCCGTTCCCCACTCTAGAGGGTGAACTAGGTGGGCCTTGAACCACCCTAGAATTTGGCCCAGAAGTATCCCACCCAAAAAATCGATCCACTAACTCAAAGCCTAATACTGTAGCCTTGAAGGAAGAGAAGCACAAACCAGATCGGGAGGCAGCCGCGCTGCCCGTGCCCCCCGCGCCGGTCGCCGCCCCGCCCGTGCCCGCCAGTCGCCGCCCCGCCCGTGCAGCCCCCGCCCCGCGCCGCCCGCGCCCGCCTGTCGCCGCGCCGCCGCCTCCCGGCCGTCGCCGCTGCCTCCCGACTCGGCCGGCCCGCCCGAGTCTGTTGCCTGTTGTTGACTGTATATATATACAGAGAGCTCTGTACTACAGCATATATATATATATATATATATATATATATATATATATATATAGAGAGAGAGAGAGAGAGAGAGAACGAGAGAGTATAAATAAAATAGGTACGTAGCTTTTGATCGGTCGTTAATTATTAGTAAATTTAACTTAATTTGATATGTGTGTATTGAGTTTCTTATGTTGTAGAAGTTTGATATGTCAAGAAAGACTACCCAATAAAAAATTCCTGGAGCCGCCACTGACCATCGGACGCCAAAAGGATCAAGGATGTATCCAAAAGAAAAAGACAAGGGCAATGCCACAACAAGAGGTACATATTGTAATTTTGTAGATGAAAAATGTAATTTGTTATAAATTAATTGGCATGTCCGCTTTAATAGTTTAATATACTTTGGTAATTTTGCAGATTTGAGGACCTTTTCGTCCGGTGGTGGCACCTCCAATCTTTTTGCTGGTGATGGTAGAGCTACAAATTTACCAGATGTTGAAGAAGAGATTGAAGAACATGAAGAAGATGAAGATGACTTTGACTCAGATGAGTTTGATCAGGCTGTTGCCACGGTTGAAGAGGAGATGGAAAATGAAATGGCAGCTGAACAAGTAGCAGGCGAGGTTGAAGGTACTATTATAACTCAGTTCAACCCGGATCATATTATCACTGATCCTGGACTTCGAATACCAATTGATCAATTTTCAGTGGATATTAGAAGTGAGGTTAGGAGGGCTTCCATAGCTAAGGGTCCAACTCAACCAATTGGTTATAATTTTCCTAAAACAAATGGTAATAGATGCTTTCATGCAAGATGGTTCAAGAAATATCCTTGGCTTGAATACAGTGTGGAGAAGAATAAGGCATATTGCTTCTATTGTTATCTTTTTAAGCATGATCGTATGGATGAAAAATTTGGTCATGATGCCTTTACAACCATAGGGTTTGACACTTGGAAGAATGCATACAAGGCACTTCCAAAACATGATGGAAAAACCCATAATCAATCTAGACGCAATTGATGTTCATCGTCACTTGGTTAGTCTATTGACTTTACTTGTATCTTTCTATTTATTTTAAATATTTTTACTTATATAGCAGATGACGATCATGATATATTATGTGTATAAATCAATATATTGAGAAATCTTTGATATCTATGTTGTCGATTTCGCCACACCTTATTTTTTTTCCGTCCTCCGCCACTGGGAACAAGACCAAATCCTTGCTGTCATAGGAGATGAACAGGTTGGTGGGGCTGACCATGGTGTGCATCCTATTGATATAAATGTAGATAACTCTTAGCAACAAGAAGAAAATCAACCAGGTAATATTTTATTGTATAAATCTAACTATACAACACAAGGCAACCTTAGGGTACAATGATAAAACTCACCAATCAGGTTCCATCTGATGAATTGCTTAAATATGAATACCAATTTGAGACTACTCATCTTTACAGTGTTACCAAAGAAGCAAATGGTAAATACAATATACTTTATGGTGAATCATTTTTAATATGGAACAGAAAAGTATGATTAGATAAGCATGGGAATACATCTAGGCTACTCTAAGAAATAAAAATACAACGTAAACTAAAAATTGCTTCCTGTTTTCACTATAATTGCACTATTTATATTATGCAAGTTTAATTCATGCATTGTGTAAGTGCAGGTGATCGACAAATAAAACAAATCAGGCTAATGATAAATAACAAAGCTGATATATATGTGTACATGATACAAGGGACTAAGGGGCATGCACGTAGTCCTACCCAGTGCATGCACCCGGATGATGGGGTTTCTATTTCTACTTGGCGATGTTATCAAAAAAATCTTTACGGTAGTTTTATCAAAGAAGCAAATGGTAAATGCTGTGAAAGTGCAAGTATGTTCTATGCATGAATAGTTGGAGATTTACCACATTTACAGTACTCTGAATGATCTGATTGTCAAAAAAAAAAACCAACAATTGTAATTTTATTTTGTAGACAAAGGAGATCTCTTCAACTATGGTCATGAAGACATGGAAGAGGTTCTACATGAGAATGACGTGTACTTTCATGCTGTGGCCGTTGAATTTGGATATGAGAAGTTGGCCCACTTAGATGAAGAAGAAGAGGTACTTGTAAATGAAAATGGTGCACATCGGGCAAAAGATATCACAAAAACACAAAGGCAACAAATAAATGCAGAATTGCTTGAGTGTAGTACGCGTGGAAGATTATGCAGGAACAGTACACACATAGTTGCTGAAAAGTTCCAGATAAGTAGGTATGCAGTGCAGTGTGTTTGGCAACGTGCAAAGCAGTGCCGTGCAGTAGGAATACCAGTTGATGTAAGATCAAAGAAGCCCAAGAATTGTTGCCGCAAAAAGATTACAGTAGATCTATTACAGATTGCTAATGTTCCTTTGCATAGAAGGAGCACTATACGTTCTTTAGCAGAAGCGGTAGGTGTGAAGAAAAGCACAGTACATAGATGGTTCAAGCAAGGGATGCTACAATGCCACTCCAATTCACTAAAGCCTTATCTGAAGGAATCAAACAAAAAAGAAAGGTTGCAGTGGTGTCTTTCAATGTTAGATCCACGTACTTTGCCAAATGAACCCAAGTTTAAATTGAAATGCAAAACATTATCTACCTAGACGAGAAGTGGTTCAACACAACAAAGAAGGCAAGGAGTTTTTATATGCTTTCAAATGAGGAAGATCCATACAGGACTGTGCAAAACAAGAACACCATTGATAATGTGATGTTCTTAGCGGCAGTTGCTAGGCCTAGGTATGATGATGAAGGAAACTGTAATTTTGATGGTAAATTTGGAGTATGGACTTTTATCAGAAAGGTGCAATAGTTTTACATGCTCTCTTTGATTAGAGTAGTTTGTGCTATTTGTGAAACTAACATGCTTTACATGCTTGCTTTGGTAGGAGCCAGCACAAAGAAGAAGTTAGAACAGAGAAAGGGGCACACTAGTCACCAAGACAATCAAGGTTGATAGAGATACTATAAGGTCATTCTTGATTACTAAAGTACTGCCAACTATTAGAGCAAGTTGGCCTCAAGAAGATGCACGCAACACCATATGGATTCAACAAGATAACTCTAGGACTCATGTGCCACTGGACGAGAAACAATTTAAACTAGCAGTATCCCAAACAGGGCTTGACATCCGCCTCACGAACCAACCTCCAAATTCCTCTTATATGAATGCACTAGATCTAGGGTTCTTTGCATCCCTTCAGTCCTTAACACATAAAAGGGTGTCACGTCCGGATTTTTCGTTTCTGTTCTTTTCGTCCGATTGTGAAAATCCACCTCTGATTTATTCGCTTCAAACAGCTTAATGAAAAATTTCGTAATAAAAAGGATTTAATATAATTAAATAATTAATTACGGTACGATTTGTTTCTGTTTTCTTAATCGGGTTTATTTGGATTTCATAAGTGGAGATCATTTTCCCAATTTATTTTTCTCCTGATTTCCAAACTCTAAATTTTCGCATCCGTATTAAATTTCTGAATTCCTGGAGGTCCAATTTCATTTTCTAATCCTCCAAATAATTCCAACATTTTCAAGAGTCCGAATTCATCAATTTTCCATAAAACCCCCTGCCTTTTTCCTTTTCTTTTTCCCTTCCTTTCCCTTCCTTTCTCCTTTTCCACTCAGGCCCCTGCCATCCTTTCTTTTTCTCCTCAGCTCAATCTTCTTCCTCCTTCGGCCAGGGGCCGAAGGCCTTCCCCGCGCCAAGCCCTGGCCCGGCCTGCTCCTGCCGCCCGTGCGCCGCGCCCGGCCTGGCCCGCACCGAGCCGCTGCACCGCGCCGCCTGTCCCCGGCCCAGCCTGCTCCCGTGCGCCGCGCCGCCTTCCCCTGCGCCCGGCCCGGCCTACGCCCGCGCCGAGCCGCCGCGGCCTGGCCCGCGCCGAGTGGCCACGCCGCCCTAACCGCGGCCCGCCCTAGCCGCGCCGAGCCGCCCCTATATATATATATGGGTGTGCACACCAGGCGTCGTTTTCCTCTTTTCTCGAAGCCGTCTTCGCCACCATCTTCCTCCAGAGCAGCGCCGAGCCGACGTGCCACCACCGCGCCAAGCCGCCGACGCTGCCGGTGAGCACCGCCGCCCCTGCGCCGTTTTTCCCCGTCGCCCTCGCCTGCGCCCTGTTTCCCCGTCGCCAGCTCGCCGCCGAGCCGCCTCCCGTTTCCCCGGCCGACGACGCCGCCGCCGAGCCTGCGCCCTGCTCCAGCGCCGCCGCCGCCGCCGGTCCGCCGCCGCCGCCGAGCTGCGCCACCCCTGCGCCGGCCTGCACTTCCCCTGCGCCACTCCTGTTCCGCTTGCCGGCCGAGGCCAAAACAGCCGGCAGGGGCAGAGTCCTGTTCTCCCTGTGACTTTGACAGTGGGCCCTGCGGTTGAAAATCCCATGTTGATCTATACCGTTGGATCTCCTAGATGAATCTCAGCAGTAGATTTTCTTAGTCTAATCTTACCATATCACCTCGCCATGTCAGCCCTAGTTTTCACCACATCATCGTCACGTCCTTCAATCCGGTACACGTGTTGCCATGTGGCGTTCACGTCATCCTGTTCACCACACCTCTCATTCTTCCGGTCTATAGACCGAATCCGTCATGAACCATCTCACTGACCAGTGGTCTCTGCTCTTTTTCCTTAAAAAATAATTTAATTTCCGAATTTAAAATCCAAGGAATATTCTTTCTCTTTTACCTCGGATTTTTCCCTGTTTCCAGCCTTCCGGAGTTCATATCTCGTCCATCTGGACTCCGATTTGACCCGTTCTTTTTCCTAAATTCTTCTAAAATCGAGCTCTACCTCCTGATTCAGTTGGTTATTTTTAATTGATGTTATTTAGGATGTTTTCTTGTTATTTATTTGTTTTCGTTGCGAACGTATAGACGCGGAAGTCGAGGAGCAGTTCGCCGCCGAAGACGCAGAGCAAGGACAATACTTGGAGCAAGGCAAGTACACCCTTTGAACATATTGGACCCAATTTATAAAATATTTTTATTGTGAAACATGCATGATTTTATTTTATAAATTATCGATGATTAGCATGACCTAATTGTTGTCATTCCATGTCTTTGATTATTGAATATCCTGTGATACCTTGTCACCCTAGACTTTAGGAGTTGAACATAGGGGTCAACTCAGGGTAGAGTAGTAAACGCTTAGCCCCGCTTGAAGTTGTTTTACAAGCAAAATAATATACTGATTAATGATATACTTATCACTGTTTTATTTGAGCTGTGTGGCTGTGTGCTATCTTTTCGGTAGCATGTGTTGCACCGTGTAGTAGACAACGGGCGGATAAAATGTTTTGGACTAGAGTGATGGGTGGTTCTGTGTGAACCTAGTAAGAGGGTGAGGTATCTGTATGATCCTTACCAGGTTAGGTCTCTGTGTGAGCCTAATTTGAAAGGTTAGGTCTCTGTGTGAGTCTAATATGAAGTTGTGCGCTATTGTAGTTTTGGCAAGTTATCCTGGTCAATTAAGGACTTCACTTCATAAGTCAATGATCTGAGCCTAACGTACAACCACATATCCTAATTGGATGGACCTGGCCCAGTAAGATTCCGAGTCTTGGCACTGCCGACCCAGGTGGTTAGATGATAGGTTTTATGGTTAGCCATGAGTATTTTCTTCTCTGTGTGAGGGGGAAAGGTGGCTCATGGGGGAAGGCAGTGTTGAGGCAGAGTTTCTAAAAAGTCTTGTTACAGATTCCTTGGCCGCACACAATAAGAAGTGTGACAAGTGTACATGGCCATTAAGAGGATGATATATCTTGTGGGTAAAGCTATATAACCTCTGTAGAGTGTTTAACTAATCTATTCGAATAGCCGCGTCCATGGTCATGGACATGTTCGGTGAATTCTCATGAGGGGTAGTTTGCGAAAACAAGAGATTGTAATGATGCTGTGTGCAGGAAAATGAATTTAGCTATGTGGTCCTATGTGGATGGTTGGATGGTAACACCCGTTATTTAAAGTATTGTTTTAACTCTGTTTATAAATTGTTTATAAATGCAACTGCTGTGTTATGCAAAATAGTCTTAGCCTTTCTTTGTCAGCTGTGCATATGCATATTTCCGTGCACTTGCTGAGTATTACATGTACTCACCTTGCAATTCCCCCAATTCCAGAAGAGAGGTTTCCTCTGTTTCCGGAGGAGTTTGCTGCTGAAGATGAGGAATAAGCTGTGTGCCCCAGTTGACTGCCTATGGCATGTTAAATGGACCTTCCACGTATTTATTTTATTTCTGCTGCTATCTTGTTATCTTTAGGCCCTTCGTGGCATAATAAATGTAACTTTAGCCATAAGGCTTTTCACAGTCAATTTATTAATAAATAGTTTGTTTTCCTTCATGATGTTGGCTATGATATTATTCTTGTGAATGTGTGTGCTAGCATGATCCTGGGCTAGTACGTGTACACAGACGGTCCTGTTTGGGGTCCCACAAGGGGTCTCTAGAAACATGGATGAACTCATAGAGAATGTTCAAAAGGAATATGATGACTACAATGCAGGTGTTTTGAATAGAGTGTTCCTAACTCTACAAGTTTACTTGATTGAAGTAATGAAAGTCGGTGGATGGAATAGATATAAGATCCCTCACATCAACAAAGGGAGGCTATAGGCATTAGGAATTCTTCCTAGAAGACTTGGTTTTGATCGTCAATTATATGATATTGTGATGGAGTCTTTAGGCAACTAATTGTGCTCCACTTAATTGGTTTTAAGTTCAGAATTTGTGCTCAATTTGTTTTAAGTTTAAAGTTTGCAATCAATTTACTATAAGTTCAGAATATATACTCAATTTCTACATGATTTACCTAAATTGATTTAAGTTCAGAAATGAGGAGTACTATAAGTCAATTTCAGATTGCATAAACTCAAATTAAGAACCATAACTTGAGCAAAAATTGAAACTTTAATGTATTCTGACCTCCCTAATCTCCAAATCCATAAACATAACTTCATTATAACATCGCCAAACTATCGACGAAACCATAACCTGTGCACATTCACTAAACTTATTTTTTGACGAAATCACTAAACTTACTTCGACTTGCGATCGAAGTAGGCAGGCAACATAATCTTGAGCATGCTAAAGTAGACAGGTTTGTAGTATTCTTCCACCTCCATGCCCAGATCGTCGTCATCCACCTCTATGTCGGCGACCTCCACCTCCGTGCCTGCGGCCTCACCTCTACATCCATACTTGCAGCCTCCACCTCCACACTGTCATCCACGTCCTCAGAATCCAGGACGAAGGTGCTGTCTTCCACGTCCTCAGAGTCTGGGACGAAGAAGCTGGCCTCCACCTCCACGCCTGTGGCCTCCACCTCCACATAGGTGGCCTTCACCTCCATTCCTAGAAGACCCACATCACCACCTTGCTCTTGGGTCTCTGAGATGAAGCAACCGTCATCAACGTCCTCAGAATCTAGGACGAAGAAGCTATCACCCACATCGTTGATTTGTAGCTCCGACTCGGGGACGTAAAGCTCACCGTCGGCGTCCATTTGAAGACCATCGTTCCCGCTTATCCAACCTCGCTCGATTCCTATTCGACGGCAGCGGTGCCGAATATTGCCGGTATTGCCGCCGCCGTCACCCATCCCAGGAGGCAGTGGGGATGTGGCTTGATGATGGGGGAGGCGATGGGGTAGAGGGAGGCCTGGGGATGAGGCGATGGGATGGGGAGGAGTGTGATGGGATGGGGTGGAGCACGATGGCGGATGGGCTAATGGGGCGCAGTTCCTCTGACGTCGACTGCCCTCTGACTGGGTCACTGATATATGGGCCCACTGCTCGTGGGGTCCACATGTCAGCCACTCAAAGTTAGAGGCATCGACATCAGTGGATCCACGAGGGGCTAATGGTGGGGGGAGATCGGGTGGCCACCGTGAGTGGATTAGAGGGCAAGAGGCATGATATCTCGTTGTAATCGATTAGGTGGGTCCCACCTTTTGCTAGAATTGTATTTTTTTAAGACAAATTTTAAATGCTATGATACCTTTTTTTTTTAGGACGAAAGAAGTATTCTTTATTATCAAATAAATGCAACTCTATTCCCTATGTACATTTGATATGTGGGCTAATTTACAACAGTGTTTAGCTATAGTAGGAAATACACAGTTAAAGTTGTTTTAATAACCTGATAGTTTAGATATAAGACATAATACTTGTAGTTTTATGAAATTCTCTCTTTTAGCTATAATTATTTTGTACCATTATTGAACAATTTTTTCAAATAATAATAAAAGGTGGGGAGTTGCCGTCTATATGCATTCTAACCTTCAAATTTTGTTAAAAAAGGAATACAATTCTAGAGTAGTACTTTTTTCCTCCAATTATTACCATTAAAATTTCTTCCTGTTTAATGAGAGGTATTTTAGTCATTTCTCTTTCCTACTAATTTATCTCTTGAATGCTACTATTGTATTCTTCATTTAAAGAGAGGCATTTAGGTCATTTCCTTTTCTACTAATTTGTCTTTTAAATGTACAATTACATTCTTTTTAGGACGGAAGGAGTATATTATTGTATTCCTTTTGGGACGGAGAGAGTATATCTTTGAATGCATCCGAGACAACAAATAATGTAAGCAATAAAACAACTGATTTGCACAATTCAATTATGCTACTATAAATTAAGGGAATTGCTATCCAGCAGTCATGTGAAACATTTTGTCTTTGCACTCAAATTTCTAGCCGTTAGATCAGCTTTAAGATGTGTGCTGATTTTATCGGGCCCACACCCTGCAGCTAGGCTCAAATTTGAACCCGTTTTGTTGTACTGGATCCGACCTACGTCCCATGGCGGTTGGTGAGGGAATTTTTTTATTTTTATTTTTTTGAAAAATATTTACAAAAGTATTTTTTTTTCAAAATTTTACAAATCTATACTCTCAACGCTCTCTGGGAAGGCGTTTTTTAAAAAACACCCTCCTAGAGGGCGTTTTAGGTGATGTGGCAGACAGCCGTCGGCCGCCATTGTCGGGCAGTCGTCGGGCCGTCTGGCATTTTGCAGGTGACACTCTTGCCGGGCCGCCTGCAAAATAGCCGACCCGCGGGGCTGCCGCTTTTGCGGGCGACCCCCTTGCCGCCCTCCTAGAGGGCAGTTTTTTCCCGGCCAGGGGGCCACCTACATAAATGGTGGCTGCCTGATCGCTGAGGCAGGGTGCCGCTTGCAAAAGTGTTAAAAATCGCCCTATGGGAGGGCGATTTTTTAGTGGCTCAGTATAAAACCCCCTCCCAGCCTCCGAAAAGTTCATAAAATTCCCAAAAATAACAGAAAAAAAGAAGACAGAGCTGAGAGGGAAGGCGAATGAAAGCGGCAAAACACTGTCGGTTTGCGGATTTGTCTACAGGTAAAATCTTTTGTCCCTTTGTAATTTCTATTGTATTCATGAATTGATGTAGAATTATACTAGTTACGTGTAACGTACGATATGAAAATAAGTTGTTACACTCGTAGATCTGTAGTTTTTTGGTCAACCTATTAGGCGACGTAATTTTTGTAGAGATGGTAGTTATAACATGTCGATTACACGGTATTAGATATGATGAGCATATTGGTACTTAGTTTAACTCTATTTTTTCGTCAACAGAAATGTTAAATAAGGTGGTATTTCAGTTATTTCACGGATAATGGAATGTTAGGTATGATCCATAGGGTGTAGATCTATTGGAGGTCAATTCAATAGCTAAGGGCATTGATAGGCCAGCTGAGAGAAGTTTCGGGTCAGTATACAACTGGTTGATACGAGGCTTTCGAGTCGACCCCAGATCAACGCAATAACTGTGTATGTTGTAGTGAGTCGTGCAGTCGAAGGTTTTTTTTGGCAACTGATGCCGGTGGATTGCACTGCCACTTAGAGATGGTACGTGAAGAATGCATTCCAACGTGGTTGGCCATTTGGCATACTTGTGTCAGTGTACGAGAAAGATAACACCATTGCAATGGCCGTGTAAGATGATGAGGGTCCAAGTGCGATGGGAGATGATGCTGAAACAATGGAGGAAAATGAAGGAGAGAATGAAGAAGATAGGTAGCCAACAGGTGCGGCAGACGAGGGAGAACTAATCGATACCATCATTGAGGAAATGGATAGGGAAGATACTGATAACGAATATGCAGAGGATGATGAATCGTCCGATGAGGATAATATAATGCCTGCATGGACCAATAAGGACTTCTCTGGGCTTGTTATTTCTGAGCCGCATCATATGCCATGGGAGTACAAGGAGAACGAGGTCATCTAGGAGGCTAAGTATGCATACATAGAGGATTTGAAGGAGGCAGTGAAATAATAGGTGGTGTCACTTCAGAGTGAGTTCTGGATCGTGAAGTCAAGCAAGTCGTTGTATGACGTGAAGTGCGTGAAGGATGGGTGTCCATGGCGGGTACACGCGTTCAAGGGTAAATGGAAGAATTATTGGTAAGTGTTGATTGTGACCGAGCATTCATGTCACTTACAAAGGGTCGAGAAATACCATAGAAACATGATATTTGTATTTGTTGCAACAGAGATATATCCCACATTGTCAACAACCTGGGGTATGAATCAAGGTCAATTATTAGGCATATTGAGGAGAAATTCAAGTACACAATTAACTATGCAAAGGCATAGCGGATGAAACAGAAGGTTGTGGAGATGAGGTTTGACATATTTGAAGCATCGTATGATAATTTGCCTCGTCTTTTAGCCTATATTCTTCAGAGGAATCTGGAGACCTATTACAACCTGAAAGCTTTCTCATCAATTGACCATCGTAACCAAAGTGTGTTGCAATGGGTATTCTTTGCATTAGTTACTTGCATTCAGGCATTTATGCATTGTCGTCTCATCCTCTGCATTGATGGGATATTTCTGACTGGAAAGTACAGAGGGCAGATATTGACAGTAATTGGAGTTGACGGGAACAACCAAGTTCTACCTGTGGCCTTTGCTTTTCTTGAGAGCGAAAACACTGATAGCTGGTGCTAGTTTCTAGAATAGGTTAAGTCTGCAGTTATAGGATAAGGCCTGACGTATGCCTAATACATGACCGTCACGCCGGCTTATTGCGGGTAATTGAGGAATTGAGGGATGGCTGCGTAGATAAGGGATACCCACAAAGGTGGTCCGATGTTCGAAGTAGATGGTGCATGCATTATATGGGTGCTAATTTTTACAGGTACTTTAAGAACAAGCACCTTATAGATTTTTTCAAGAGGCTATGCACCCAGAATCAAGAGAAGAAATTCAATGAACTTTAGAGGAGGTCGGATGAGCTGACGTCTAAACAAACAGAGGAGCAGTCTAGGAGGGCTACCGTTATGGGGGATGAGACTCCACAAGCTCTTGGACCTCGCCCAAGTGATGGACCTTGATTAGGAAATTTTCGGAGTAGATTGAGAATGAGCCAAATGAGAAATGAGCCTTGTTGTTTGACAAAGATAGTTCTTGATTTGGCATAATGACCATAAATTTGGCAGAGGTTTACAACTGAGAGATTCGTGGTGTTCAAGGACTCCCATGTGTTGGCATTATTGAATTTATCTTGCGTGGCACATGCACGTACTTCAGCGATCGGTTCAAAGCAGCTGGCCCTCCATGGCAGACAATAATCTTTTGTTTGGCATATTACTGACTAATTACATGCTAGATAAAAGTAATAAGACTTGAAGATATCGAGCTATACCTCAAGGTACACAAGAGCACGGGTTCAAAATATTGTGTGTCAGCAAGGGCATGTGTGGAATCTACCTAAAAAAGTTGTGTAGGAGTACATGCTGAAGAAAGACGGGACCTGCAAGTGCTCATGCCGAAATCCTACTCTGCTCCACAAGGCATGTTCTCGCATTATTGCCGTGAGCGCTAAGTGTGGGATAGAAGCACGTCATTTTGTCTCACCTTATTTTAAGAAGAAAGTAACCTTCAGTATCTGGAGTGACGAGATATATAGCTTCTGTATTGTGGGAACATTTACTACTGAGCATTCCCAAGTTATCTATATTCTTGACTCAACAAAATTGAGGGACAAAGCAGGTCGCTGCAAGAAAAAATGCATTCGTAATGACATGGATAAGTCAGAAGTGGGTGGAAAGTGTAAACGTTGTTCAAAGTGTGACCAAAAATGCCATACCTACAAGAAATGTCCGAAAGATGCAACGGGCCCGAGTACGGTGAAAGCTGGACTATCGGGTTCAAGCACTGATGGTAGTCGTCCCGCGGGTAAAAACACCACTTCAAGGCGACCCCGTCCTAGATGTTCTCGTGCATTTGGTGGTGCTGCGGTGTAGTGTTAGACCATGTATCAATGTAATTGAGATTCTATAACTTAAGTTCTCCTGCTATGTTACGTGCTTGATCTTTGTTATAGAATGATATGTACCGTATTGTCGTCTTTTATTGTCATGTAATAATGCTATGAACCTTTACAATAATTTTTAATATGGTTGTTCAATTAACTTTACGAACTGACTCTTACTTGTTGCTTTCACAATAAAAATTACGCTAACTTTCTATTTGCATGCAGGTATGGCGTATTAGACACCGGAGCTGCTCGACCGGGGGCTTGACCGGTCCCACCGGTCTTACCTGTCAGCTGTTAAAGGTGCCGAGTTGAGCACCTTCCGTCCACGGCCTTCACGTCACCTCTTGTGTATAGACCCCCGGTTCCATGAAAGGTAAAAGCCGTACCAATATTTTTTCTCCACACTTTTACATATCTATGTTTCATAATATTGATTACGGTGTTATATTCTGCAGGTTGCGTGAGACTAGACTTCTTCCGCTATGTAGGCTACTCGAGCCCGCACTGGATGAGAGGGACCCTGTGAGGCGGTGGGACGCTGACCGGTCACTTCTGGTAGCACTGGTGGACTGCTCGAGACGGAGACGCACATGTTCCACCTATCGTGCGATGAGATGGCTCTCACACTTCAGGACGTGTCGTACCTGCTGGGCCTTCCCCTCGCAGGGGACGTTGTGGGTCCGATTGTAGGACATCACTGTTTGGTTCGCTCACATGCAGTGCCTGCTTGGACTTGGTGCGTCGGGTTCGTTACCTCCTTACACTACGAGTGGCCCCTCGCAGGCGTGGCTGTTACAGTTCACTGTAAGTGGCATATTTGTTAGATTTATAATCGCCTGGTCTTTAAAGCAACAGTGGAACTAACAATAATCTTGTTTTGCAGCCTGATCAGCTACACCCTGACGCCGATGACTACTTGGTGCGACGGAGCTTGGAGGCATACCTGCTCTGGCTGTTCGGCTAGGTGATGTTCACCACCACGACGGGGCACGCGATGGACAAGGGATTGATCTACTACGCCCGTGCGATCGTCGATGGCGAGGACGACTGCATACCACAGTGGAGCTGGGGATCTGCTGTGCTAGCGGCGACGTACCATGGTTTTTGTGATGCGTGCACAAAGACCGATCCAGGAGCGATTATCGCCGGTTGCCCTCTCTTTCTGCAGCTATGGGCGGCCGAGCGGTTCACGATTGGTCGCCCTCTGATTTAGCAATCTCCCTACGAGGGCGGCCTAGGAGGCTTGTACGGGCAGTCGACCGAGGACCGTCTGACTATGGGACAGTCTGGTGTCACTGTGAGGTACGTATCGTGAAATTCTAGCTTTACCACTTACGCACAAACACTGACGTGTTCTCCCTGTCCTATTTTGCAATGTCATTATACCCACGCGTAGGTTAGGAGGGCCTACTCCGACTTCGTGATGAAGTTTGATCGCCTGTAGCCCAGTGACATTGTTTGGGAGCCGTATAGTGCGCAAGCCATCGCGGCCCGTGCACCGCCCGGACTCTCGGCTCTTTGCACATATGACTAGGCCTATTGGATGACGACAGCGTCGATAGTGTTCGACATCTTCGTCGAGCCCCACTATCCACAGTGCGTGATGCGATAGTTTGGCCTACATCAGCACTTCCCTGTGCTCGTGGAGCAGGTTGTCCCGCGCGACGCTCACTAGTTAGTACAACCGCAAACTTCGTTCAGTATTACAACTCTTTTATGAAGTCTAATACACTCTCTGCAACTAGCTATACTCGTAGGGGACAGGCAGCCGGCACTCTCTATGGGTTCCCCGACTGCAGAGGTACGTGGATGACTGGTTGTTGGCGATGGAGTAGGTCATCGACGAAATCCATCCACACACTAAGGCCGCCTACCTAGGATACCTTATTTGGTACCAACCCCACACCCGCACACGCGTCACGTTTACTCCAGCAAATCCACAGTCGCACGTCACCGCCATGATAGACGCGTACCCTACACACCGTGATCAGGACTACTTCCGCGTGGTGAGTCACGTTCTCTTTGCACTTTTCATTTCCTTTGTAGGTGTCCATGGTTCTAACACATATTCATATCATATTTAAAAAAGGTCAACGCTGCGCGCCAGGTTCAGACTGATGTGGACGCAGCGTTCGGACGGTTGGACGTTGGGATCGTGCTGAGTGCGGTGGAGCAAAGGATGACTTTCGGGAGGATCCGTAGGACGATGCACACAGTAATTCGTGTGCTCACTTGTCGTGCAGTCGACGCGGTACCTCCCGTAGTTGTACCTTAGCACCCTCGCCCGCCTGCAGCAGGAGTGCACCAGTAGAGTTCCAGTCAGCCAGCTGGCCCTCCAGAGATAAATTCCACTATTCATTGGTTCATACGATATTTCCTTCTACCGACATGCACCGTTTTACATCAATATGCTTATGTGCAGCTTCCGCTACACCATACCTCGATCCCTTGGGAGCTAGCATGTCCACGCAGGGAGCGTACCACACATGTCCGCACACACAGCAGGGCATGAGCACTGCCCCCGGAGCCACTGCAGGAGGTCCTTCAGGTTAGATGCACAGTGCAAAGTTTCCTTTTGTCTTGTAAAATTCTAGTTTGCAATTATCAACAATTTTTTCTACAGGGTTCCACTCTATACCGCCGAGGATGTTTGTTGGCGCTGGCTCCTCCGCGCAGGGCGCACATGGTAGCGGTTGGCCACGAGATCCTTTCGAAGACGACGACTTGGACGACGCGGAGATCCAGGACGTACTAGGTTCCTCACAGCTCGGAGGAGCTCCGCCACCGTAGACACAGGAGTAGCCAGCTGCCACACCCGTGCACGCAAGCCACACTGGCCATGCCATATCACCAGGCCGGTTGACTTACTCCTAGGGCTACGTGCGAGCGCACGGTAGGAAGACGAAGAGGGCTAGAGATCATGGCCAGGGCCTGTAGTACGTTGTACCAGTAGTAGTTAGCCTGTTGTATATATGTTATATCTTTTGTATATCATGTTTTATTCATCCTACGCTTACTGCAGAAATTTCTTTCCTTTGTTTACACTCGTCGGTGCAACAATGTACTCCTCAGGGTCTACGTTTTTTATGAAACTGATCAAAAACCGTGAATTTTCGAGTTTCAACTTCACGACGAAAGTAGATTCCGAGTGATGAAAACCAATCAATGCATTCGTAATGCAGGGATAAATAAACAAATTTCAACAGAACACATAGGACGAACTCCAACATCGTACGTTACTTGCTTACGAACGTAATGAAATTATCCATCCAACAAGTACAAATGTCACATGAAACGTTTCTAGTTACGTTATTACATGCCTTAGGGTATTTCAAAAGGACATCAGACTAGATATTCAACTACTGTGTGCAGCGTGGGTACTTTTTCTTTCTCGTCGCCTCCGGCCCAGCTTTCTTCACACGTAATGCCCTCTGCTGCTACCTCTCCCTATCTGCCTCACGGGCTTCCTTCTCCTGCCGCTCCTCCTCCTTTCTCTTCTGCTCAACCTCCCACTCTGGTTCTGCCGCCCAAAGACGTTCGAGGCACTTCCTGTGCCATTCCTGTGACTTGCGAAAAACTCTGCGTCCTCTAGACGGATCTCCGTATCTATCCACTGCACAAAGTCACACAGAGACTGAGGAGGTTTCGGTGCCTTGACATATGCAAATTTGTTAGCAGAAAGGTTAAAATATTTCGTACTATAAGAGAATTCGTATTACCTCCACCGGGTTCTTCGACTTCCCTTTCTTCCCTTGCGGCTTAGGCTTCTCCAGGGAGTAAGCGTAATTAGCACACATCCAATACTTTTGCCAGTATGTGTGATCCTTCTCACTTATTTTAACTTTGCAATCATCTCTGCCCTAACACATCAGTGAGACACGCCAATCGGAGGTCATTGACGACTGGACATACCGAACTCATCCATAGCAACCTATATTATAACCAAATAAACACAAGTTATACCTTGCTAGACCAACCACACGCACTTATAAAATGTCAAAACGGAATTATATTTCAAAAATTTACCATTGAATAAGGGGTGCATACTCCGATCATTACCATAATGACTACAAAATTTACCATTACAAATATACCTATACAACTACATATCTAGGGTATACTACACATGACTATAAAATGAAATGTCATCATCCACATTTTCATCTCCCTAGAATTTCTCGAACTAGGGTTACTCATCTAACAAAAATAAACCTAACTTCTCTCACCCGGCCTATCAATGTCCTTAGTCATTAAGTTGAATTACGATAGATCTACACCCTATGGACCATACCTAACATTCCCTCACCTGTGAAATAACTAGTATAATACTACATATACTACATCATTTCATGAATACAAATAGAAATTACAAAGGGACATAAGATTTTAGCTCCACACAAATCTGCAAACTAGCAGGACTTCACCGCTTTCCTTCGCCTCTCCTCTTAGCTCTCTCTTTTTTTCTGGTATTTTTGAGAATTTTATGAATTTTTCGGAGACTAGGAGGGGGTTTTATACCAAGCCACAAAAAAATCGCCCTAGTGAGGGACGTTTTTTCTAGGCGGCACCCTGCCTCAGCGGCCAGGTAGCCGCCATTTATGCAGACGCCCCCCTGGCTGGGCAAAAATCGCCCTCTTAGAGGGCGGCAAGGGGGCCGCCTACAAAATGGCCGCCGCTTATGCAGACGGCCCTCTGGCCAAACAAAAACCGCCCTCCCAGAGAGCGGCAAGGGGGCTGTCCGACAGTGGCGGCTGACGGCCATTTGCCATGTCATCTAAAACGTCCTTTGGGAGGATGTTTTCCCAGAGGGCGTTGGAAGGATAGATTTGTAAAATTTCAAAAAATAAATATTTTTTTGTAAATATTTTTTTTAAAAAATATAAAAATAAAAAAATTTCGTTGGTGAGGTCGCATGGCCTCCGTCCTGCGGCGATGCTATTACTACGTTATCCACTGCAACAGTTGATGAGATGTCCACGGCATCCACAGCAGCAGTTGATCAGATGTCCACGGCATCCCTTATGGTGAGCCATCATTTTTTGCAGCCTAACCTAGTAGATCTGCTGCAGATGCCATGGGATTTGTCTTTGATTTTTTTTGGCATGCAGCTCGTGAAAGATAGGCAGATTCAAGGTTGTTCGTATTTTTGTTGGTTGGCAATGTAGTTTTTAAGGATTTGTTTGCACTGTACTGCCATGCTGGTTTTGGCTACCAGTAGTTCAGTACACTTGGCTGTTTTCTTTGTTTGGTACTGGAGTTTAGGGATAGATTTTTGTCTCTGATCTGTTGTTTGATATGGAGTTTAGGGGTTTGTTCATAATCTATTCTAGGTCGGTAATGGAGGGGTTTTTGTTAGCTACTAGCAGTATCTAGTTTTGTTAATTTTGTAGTTTTGTCAGCTACTAATTTCTGTAGAATCCACAACCCACTAATTTTGTAGTTTTGTCATCTACTAGCTTGGGCTAAGTCCCTGTGATATCTGGTTGATCTGGCCCCTTTTTTGTTGTTCTGCGCTATATCTCTTTGTGAGCCTTTTTAGTGTTCTCCTGTGCTAGGCTATACCTCCTGCCATCTGGGCTAATACAAAAACAGGCCTATGACCAGATTTGATCCAATAATGCTAGGGACAAAAGCACGCACGTCCCTTGCATGCGCGCAGCACGCGTCGAGGGTGGGCGAGGAGATTTGCGACACACGTCTCATCCTACGATCACTCAAATGACACATAGACAGTCCCATAAATTAAAGAATGGTTCCCTTACCCCTAAATAGGCAATGACGGGCCTATTAGGTACGTAATTCATCTTTACAAAAAGAATTGGTTGGCCTTTGCCAAACACAATAAACTAATGCATATTTTTCTACTATAATATATATTTCAGAACACGCAAAGTGCCCCTTCACAAGTATTACTAGTATATTTTTCGTGTGTTTACCTACCTAAATTGGGTCACTGCTTCTAGGTATTATCCGTACAGGAAGGCTGGCTGGTGCAGAGCTGTAAATATCGGCTACACCATGCCCATCTCCTTCACTTCCACCATCCTTTCGAGGGGCATCTGTAAAATGGAAACTTAGGCCTTGTTCTATGTCAATATCATCACCCATGTACCGGGGGCTTCGCCAACTATGGTTGCTTCTAGTGTTGCTTTCATCTAGTTCCGAGTTTCCATCTGACATGTCATCGCTGTGATGGCTAGAACTATGACAAGACATGTAATCGTTACCAAAATCAGGAGGCTCAAGGAAACTGTCTTGTGGATCAATTGACCTTTTGGAGGTCAGCCTCCAATCAATTTGATGGCTGGAATCATGGCTAGCTTCCAAACGATTTCTGAAGTCCGGAGGCTCAAGAAAACTGTCTTGAGGAGGCCCAACAAAACTGTTTCGTGGATCAGCCTGCTGCCTCGACGCCTGAGCCCACCATTGATGGCTGGTAGAATTTTGTTCCCTGCCCTGGAGCCTGAAGGTGGTGGCCTGTTGAAAGAATGCACTTGATGTTGATGCCTCCAAGTTGCTTCGAGCTCTTCGATACAAATTAGAATCCCAGATTTGCTCATCTTCAATTTCTGTTAATGGTTTGCTCAGAGGTGGCCATATATCCTCCCGTTGCTCAGGCAATGCTTCATCAAGGAGGGAAGATGAGTCAGCTTCTCTATCCGAGTGTGGCAGGTGATGTGTGTAAAACCAATCCAGGATATATGGACAAGCTCTTTGATCTGTGTCAAGCAGTCCTAATGGGTCAAAGTTAAAAATGACCCCATTGCCAGGATAGATATTCCTGGGGAGTAGTCGATGGAAAATATCAGCAGTTTGACCTCTACTACTCAACCCAAGCTGTGATGATTCCATTGTTTGAAAGGAATGTTGACGGATTTGCTTCTCCTTGAATTTCTGGAGGTTGCAGATAAATTTCCTGCCATCTGTGTTTGGCTCCCATGATATATAAGTGCTTTGAAAACTGTAAAAAATGAAACAACATAGTTATGCCAAGGCAACCTTCATCCCAAGATACTTTTCTTTTTTTAGGTTTGTGGTGTTGTCATATCAATGAGATTATTAAGACTGGAACTGGATTCATCTTCCTATGATTTCAACATGGCATTTGTGAGATGGAATTTGTGACATAATATACAGACAAGCTCCCAGTACACTCAGAAAGACTGAAGGGCAGATGACTAGGTACAAAAAGCTCTAGTCAAGGAATAACCTAAATACCTAACAACAAAGAAGATTTACAAACATGGAAGAATGCACTCAGTTTGAAAAGGGAAGCTAGAAAAGTAGCTCATGACAGGATGTGCATAGCATGTAAGCATACAACAGTATATGCCCATAAACTAAGGTAAGGTGCACACAATCTTATATAGCTCAAAGGCCATATATCATAATAATTATGATAACAAGCTTCAGACAAATATAAATGGTAAGAGACATATTTAGTTTTAAACCATAAATATGGGTACCTCAATAGAGATTTCTCCATTTTTCCTTGGGAGCTTCTCATGCTTTTAACTGCATTATGTGGTGAACCGTAGTTTCTATTTCCATGTCTTCGGAAGTCAAACATGCTCAAGCTGTTGAGATGTCAAACAGCAATATCGTTAGATGCAGCTGAGGTAGCAGACTGATAATTTATAATAAATTGTAGAAGACAGAAAGAAACCTGCACACATCTCCCACTCCATCAACATAAACTGTGAAGTCCAATATGAAGCGTAGAATATCATCAACACGCTGCACATGGGTAAAAACTCAACATTGTAGAACACAATTTAGAAACATTTTCTTTGCGTATATCTAACTTAAAAACATTACCTTTGGGACCACAAATATTAACAGATAAGGAGTGATGAAAATTGAGGCCATCTCTTCTAGTAGCATCGTTATGGTATACTGCAAATACAATTTATAGGGAATCAGTTGTAAAAACAAACTGTACTAGAATAGAAAAGCTACACAATCAAAATCAGATGGCATGTAAATGCACCAGCACAGGTCACAGCTGGGCTGCATTCTGATTTCTATCAACTGACTGTTCTATCTTCAATCTAAATAGCTTAGTAGTTAGTAGCACACAAACAATAAATATCTATCAGATGTATTGAGTTAACTAAAATAGAAAGCAAGAAACTTGAAAGCAACAGCTTTCTAAAAGCACCATCTGAGGAAAAAAATGTGTTAGTTTTAATTTTTCCATTGAAATTAGAATTAGTTGAGCAGAATTTCAATTCCGAATAATTACCAGTTATGTTCCCCAAAATTAAAAATGTTCAAGAAAATCTAAAGGCTTCAAAAGAACCTATCAGCTGCAATCAGAAAAGAAAAGGATGGTTCTACACTAGTTCAGTGTCTTACTGGCCGCTGTCTACTTTTGTGAACAACAATCACTTCGACATAATCGAATTACACATTTCAACATTTTAGGAGTAAATTACCTGAAACAGAGATTCAAATTCCCTTCGCACAAGTTCGCTGCTCTCTTTACCACGCCACCTTTTAGGCATGTAGTGTGTCTGATGCACAACAAAGGACATGGCTCCTTCTGTATCAATCACTTGAAGTTCATCGACCACAACTTTCCGACTAATAGTTGCTATTGTTCCAAAAACAATAGTGTACCAGAGAAGATTTCGGCCAAAAACCTTCACAAATAATGAATTGCATGAGTTTGCAAAAGGTAAATGGCATTCATGTGCCACTAAAAGTATGTGAATGCAGAATAAACTTACATGACCCTCAAGGATCGATTCACCTAGAAACCCAAGGATAAGAAGAATACCAGCCAAACCACCAGATACAAATGATATGAATTTTGCAATAATAGATACTAGTGGAGTTGGAAACTGCTTGAAATAATTTAGCGAGTTGACAGTACTGTTGTTCAACCTATGTTTGAAGAAATGATCAACCTGAAATTTTTTAAGCAGTTGCATTAGTAAAAAGGGTACAAACGTCAAAATATGAAAAATGGAAAGGGTTGCCACATGATTATTCAGATTTCAGAATAATCAATGCAATAACGTACACAAGAAACTTAGTTTGAGAAATCACCTCATTGTATTCCCTCAAAATCCACTTTGAAAGATTCGACCATCTTCGAGATGATGCCGTACTGGGGTGATTGTAGAATTCTTCTGCATATCTCAGAAACAGGTATACCAACGGGAAGATCACAAGACAAGGTGATAGAAGAAGCATGGCAATACCGATAAATACAAGCCGTTTCTTCAACAAAGATGGACTTGTTAGAAAGTCTTTTCTAACACAAAATTTGCTGCAGCAGAACAGGATGTGAGTTTCAAACAGAGATGTAGCTCGAAAAGGTAGAAACTATTTAACAAGCACATATTTCGAGGGAACAATATAATGACAAAAATGATCCAGGATATAAGGAGTTGGATTCTCAACTATAAACTTTCTAACACAATTACAACAAGCACCACACACTTCTTAAACTGTAAAATAATTTATTGGCTACCCATCCAGTAGATCTGTTTTGGCATAAAATTCAATGTTGTCTGAATAAATGTCCATTCAATATGCCATACTATGTCCATTTATGGTCATAACTCTTACTTGAACTGTAGATTATATTAACTGATTCAAATACTTGAATAGGCTTGCTGAACAAAATTTGAAATACCAACAGTAATAAAGCAATATGCTACTTATGGATATCAGAAACAGACACACGGCTCATACCTATCAAACATGGTTTGGAAGATGCACCAATTCAATGTCCACTCCAGGGTCTTTGGAAGCATCAGATAGCTTTTCTTTCCATGCATATGTGAGCTGACAGTTGGACCAACTCCAGGAAGCCAAGAGGGGATTGGCAATGCGATGATACCTTTATTAACCATCCCAATCAAGTAGTTTTCTTTACGCATTATTCTCATAATTATATCATGCTCTGTGAGATCCTTAACAACGCAAAGTCGTTGTGACTTCTGTAGAAGTACAACCTTCTCAACTACTCTGGGCCATGATATAGTCTGAATCTCGAGGTCTGTAACCCTGAGACTACAGAAAAAAATACAACAGATGCATATAGATAAATCACCTGTTCTAATCAGAAAAAGTTACTAACATGTGTATGCATGAAGCTGGAATATTACCTGTTACAATAGAAGTCACGGACCTTGAGTGTGCTTCTCAGTTTTACAAAAAACTTGATAAAGTTGATGATTCCATACACTGACAGTATAACCATTGATCCAATAGTGATTAACTTTGTAAATGTGAAAGGAACTAGTGGATGATCCTTAATGAGTTTCATTAGGTCACAAGGTTTCTCCCCCGACTCAAGTGCTTCCACTCCACATTTCAAATCGCCAAGGGCAGCCCAATCAATAAACAAGAAGAAGAAACCAATACAGCAAACCATAAATGTCACATTGAGGATCTCAATTATCCACTTGGTGATGATGCACCTTAGACCTTTTGCGCAGAAGTATTCATAGAGCCTCTCAAAGAAAATATCCAAGTCAGGAATCACCTCTGCGTTAAGGTCTTCTCCATGAAGTAGTCCTGATGGGCTCTCATTACCAGAACTTGGCAATCTTCGGTAGTCCGACAATTCGATCTCAGGCGGAGTATCAATAAGAAGACGGGCCGATAGCGGTGATTCACCTCTCCATGGCCACTTAAATGTTGTTTGTGTAGTTTTGCCCTTCAAAAGGAAGGACATCATTTATGAAAACAACAAGCGAAAAGAGCTGAAGGCTTCTCTCCCATGCCACAGCACACGACCTGCAGGTGCAAGATCAGACTTTTATTAAAGAACTATCATTACTCCTTTAAAAGGAAAGCTCAATTCAGAAGTAAGATGACCTTTTTATGGCTCAATAAATCATAATAAGGTACAAATATTCTAAATAAAAAAGATGAATTATAAGGCGAACGAATTATTTTGGTCCAGTAATTCGAGTTAAACCCTAGAGCGCATAGTAGAACACTAGAAATAGTAGTAATTAAACAAGAAAAAGACACCAACCACGCGTCGGCTAGCTGACCGGAGCCTGAGCGCTCGGCGTCCAGTCCAGTCCAGGCCAGCAGCGCGATTCCTGGGCACTGGAGCCGAGTGCACGTCCCCTATAGCGGCTGCAAGCGTCGCGGCGCGGTAGCAGCAAACGGAGCGCGGACCCGAACGAGCGAGCTAGCGAACGGCGGTGGTTAGGGCACTAGCTTCGCGTATAAGTAAAGGGGGAAGCGGGCAGGGGCGAGGCCGTGTAGCTTACCAGGAGGACGGGGGAGCGGCGTCCGGGCGGGGCGGGGCGGGGAGGGACTCCAGGAGGAGGCCGGGGTTGCCGCAATCGGAGTCGGAGGGCAGGGAAGGGAAGCAGCAGCAGGGGGAATCGGAATCGATGGGGACGACGATCTCGTGAGAAAAGGATTTGTTGGGTCATGGCACCAACCCACGCCACAGCTGATGCTGCGTGGGCTTAGTTGGGCCTTGGCCCTTGAGCTCGCCAGCCTTCCTCGTTTATGGCTCGAGGCTCCAACCTGAGCCGACGATGAGCCGACTTTGGTTATCTGCTAAGCCCAGCCTAGATTTTTTTTTCTCTCAGCCCTTTTGATGACTCCAGAAAAGTTCAACTAGCAAAGCATAATGAAATTTTAGCTAGAAAAAAAAAGTAAAACTGAATGTATCTGCTGGTTCACAGTTGGCTTGTTTTTCTAAATAATGGATAATCTTGGCTTTTACTTCAACAAAAGCTACAGCCGATTAATACATTGTTCGTAGACACAAAAATAAAATAAGACAAGAACATACGGCCAGAATGTCACTGGATGGAAAGATATTATTCAAGAAATAATCCTATTACTAAATCTCCGTTCATGATTAACACGTATTTGTATAACGGTCATCTCCAAATTCTGGCATGCAAGATGGATGCTTTCCTTGTCATATTCATACCTTTGCGGCTAGCAAAACCAAATCCGATATATTGCCCTATAAAGTGCTTGTATGTAAGATTTACAGCCTGTTCGGTAGCACGTTTTGGCGTTAGCTTAAGTTCTTGTTCCCCGCGTGCACGCTTCCCGAAACGATCAACGGTGTGTTTTTGCAAAAATTTTCTATATGAAAGTAGCTCTAAAAAAGCAAATAGATCCATTTTTCAACTTTTTAATAATAAATACTTAATTAATCACGCGCTAATGATGTTTCTCATTTTACGTGCGGCTTAAATAAGCCGGTTGAGAAGCCACGCCGAACACAGCCTTAATTGGAGAATTATCAAACACCAAATTATTCCTACTGTTTCTAAATACCCAACATAATATAGATGCTTCTCTTAACAAAAGCTTTTTGAGTCTAGGATTCACCCCAACTAACCAATTTCTAAAATATGTGAGAACACATTTTTGCGGATTTAAACCAATGACAATATGGACCGCCCTCAACACAAATTTAGTATAATGACAATCAAAAAACAAATATTGAATAGATTCATTATATATTAAAAACAAAGTATTTAAAATTATCTAGTAAATTTATCTGTGAGAGTTAGAGAACTAACCATACAACAAATCTTCAGCATTTCTGCCGAGGGGGCTTCGTCCATCGTCCATGTGGGAATCCCATCTAGAATTTAGTGTGTCGTTCGCGTGTGAAAAGGCTATTTAGCGAATATTCATACATAGGGCATCCGCATGAACACTTTTCTTTTATAAAAACTTTATACACGTAAACTTTATATATACAAAGTTTATACTCAGAAGATTTACACATTCAATTCGAATTCGGGATTAGAATTTCAGCGTAAAAATTTTATATAAATAAACTTTTTTGATTTATATATATACAATATTTTTTGTTTTCTATGTATAAAGTTTCTATATATGTAGTTTATATGTCCGATTTGAATTCGAAAAATCAAAGTCTTCTACGTAAAATATCTACATATCAAAAGTTTGCAGGTATAAAGCTTATATATATAAAGTTTAAACATATAAAATTTTTATATATAAAATTTTTTTACCGTACATAAATTAGACCAAACATGTCCAGACGCGTGAAAGCTTATCCGTTAGAACTCCCCGTTTTCGTGTGACAAGTACGGAGTCCTTGAGGGAAGCGGCATGCAGGCGCATGTGGGCCGCTGACTGCCTTGCGGGCCATCCAACCACTCACACGTCTGACTTTGTGCTCACGTGGCATCGTGTTGTTCGCTCGATCTCGTCGCACAACCGTACGTATATGCTGGCTTGCATGCTGCCTGCATGCCCTCATGGCATTCACAATACGTGTAAGTGGCCACGGCAAAACAATATGAATCCACCTAGGCTTATGGTGAGTTTGAAGGTGATGAAAAAAAAGAAGAATATGATCATGTAAAACAAGGTATTTTATTAGTCAACGATTAATTAAGTATTAGTTATTGAAAACTTAAAAAATTGATTAATATGATTTTTTAAGGTAACTTTTAGATAGAAAATTTTTGAAACCGTTTAGCAGTTCGAGAAGCGTGTTCATGGAAAACGAGCGGAGTTTTCAACCTAGCCTTCACTGTTGAACGGACCCTTAGATGTTTTCATGATACATACTACTAGATCAACGGAGGGTGGTCTCACCGGGCCCACGATTACATTATACAGTTCAGCCTCTATGATGTTACATTTATGTCCTCTATTTATATTCTAATTACTTATTTTTGCTTCTAGAACCCTCCCACCCTAAAATTTCTTACAAAAGCATCCCTACCCCACCAGTTAGTCTCATTCCTTATCTTCCCTATCTCTTCTCTTCCCAAACCGTCCCTTCGTCCTCATCAATTTCGACGCTTGCTTCATCGCCATCATCACGCTCCCATAAGCTTGAGCTCGCATCTTCCACGAGCCGGTTCGGCAATGGCGGATGCGCACAATCCCTCTGTAGGATCGACTCATACTAAGATAGACAATCAGAGGGGGAGGGGGTGAATGATTGCGTAAGTCAAAAATAAAATTAACACTTTCCCCTAATCACAAAACCTAAAAAACCGTGTTTTTAGAATCTGGACAGAACACTATTTCATCACTAAATAGATTGTAGCTGTAGATCCGTAACTCTGATCGACCTGAAATTTTGATAGAATAAACTAGAAAAAAATTTGCAAACAAACCCAATTGGATTCACATCAATCGGACTTCTAGATCTCGAGATATTAATGAAACAAAATTACTGAACAGAACGTTGGCGGAAATTAAACGAGATCCGAAAATAATTAACCAACCAAACTTTTCAGAACACTAGAAAAACACCCTAGCTAGATTTTAGATCAAATAAACCAACCCAAATCTTAGAGAAAAACAAATCAATCTAAAATCGATCGCTAGGCATGCACAAAGGTAAATGAGAAAGAGGGATTAATTACTGTACTAATCTTCCATAAACTTTATCTTTATTACCAAGATTGTGCTTACAAAAATTCTACTAAATCTCTCTCTATGTCTAATCCCTAACACCTTACCCTCTTTTTATAGCCAAAATAATCAAAAAATCCCATAGGAAAAGACCTCAATGCCCTTGAGATTTCGTACCCACTACTCAGCCTATTTCCAGCCGTCGGATTCGAAATCGAAGCTCCAGATTGCATCACAACACCCGACACACAGAAGGCCACAGAGTCCGACGTGTTTCCACAGAGAATCCCGCTCGTTCACTGTTGCCACACTGCTGCGCCAATCCAGAGCTAACACCTATCCCTCCGGATCTCCTACGCCCCCGCGCGCGCGCCCGCTGGCACCACGCCTCCGCCACGTCGGGCCACAGCGCCCCCGCGTGTGCCCGCGCTCGCTCGCGCCCGCGCCTGCTAGGCCGCCTCCGCGCCGACTCTTGCGCGCCCACGTTCGCCTGCTGCTACGCTGCCACCAGCCCACTCCCGGCTAGGCCGCCGGTACTGTGCAACCGGTGTGCCCGCACTTTCGGCCTGATACTATAGCAAATTCTGAAATTTAATTTATCAATTTTTGTCCAAAATTCCTCCAAATTTTTTCAGCTATTTTTCATCTATTTCCAGCATTTAATACCTGCACACATATAAACAAAAAACATTTTTTCCAAGCACATATTCTCACAACCTGACCTATGTCAGTGTACACACACGCTCACCACACTTGCCATGAACAATTTTAATATAACTCAAATATGCAATGCCAATTTTAATATAGACCAATTTTGCCAATTTTAATATAAACCAATCTTTCATCACTTTTGATTTCACAATCTCCCCCTTGATGAAAACATTGGCAACAACACAACACATGAATATTGAACATTGGCATTTACCTTCCCAAAACAAATTTAAAATTTTTTAAATTTTTTGTGTGTAAACTCTCTCCCCCTTTTTTGACAATGGATTCATTAAGAATACATGAAGAAATTTTTTTTTCAATTTTGTACCAATTTTTATTATGAGCATCATAAATCATCAATGTAAACAAGCTCACACATGCCATGCTAAAAGTAATTTGCACTCTCACATTCATACACATGCAATGTAAATCTAGCATAACTAAAAATCAAGTGCAATTAATAATTTATTGCAAGACATGATATTCCTTTCTCAACTATTTCAAAACTTATAAGCATTAAGATGAATACACTTCATTGGTGCCTTTTTTTAAAAAAAATCGAGAACTTGATTAATTTCAATCATGATATAAACTGCAAGGAATTATATGCACCATGAGTCTTACTTTTCAACTCGTTCAAGTCTATGTCTTTTGACAATTTCAAGCTTAAGAACCAGGTTTCAGTCATACACAATGTGGAGGCCATGGGCCCCGGGTACCTCACCATAAGCATATGGGCCACTCGGATAGAGGATGGGCCGAGTCTTGTAATTAGAGATAACATAGCACCCGGCAGATTTGGCCTTATACAATAAGGAAAACACAGTCTTAGTCAGATAAGTTTCTATCTTTAAGAAGGAAATCCCTTGGCCGTATCCGGCTAGGATCCTTATCCTCTACCCCTGTCCCCTAGTATATAAGGGGAGGCAGGGCGCCCCTCAAGGGGCATAAGATCACGAGATCATCGATCGATAAACACCTCAGAGGAATAACACCACAACTGGACGTAGGGTATTACCTCACATCGAGGGCCTGAACCAGTATAAATCTTCTTTGAGTTCCTCTGCAATCCACTGAGTTTCTCCTCGCCGAGTAGCCCTATAGTTCTATTGCCGGTGTAAAACATCGACAGTTGGCGCGCCAGGTAGGGGCTCCGGTGAGTTTCATATCTACAAGCTCGATGGATCCAGCAACCAGAATCGACGGCGACAAGTTCTCCCCTGGAGACATAATCTCTTTTGGAAGCCTCGATTTCATCGCCGACCAGATCGGCAACCTCACCTTGGCCGAAGCAGATCCAATCCAGCCGGCCGAGGAACCAGCCGACGTTGCGCCAGTCGGCCCACAGGACGCCATAGTCTCCTTCAACGATCTACTGCGGCAGTCCTTCACTTTGTCGAGCATTGGGACAACTCTCTCCTTCAGCGTCTGACTTGCGCTAGGCCTTGAGCCAACTCGGGTTGGGCCAAGAAGGGGAGAGATCGTCAATCTCCCGCACGGATTAGGCGACGCTGCGGATCTACATCCCACGCAGCAGACCTGATCTCCTGTAATTCAGTTTGGACACGGCCAAGCGCCGTTTCAGATTGGATCTAGAGAGGTCGGGGTCATTCTTACTCCATTAAACTACTCGGAGTCCGACTCCAAGTCGGATAACGGTTCGAACGCTAGTTTGGACTCCAATCTGGCAAGTTTCCTCCTCCCCCGCGAGATCTTTATGGCTTTAACACCACCACCCGAGGTGCGCCGACTATAAGAGGAGCAACAGGAGGAGGTGCACCGACTGCGACAACAGGAGGAGGCTAACCGCGAGGCTCGCAATGACGGGCTACGCAAGGCTGGGCAAGCAACTCAGCAGCAAATTCTCCAGACTAAAGTCGGCGACCACGACGTCTTCGTTACGTCGCAACAGAATGTTGTGGCCGCCGCAACCTTGTTGGACACGCTCCAGCTCGGGCCTGATCACCAGGCCACCTCAACTATTGCCAAGATCAAGGCGATGATCACGGCTGCTGCCTGCCAGTAACAACAACAGTAGTCGGACGACACCGTGGTACCGACTAATCGGTCGAGATCTCTAGCAGCGGGCTCATCCACATCAGCACGGCATCGGGCGGCCGGCTCAAGTCGGCCACGTGAGGAGTCCAGGCAAACGTCACTCGGCAATGACAGTCGGCAGCGTCACCAGTATGACCACCGACCCAACCAAGACCTCCGAGAGCGCCTACAACATGACCTCCGCCACACCATCAACGCCCGGCGCCACGAACGACACGAAGACGAGCGCCGCCGACTGGAGGATGAAAATGAGCGCTTCGGTCTCCATCACGAGTGGTTTAACCGCCGTGGTCGAAGCCCGAGCCCTCACGAAGACGAAGGCATTCCAGCTTTTACTCGGGAGCTACAGGACGTCGACTGGCCGACTGGCTTTAAACCTACAGGAATTGAAAAGTATGACGGCAAAACAAATCCCGAGTCCTAGCTCACCGTATATACCCTAGCAGTTTGAGCTGCTGGGGGCGACAACAAAGCCATGGCTAACTATCTCCCAGTCGCGCTAGCCAACTCGGCGAGGACATGGCTGATAGGGCTCCGAGGCGGTCGATCGGTTCCTGGGGAGAACTCAGGGAGCGATTCATCGCCAACTTTCAGGGAACCTACGAGAGGCCATCTTTTGAGCATGATTTGTATCAACTACACCAGAAGAAGAACGAGTCTCTACGAGATTTTATCAAGAGATTCTCCGAGAAGCGCAACAAGATCCCAATGATCCGAGACGACGCTGTCATCGCCGCCTTCCGCAAGGGAGTAAAAGACGCCCTGTTCATCGCGAAATTCACTCGGAAGCCACCACCCTCTGTCCGGGCTCTTTTCGACATGGCCAACAAATACGCTGACTCGGCTGAAGCGGTCGCAGAGGCCCTCGACGAGAAGAAGGAGTCCCGACAGAAAGACCAGAACGCGAAAGCCGACAACAAGCCGTCTCAAAACAAGTCTGGCAGCCGCAAGCGGAAGTCGGACAACGAGGTGGCCAACATGGAGCGCACTCGGTCGGGGCCCCAGCGGAATAATAACTACCAGAAGGTCATGAGCGGGCCATGTCCCTTTCACCCCAAGGGCAAGCACGTGGCCAAAGACTGCTACATGCTTAAAAAGTTTGCCTCTGAGCAGGCTTTATCATCTGGCGCTGACAAGGACAAAGACAAGCCAGATCAGGGCCCGGCTGATGATTTTCAAGATCCCCAAGCCGAGCTCAATCACATCTTCGGAGGGCCACTCGCGTATGAGTCCAAGCGAAAACAGAAGCTATCCGCACGCGACGTCAACACGGTCTCTACGACGGACACCCCCAGTACCTGCGCTGGTCAGAGATGGCCATTACATTCAATCGCGCAGATCACCTAGATCGGGTCTCACACCCGGGACGCTACCCACTCGTCCTGGACCCGGTCGTTAGAAATATCAGGATGAAGAAAACCCTCATCGACGGAGGAAGCGCACTCAACATCTTATTCGCCAAGACTTTGGACGAGATGCGGATTCCTCGTTCAGAATTACGGCCGAGCACTGCACCCTTCCATGGGATAATTCTTGGTCTGCCATCAACTCCACTCAGGCAGATCACATTGCCAGTAACCTTCGGCACGTGGGATAACTTCCGCACGGAAAACGTCTGCTTCGAGGTCGCCGACTTTGAGACCGCGTACCACGCGATACTCAGACGACCGGCACTCGCCAAATTTATGGCGATACTGTAATATACATATATGGTGCTCAAGATGCCTGGGCCAGCAGGAGTCCTCTCCCTCCGCAGTGACGTCAAACAAGCTTTCACCTGCGACAAGGAGAGTTGCGAACTGGCTCAATCACAAGAGGCGGCAGTCGGGCGCAACAGCATCCGGCAAGCCGCCACAACTGAAGTCGAGCAAGATCAAGTTTCGGCAAAAAAGGCGGCAAAGTCGGGAATTTTAGCGGACTCTGACACGAAAAAGATCCCCCTGGACCCTTCCGACCCCTCCAAGACTGCCCTAGTCGGGACCGGACTCGACCCCAAATAGGAAGACGCGCTCGTCACCTTCCTCCTAGCCAACAAGGATATATTTGCGTGGAAACCGTCCGACATGCCGGGTGTACCAAGGGAGGTGATCGAGCACGCCCTCAACGTGAAGACAGACACCAAGCCAGTCAAGCAACGGCTGCAGTGCTTCACTCAAGACCGCAAGAATGCTATTCGGGAGGAGATCACCAAGCTCCTCGCAGCTGGGTTCATCAAGGAGGTCTATCACCCGGATTGGCTGGCAAACCCAGTTCTGGTCCGGAAGAAAAACGGTAAATGGCGCATGTGCGTCGACTACACCGATCTCAACAAGGCGTGCCCCAAGGACCCATTTGGTCTTCTGTGGAGGCCATGGGCCCCGGGTACCTCATTACCAGTACATGGGCCACTCGGATAGAGGATGGGCCGAACCATGTAATTAGAGATAAGATAGCACTCGGCAGGCTATACCTTGTATAATAAGGAAACATAGTCTTAGTCGGATAGGATTCTATCTCTAAGAAGAAAATCCCTTGGTCGTACCCGACTGGGATCCTTATCATGTACCCCTGTCCCCTAGTATATAAAGGGAGGCAGGGCGCCCCTCAGGGCAAGCACAACAAGAGCAACCAGATCATCGATCTACATACACCTCAGAGGAATAACACCTCAACTGGACGTAGGGTATTACCTCATCTTGAGGGCCTGAACCAGTATAATTCTCTTGTGTTCCTCTGCAGTCCACCGAATTCACCCTCGTCGAGTAGCCCCATAGTTTTATTGCCGGTGCACAGCATCGACAGTTGGTGTGCCAGGTAGGGGACTCTGGCGAATTCCTCATCTGAAGATTCGATGGATTCAATCAACGGAGTCGACAGCAACAAGTTCTTCCCCGGAGATGCAATTACCTTCGGAAGCTTAGACTTCATCGCCGATCAATTCGGCAATCTCACCCTGGCTGAGGCGGATCCAATCTTGCCAGCCGGGGAACCAGCCGACGTTGCGCCAGTCGGCACACAGGACACCGCCGTCTCCTTCAGCGACTTCCTGCGGCAGTCCTTCACATCGCCGAACATCGGGACAACCCTCTCCTTCGGCGTCCGGCTTGCGCTAGGCCTTGAGCCAGCCTGAGTTGGGCCGAAAGGGGAGAGGTCGTCAATTTCCCGTACAATTCCGGCGACGCTGCGTACCTTTATCCCGCGCAGCCGACCCGTTCTCCAACGATTCAGTTTGGACACGGCCAAGAGCCGTTTTAGATTGGATCTAGAGAGGTCGGAGTCGTTCTCACTCCGAGAAACTATTCGGAGTCCAACACCAAGTTGGACAGCGGTTTGAGCGCTAGCTCGGACTTTAATTCGGCAAGCTTCCCCCTCTCCCGCGAGATCTTCATGGGTTCAACACCACCTTCCGAGGTACGCCGACTACAAGAGGAGCGACAAGAGGAGGCGCGCCGATTACAACAAGAGGAGGCCAACCGCGAAGCCTGCAACAACGAGCTGCGCCAGGCTGGGCGAGTCGCTCAGCAACAGATCCTCCAAACCAAGGTTGGCGACCACGACGTCTTTGTCACGCCACAACAGAACGTTGTGGCCGCAGCGACTCTGCTGGACACACTCCAGCTCGGGGCCGACCACCAGGCCACCCCAACTATCGCCAAGATCAAGGCGATGATCACAGCTGCTGCCTGTCAGCAGCAACAGCAGTCGGGCGACACTGCTATACCGACCAACCGGTCGGGTTCTCCGGCGGCAGGCTCATCCGCATCAGCGCGACGCTGGGCGGCCGGCTCCAGTCGGCAACGCGAAGAGTCCCGCCAAACAACGCTCGGCAATACCAATAATGATAACCGGCGGCGTCGCCAGTACAATCGCCGACCCAATCAGGACCTCCGAGTCCGACTGCACCGAGACCTTCGTCACACCATAAACGCCCGACGCGAAGAACGCGAAGAAGATGAACGCCGCTGACTGGAAGACGAAAACGAGCGCTTCGGCATCCACCACGAGCGACTACATCGCCAAGATCGGAGTCGGAGCCCTCACGAAGACGAAGGCATCCCAGCCTTCACTTGAGAGCTACAGGACGTCTTATGGCCGCCTGGCTTTAAGCCCACCGGGATCGAAAAGTACGACGGCAAGACAAACCCAGAGTCCTGGCTTACCGTTTACACCCTGGTAGTTCAAGCTGCTGGGGGCGGCAGCAGAGTCATGGCTAACTACCTCCCAGTCGCGCTAGCCGACTCGGCGAGGACATGGCTGACAGGCCTCCCGAGGCGGTCGATCGATTCCTAGGGACAACTCAGGGAGTGGTTCATCGCTAATTTCCAGGGGACCTACGACAGACCTGCTTCGGAGCATGATCTTTATCAACTGCACCAGAAGAAAAATGAGTCTTTGCGTGAATTCATCAAAAGGTTTTTTGAGAAGCGCAACCAAATCCCAACTGTCAAAGACGAAGCCGTCATCGCCGCCTTTCGCAAAGGGGTAAAAGACGCTCCGCTTATTGCAAAATTCACTCGGAAGCCACCATCCACAGTCCGGGCGCTCTTCGACATGGCCAATAAATACGCCGACTCGGCCGAAGCGGTCGCCGAGGCCCTCGACAAGAAGAAGGAGCCCCGACAGAAAGAACAGAAGGCGAAAGCCGACAACGAGCCGTCTCAAAACAAGTCCAGCAGCCGTAAACGGAAGTCGGACAACGAGGTGGCCAACATGGAGCGCAGCCGGTTGCGGCCCCAGTGGAACAACGACTACCAGAAAGTCATGAGCGGGCCATGCCCCTTCCACCCCAAGGGAAAGCACGCGGCCAAAGACTGCTATATGCTCAAAAAGTTTACCTTCGTGCAGACTTCATCGTCTGGCGCCAACAAGGACAAAGACAAGCCAGACTCAGGTCCGGCTGATGACTTCCAAGATCCTCAAGCCGAGCTCAACCATATCTTCGAGGGACCACTCGCATACGAGTCCAAGCGCAAACAGAAGCTTTCAGCGCGCGACATCAACACTGTCTCCATGGTCGACACCCCCTAATACATGCGCTGGTCAGAGATGGCTATCACCTTCAATCGCGCAGATCACCCAGATCGGGTTTCCCACCCGGGACGCTATCCACTCGTCCTGGACCCGGTCGTCAGAAACATCAGGCTGAAGAAAACCCTTATCGACGGAGGCAGCGCGCTCAACATCCTGTTCGCCAAGACTTTGGACGAGATGAAAATTCCTCGTTTAGAACTACGGCCGAGCACTGCGCCCTTCCACGGGATAATTCCTGGCCTGTCATCAACTCCACTCAGGCAGATAACTTTGCTAGTAACCTTCGGCACGCGGGATAATTTCCACACAGAAACTGTCTGCTTCGAGGTCGCCGACTTCGAGACTGCGTACCACGCGATACTCGGACGATCGGCACTCGCCAAATTTATGGCGATACCGCACTATACATACATGGTGCTGAAGATGCCTGGACCAGCAGGAGTCCTCTCCCTCCGCAGCGACGTCAAGCAAGCCTTCACCTGCGACAAGGAGAGCTGCGAACTGGCTCAATCACAAGAGACGGCAGTCGGGCGCGACAACATTCGGCAAGCCGTCACAACAGAAGTCGAGCAAGATCAAGTTCCGGCGAAAAAAGTAGCGAAGTCGGGAATTTTAGCGGACTCTGACACGAAGAAGATCCCCCTGGACCCTTTTGACCCCTCCAAGACTGCTTTAGTCGGGACCGGACTCGACCCCAAATAGGAAGACGCGCTCGTCACCTTCCTCCAAGCCAACAAGGATATCTTCGCGTGGAAACTGTCCGACATGCCGGGCGTACCAAGGGAGGTGATCGAGCACGCCCTAAACGTGAAGACAGACGCCAAGCCAGTCAAGCAACGGCTGCGGCGCTTCGGTCAAGACCGCAAAGATGCTATCCGGGAGGAAATTACCAAACTCCTTGCAGCCGGGTTCATCAAAGAGGTCTACCACCCGGACTGGCTGGCAAACCCAGTTCTGGTCCGGAAGAAAAACGGTAAATGGCGCATGTGTGTCGACTACACCGACCTCAACAAAGCGTGCCCCAAGGACCCATTTGGTCTTCCTCGGATAGATCAGGTGGTTGACTCCACAGCAGGGTGCGACCTACTTAGCTTTCTCGACTGCTACTCGGGATACTATCAAATCAGCCTGAGGGAAGAAGACTGCTTGAAGAAATCTTTCATCACACCGTTTGGAGCGTATTGCTATATCACAATGCCGTTCGGTCTGAAGAACGTGGGCGCAACCTATCAAAGGGCTATTCAGCGGTGTCTGCATACTCAGATCGGGTGCAACGTGGAAGCCTACGTCGACGATGTGGTGATCAAGACCAAGTCCAAAGAAGACCTCATCGCTGACTTGGAAGAAACCTTCCAAAACCTTCGAAGATTCAAAATGAAGTTGAAACCAGAAAAATGCGCCTTCGGTGTGCCATCCGGAAAGTTACTCGGCTTCATCGTCTCGCACCGCGGCATCGAGGCCAACCCGGAGAAAGTCAACGCCATCAGGCACATGGCACCCCCGACTAACCTCAAGGACGTCCAGAAGCTGACAGGCTGCATGGCGGCACTCAGCCGATTTATCTCCCGACTGGGCGAGCGGGGCATGCCCTTCTTCAAGCTACTCAAAAAGACCGACAATTTCCAATGGACTCCGGAAGCCCAGCGAGCCTTCGAAGACTTCAAACAATTCCTCACATCACCCCCCATGTTGGCGTCACCTCTGCCCCATGAACCGCTAATGCTATATCTGGCGGCAACAACACAGGTAGTCAGCACGGTGCTGGTGGTTGAGTGATCCGAACAGGGTCATATTCAAAAAATACAACGGCCAGTCTACTTCGTCAGCGAGGTCCTTGCCGACTCCAAAACGAGATATCCGCAGGTCCAGAAGCTGCTATATGGCCTACTTATCACAGTCCGGAAGCTGGTGCATTATTTCCAAGCACACCAAGTCACGGTGGTCACAGCATTCCCACTCGGGGATGTCCTTCATAATCGCGAGGCCACCGGCCGAATCGCTAAATAGGCACTCGAGTTGATGGCGTTCGATATCACCTTTCAACCACAGATAGCAATTAAATCACAAGCTCTAGCCAACTTCGTGGCCGAGTGGACAGAAGTTCAACTGCCTATATCAACAGCGAAGCTAGAGTACTGGACAATGTGTCACAGCCCTAAATCTAATTTCAGGTAATTGGGGTTATGTCCTACTGCCATTAGAGTGCACAAATTAAATTCTTGCATTGTCACTTCATGTGAAATTAAAGTTTGCAAATATTTTCAAACTCTCAATAATAAAACCCTAATCGGCAACATTAGCCCAACTCCTAAAAGTGCATCAAATTGAACAGAAACATATGTGGAAAATAATTTATTCAAATACTAGCCTGTTTATCATGAATCAATATAATTTTTCCAGAATTTATTTCATTAGTCTAGACCTCTTAAAAATTCAAACAAGCTTCAGCCTGGAACCTTTCCCTTGACCTATGCCTTTGTATGGTCTAAGGATTTTCTGAAGATGTTAGGTTGCACATAAAACCATGGAAAAATTCCTGTAAGCACTATCTCACCAAATCAACCCACTTTAAATTTTACATAATTTTATCACTTCAATAAATACTTCAACCAAGTCCCTCAAATCAGCAAAACTAGAAAGCTGGCTGAGACAAATTAGTTTACTTCCAAAATTCACCAAATAAGAGTGAAGATTAATTAGACAGTGCAATTCTACCAACAGGTGTGACACCATGAACCCTACTACCAGGAATTTTGGTTTAATTTAATTCCCAAAGAAGTCACATGAAATAATAGGAGCCAAGCCCTACGGACATAAACCACCCTGCAGAAAAACTGGGTCTGTGTGCCTACTTTGCATTTTCACCAAAGGCAAACCAGACCACTTCTAACCACGAAATTCGGTCAGCAGTTTGAACACATCTTTCTCTACCTCCAGTAATTTTCCCATGAATTATGCTCCTCATTAACTTAGTGAAACAGGAATGCAAAGACTGCAAGTTTGGACAGCTCACAAGATAGTCTCTAGAGATTTCTCCTCTCATCTCTCACTGACCAGTGGGACCCACAACACCCTGGCCCACCTGTAAGCCTCTGCCAGTCTTGGGACAGTGAGTTTCACCCCATTCCTACCCATGCCTCTCTCCTCTCCATAGGAATTAACTCCAAGGACCTACATGTCATAGGCTAAGCCTAATCACAAATGTGTAGAAAAGTATTCTCTGACGTGTGGGACCCACCAAGGACACTGTGGAGATGGAGCAACTCAGCACTGCATGGGCCAACGTGTCACTGCCTCCTTCTTTCTCCCTCACAGCGCACACAGAGAGACCTAGATGAGCTCAAACCTTGGAGACCTCGACCATTTCGCCTCTAATCTCGCCAGCAGAACCTCCTCCTCATCCTCTTCACGCTCCCACCGGAGAAAACGACACTATCCACAAAGATCACCGGAGACAGAGCCATTTTCTCTCACTGCCGAAGCTGTTCGATCGAGCCTGTGCTTACTCCGGTGAGCTCCATCCTTTCTAAGCTTCGGGAACATGATCTATACCTTCTAAAAATTCCATTTTTGCACTTGGTTGCCCTAGGATCACCGGTAGAAGCCGCCGTGCTTCGCCCTCTGCTCTACAGCGCCGCCGCCGGGACATCACGGTCGTTCCGGCCGATACAGTACACCGCCGACCGAGCCAGCTCACCAGCGACGTCGCCTCGCCTCCAGGAGATCGCCGCCAGAAGGAATCGGGAGATGGTCCCGTGAAGCTTGAGATCGAGGCCATCTTCTTCCTCTCCGGCCAACTGCCGCCGCCGCCGATTTCTTTCTCTCTGGTAGGTCTCAGCCCGATCCCTTGCAAAGGAGCCGTCCTTAGGAAGCCACCGACCTCGGGAACCATTCGCCTTGGCCACAGACCGACGGGAGCAAGCCACTGTCGAGGAGCCTGAAGTTTCCGCCGCCGCCGGGCAAGTTTGCGCCGTCGCCGCCACTGTCTAGCCCTCCTCCACCTCGGACAATCGCAGGGTAAGTTTCCTGGAGTCCCCTAATACCTTGTGCATGCACTGGTTTGCCCAGCAACAGACCGTAGTCTCTCTTGCATCGTCGACCCGAAGTGCCTCGCCGCTTGCGCCACCACTATGTCTAGCTCCGGCCACCGCCAGCGACGAGACCGCCACCGACAGCTTCGCCTTAGTCCCCTCTTCACTTCCTCTTTTAGTTGCGCCGTCTGAAACGCCGCCGTTCGCCATCGCCGCCACCGAGAAGCTCGCCGGCTCAGTCCTCCTCTGTTTCACCCCACCGGACCATCCTCTCCGTGTTCGGACGGTCCGATCCGTTGTCGCCGGCTCTGCTCTTTGCCTCGCCGGACCATCCTCTCTTGGACCAGACGGTCTGTTCCATTGTCTCGCCGCCCCCAGTCTGTCTGCGCCTACTCTGCTTTGTCTCTATGGCGCACTGGCCCCACCTGGAAGAAAAATAAGAAAAGAAGAAAGAATTAGAAAAAGGTTAAGCTGAAATATTTTTCCAACAGAAAAATAGCCAAACTTTGAAAATCCATAAGTATTTCATTTTAACTCCTTTTTGAGTGAAACCAATTTTGTTCATTCTATAAAGTTCTGAACTTTAATACTGTCAAATGAAATAATACCACTTCTGTACAGGAAATATCCATAAAATAATATAAAGCAAAAATAACTTATTCTATGCTTAAAGAACTTGAAATATTTCTATAAAATCCATTGTAACTCCTTTTGAGGTGAACCAAATTTCTATGGATTCATAAAAATGTCCTCTTCAATGTTGTAAAATAAAAAGTGAGAACTTCTGTGTAGCATTTTTCTCTAAAAATGAAAATATCTTTTATACACCTCTTTGTGGCCTAGGAATTTATGAATTTCTAGAAAATGCATCCTATTTGATAAAAATGTGAAACCACTTTTGTGAAACTCAGAAAACTGTAAACTTACTGTGGACAATGTGTATTTGACAAAGCTACCTCCCAAAATAGGCCTAAGCAATTTCTAACCTTTCTTTTTGACAAAATTGAGAAATTCATAACTATATCATTTTAAATCCAATTTCAGTGAACCAAATTTTGTTAGAACCAGTAGGTTATGCTCTTTTATATAAAAATAATTGCTTCCTTGAAATCTTCATAGAAAATTTCAGTTAAATATAATAACTTAAGGGTTCAAAATAAATAATTACGAAACTGCCATTTTCAGCCCCTCTACCTTGTTATTTTTGTATCTCCCAATCCAGAGATGCAAATGACTTGGTTCTTTCTCCTAGAATCTTGTTAGGACATGCCATACCTACTGTATTTATCTCGGAATTTATTGATCATTTCTGCATTGGCATGTTTATTGAATTCTTATTTGCATATTTGTCTTTTATCGGTAGATTCAGACAATTCGGAGTACATGGAGCAAGGACCTGAAGTTGAGTGTGAACCATCGCTGCAGCAAGGCAAGCATCTAAATAAGCTTCTAAGCAAGCATCTAAGCATATTGAACCTATACTTTCATAAATTGTTTTGCTTGCGAAAGAAATATCTATATGCATGCGTTGGTCCATTTAAATTGGGGAAAATGGGTAGAGTTAATATTACCCAATTGTATGCATTTTGATTTCTTGATTATTGATGCCATATTTATACCTTGTCACCCCTGGTTAAGGACTTTGGGATACTTATATGTTACCGAATGCTTAGCCATGCTTATTCTAGACTTAGCAAAATCCGATAGATGGAGCTATCGGTTCAAAACTAGTTTAATGCGAATAGATGGGTTAAAATCTGACAAGAATAACTTCTAATTAATAATTGAGAATATGTTTGACTTGGACGGATGATAGGGCGATGAAGGGATGGTGTTTCCCTGATGCACGTAGCTCCGTCTGGGTCGTTAAGGACCGAACATGTTGACATCTATTCAAGCACTCTACGTACTTCCACATGCCGGGAATGGGACGGCTTAACTCAGTAGCACGGGAGGCTGTGGCCATCTACGCCCGTCCGTCAGTCGTGAGGAGGGATTTCTGTTGGAGGACCTCGAGCGCGCCTAGTTTTGGCCGGAGGTGCCTCCCACGACGGGTGAGCCCGCCTTAGTCGCCCTATGTGTGGGGCTAAGTCGTCGGGGGCCCAGACGTGGTTTAGGTGGTTGGGGCTAAGCGTGCAAAAGGTTCTGTTGTGACCTCTAGTCCGCACTCAATGTGTAGAGTGTGGATACCGACGGGTACAGATCAAACTAGAGTGTAGCCGTTTGGCTTCTATCACATCGTGTGGGTAAAGATGTACACCTCTGATCAGAGTAAGAACTATTCGAATAGCCGTGTCCACGGTTACAGGACGACCGCTTGATGTGTTAGTTAGTCATGTTAGCATCCAACTTGGGATATGTGGTTATGGGATTATATTACGTGGTTACCATGACTTAGGATAGTCATGGATGGATGGGATTATATAAAGGATTTTTTATGTTAAATGATAAATGGGTTTATATGAAAGGTTTTATTATTAAATATGACTTGGTTTAGTCAAGAAAGATGATATGCTTGTGTAGCATAATTGTTTGGGCAATGGTGGCCCATGGATGATGTTAGAGCATGGGATTATGCTCATTTTTACTTCTATTTCAGAACTATATACTTGCTGTCCTAAATTTTCAGATTGAACTATTTCACAAATGCTTATGTTTCAAATGTATTACTTGCTCAATAAAATTAGCTTTATGCAAAATCATATCAACCTAGCCATACTCCTTGATGTAGAGACTAGCATTACTCCTTTGTACTTAATATTGTATAAGTCTAGCTGAGTACTTGTGTACTCACGCTACATCTTTCAGGTGAGGATATCGACGAAGATGGTGTGCTCTACTATTATCCCGTCGAGGGTGGCGAGGATAATGCGTAGTCGAAGTTATGCTCTATCTCGGGTCGGTTGCCCTGTGGTATGGGTTTGGCACCACTGGTTCTTATCTTTTGTGTTTATATTCCGTTGCTATATTTTGTATACTCTGTGATGAATTAGGGTGTGAACCCTCTATGTAATAGTTGTAACTCTGCTGCTCGTTTATCCATATTTAGAGTACTTGTGATGTTTGTCAATTGCTTGCGATGAAAGTGTGAGGCTAGTCGCTTTCCTAGGGACTAGCTGAACATGAGTATGAGTTGTGTATAATTGAGATGGTTGGGGGATAGCTATTGTGGTTCGAGTCCTCTGGGGTATGTATCGTGTTTGGTCGTCACCATCGAGTGGTTTGACGGGCGTATGACGGGGAGGACTAGCAAGCTATCCTTATGGTTATCTCTTTTGTACACTTCTCGGCATTTTGGATTTGTATCGTGAGTGGGTAAAGATTATGGCAAGGCTGCGATGAGGATGGATGGTTACTGCACTTATTTGGTTTTTATTCGAGATCCCATCCATCTAGATATTTCGCGTTGTCATAGTGGTTACTCTTCATAATGCATTTCTGGGGTGCCCATACAATGTACTTCGATGGTTCTTTACGGATCGGCGGCGCTGGGGCTGGAGTCATTAACATCCCCCACCGGCGAAAAACTTAACTACGTTCTACAAATTCACTTCCCGGCTTCCTACAATGTCATTGAGTACGAGGCACTTATCCATGGGCTCCGGATTGCTATATCACTCAGCATACGTCGACTGGTTGTGCGCGGGGATTCTCAACTCGTGGTGAACCAAGTCATAAAAGACTGGACTTGTCTCAATGATACCATGGCGGCATACTGTCAGGAGGTCCGCAAGTTGGAAAACAAGTTCGACGGGCTGGAGATAACACATGTCCTACGACAATACAATGATGCTGCAGACGAGCTGGCAAACATGGGATTCAAGCGAGAAGCGATTCCAACTACAATCTTTGTCGAGCAACTTATGGAGCCATCAGTCAAGAAGAAACCGGTGCCGGAACAGTCGGGAGGCGAACCTACCCTGGCCACAGATGAGGTGCTGCACATATGTCAAGACTGGTGGACCCCTGTTGTCAAATTTCTCCTGGACGACGAACTCCCAGAAGATTGCAGTCAAGCCGAGTAGATCAAGCGTCGAAGCAAAAGCTTTCTACTAGTCAGAGAAGACCTGTACCGAAGGAGCGCATCCGGTGTCCTCATGCGTTGCATCACCACCGAGGAGGGCAAGCAGATCCTGCAGTTGATCCACTCGGGCATATGTGGCAACCATGCCGCATCCAGGACGTTAGTCGGAAAGGCCTACCAGCAGGGATTTTTCTGGCCCACAGCAGTAATAGACGCAAAAGAAATTGTTCGCAAATGCAAGGGTTGCCAGTTCTACGCAAGACAAACAAATCTCCCAGCCCAAGAACTCCAAACTATCCCTATTTCTTGGCCATTCGCAGTATGGGGGCTCGACATGGTCGGGCCTTTCAAGAAAGCATCAGGAGGGTTCACACATCTATTCATCACAGTTGACAAGTTCGCCAAGTGGATTGAGGCCAAACCCGTTGCAACGATAACAGCGGCACGAGCAAAGGACTTCATCATGAGTATACTATACCGATTTGGGGTCCCTAACCGCATCATCACCGACAACGGTACTCAGTTCACGGGCGGCGTATTCCAAGACTTCTGTGAAGATTTCGGCATCAAGATCTGCTATGCATCTGTGGCACACCCGTGGAGCAACGGGCAGGTCGAAGAGCCAACGGTATGGTCTTACAAGGCATCAAGGCCAGGATATTCGACCGACTACAACCATATGCGGGCCGGTGGGTACAAGAACTCCCATCTGTTCTCTGGTCTCTCAGAACCACGGTTAGTCGGGCAATAGGGCAATCCCCTTTCTTTCTGGTCTACGGTGCTGAGGCTATGCTACCGATAGAGTTACAGTTTGGCTCTCCGCGAGTCCGGGCCTACTCAGAAGACGTCTCAAACAATACCCGATTGGTCGAGCTAGATCAGTTGGAAGAAGCAAGGGACATCGCAATAATCCAGTCAGCAAGGTATCTTCAAGGCTTGCGTCGCTACCACAATCGCAATGTCTGTGGCCGCGCCTTTTTGGTCGGGGATCTCGTCTTGAGGAAAATACAAACCACCAAAGACAGGCACAAATTATCCCCAATCTGGAAAGGGCCATTCATTATAGCCGAGGTCACACGGCCAGACGCCTACCGACTGAAGACCAAAGACGGTGCCCTTATCAGCAACTCATGGAACATAGAACAGCTACATCCTTTCTATACCTGAGCTTTATAATTTCTCATGTGTACAGTTTCTTTGACTCACTACGCCGCTTGTATCAACCGAGTAGTGAGTCGGGGGCTGCAGGTATATATGTGCTTTGTCAATAATATACGAGCTTGTCCTACTCCAGTTATGAAGCCTTACTACGACTCACGTTTGCCCGAGTACAGTTTCTTACATTGAGCGATTTTATTAAGTTCTGACAGACTAACTCGGCGTACACTACAGTCAAGTAAAGCTAATGACAACTGAGTAATAATTCAAATCTTGGTGGCATTGCACATATATTTACACATGTTTTCCACAAAAGTTTATATATACCGACTACATGATATGTTGCTCTTACAGACCCAGGTCTCGGGTGATTATCTCAGCAGTCGGCCTCGCCCGGGCTATCAGCTCCAGCGCCTCCTTGGGCGTCGTCTCCTCGGCAAACCTCTCCCCGATGGCTTCAATGTCTACCCTCGGGTAGATTGATTTGGTCATCGCTAGGATCTGGGCCACGCCGGAATTGACATGCTCATCTGAGTACCTCTTCAGGGCACTCAGTGCATCCTCAAGACAGGCCTCCACTTGGGGGATTCGGCTGCAGCTGGTTCCCACAGGGCGGGGATCCATCAGATCAAGGAACCCTTTCACGGACCCGACAAGGGCCTCCCGTGATTCCCTGATAACCCTTATCTCCTCTGCATAAAACCGATATTGGGCCTGGGCATTGGCTCTGAGGTCTGCCCGGGTCCACCGACAAGTAAACTTGTTAGGCACGGCTGCAGATGGAATGATTAAAGGATTGGTTAAGATTGTTGTCGAGGCGGAGACTTACTCGCGTAATCGGCCTCCCACTCGGTCACGGTCTTCTCCAGTCTAGCTTTTTCTTTACCGAGCTTGATGGTGGCCTCTTTTAACTCGGCCTTTTCCCGTTTGAGCTCGGCGTTGGCCTTTGTCAGGTCGGCCTTGTCCTTCTCAAGCTCGGCCTTGGCTTCCTCGGCCTCCTTCAGCTGGGCTTCCCTCTCTATTCGGGTCTTTAACTCGGCTTCGAGGGCTGCACAACAGATTAGTCAAGAACTCAACCTTGTAGCCATGACACAACTGGGCAGTCGGGAACAACGCAGCTGGAGAAATACATCAATGGTTTAGTCGGGAAGATGCATTCGGGGGATTTACCTCTAATCTTCCCGGCTGTGGAGGCCATGGGCCCCGGGTACCTCATTACTAGTACATGGGCCACTCGGATGGAGGATGGGCCGAACCATGTAATTAGAGATAAGATAGCACCCGGCAGGCTGTACCTTGTATAATAAGAAAACATAGTCTTAGTCGGATAGGACTCTATCTCTAAGAAGGAAATCCCTTGGTCGTATCCGACTGGGATCCTTATCATGTACCCCTGTCCCCTAGTATATAAAGGGAGGCAGGGCGCCCCTCAGGGCAAGCACAACAAGAACAACCAGATCATCGATCGCCATACACCTCAGAGGAATAACACCTCAACTGGACGTAGGGTATTACCTCACCTCGAGGGCCTGAACCAGTATAATTCTCTTGTGTTCCTCTGCAGTCCACCGAATTCAACCTCGCCGAGTAGCCCCATAGTTCTATTGCCGGTGCAAAGCATCGACACCGGCTTGGGCCCAAGTTTCATCCCTGAGCTGGGTGGCGGCATCCTTTAGCCAGGCTTCCCTCCCCGCGTGGCAGTCCTCCATCTCGGCCTTCCCGGAGCTACTCTAATTCCGCGAGATGGGGGGCCATTTCGACCAGGATCCCGGTCATCTCCTCGTTACGATCAACAAGCTTTTGCTCAGGGAGAAAACAAGTCAAGAACGGAGTCAGACGTCAGAACAGGAAGACCACCAAGACTCCATCGCAAGAATCATACCCGAACCCCCTCGGACCCGGCAATGGCGGCGCGGAGCAAGCTTTCGCGTTCCCTTCTCGCCGTGGCCTCGTTGAGCTTGAACCTCCTCGTGGTCCCATCAGGCGTCGTCCAGGTGAACGTCCGGGGGAACTTACGCGGAGGAGCTTCAATTCGAGGAAGGTTCGGGATCTTCGGAGCCGACGACGATGACGACGACGATGACCATGACGGCGATGGGGTCCTGGCCCCCACGCTGGCATCCCCTGCGGCCTCGGGGGTTGACTCGGGGGCTCCAACAACGGTCTCGGCAGAGGGCGTCGACTCAGGGGCTGGGGCAGCAACCTCAGTAACCGCCCCTTGGTCGGGCGGCATCAGTGGCCCCGCTGTCAGGACCACCTCAGTCTCTGTGACTAGGCTGGCCACCGGCTCAGCAGGTGTGCTCGCGGGCACCGGCTCGGCTGGGGCGGGCTCTTCAAGGGAAGCAGTCGGAGCGGTCTCCTTGAGATCGATATCGGCACGTTTCTTGCATGGCAAAACAGACATCAAAATACTACTGCAACAGACAAGAGTCTCAGAAGATCCGGAGCAGCTTACCTCTTGGAGAACTTGAGTTTCCCGCCGGGCGATCCGGGTCCCGGCGGAGCGCTACGCCCAGTTGTCGGCCTGGTCGGCGAAGTAGTCGGCGGCGGCACGACAACTGGAGGCGGCCCTGTCCGTGGCGTGGCCGACTCGGGCACCTCTGTGCTTGGCGGTGCCCACTCAGATCATCTACTCGGCGGTGCTTTTGCTAGGCTCGGCAATGTCGAGCTCGGCCGTACTGGTCCCAACCTGGGACTTAATCGCCTGGGTGCCGCGGCGGCGGTGTCCTTTATCTTCAAGCCTCCTACCACGACACGCGGCATCATGGCCCCCTCGCCCCGATATAGAACAGGCTTTTTCCCCGCTCTCTTGGAGTCGGGTTGGGCAGTAGCAGGGCTCCTCGCCCTTTTCTTCGATTTAACAGCCGACAACGGGTGGGAGTCTTCATCGAACTCCTCGCATTCCTACAGAAGATTCAATAACATATATCACATAATGCTGGGCAATTGCAGATACAGGCCCACAGGCATTCGTCAAAGAAGAAGGACAAAGATTACCTTGGGACGGGGCCGAAGGAAGCTGAAAGCCGCGATCCGGTGTTTATCGTCCTCGGTCTAGATCACCCCCTTGGAGAAGTAACCAAATAGGGCCTCGGTCACCTTGTACTTATCGGCCGACTTGTGGCTTACTCGGTCAGGATCATATTTGCCCTTAAAATCCCAGCCGAACGTGCCCCTCAGCTTCAGCAGCTGAATGCGCCGAGTCAGGAAACGCCGGGCCACCCAAGGCCCGGTCAGGCCAGCTTCCTTAAGCTTTTCTAACTTCTCTAACAATTGATGCACCTGGCCCATCTCCCCAAAGGTTGGATCTGCTGACCAATTTGGTAAAACTACCGGTGGCAAGCCGGTGAATGGACGCAAGGAGGGAGCCAAATCTGTGCAATAGAACCACTCCTTGTGCCAGCCTTTCAAGGAAGATTTCAAGGGGAGATCAAGATATGTTTTCTTCCCATCACTCCTCAATTGGAGACCAGCCCCCCAATCACATTGATATTATTCTTGGAGAGCTGGGGTTTGATGTGGAACAGGTGCCTAAAGAAATTAAAATGGGGCTCCACACCCAAAAAGCACTCGCAGAGAGCAACAAATATGGAGATTTGAAGAATCGAGTTGGGATTCAAATTCACCAACTCCAACTCATAGAAGTCAAGGATGCGGCGGAAGAATGCAGAAGAGGGAAGGCACAAACCCCGATCGAAAAAAGAGGCAAAAACTACTGTTTCACCAGATTGGGGATTTGGGACCGACTCACCCTTAGCCGGCCGCCAGCGGATCACCTCCTGGCTTGGTAACTTCAATTGACTTTCCAACAACTTTAGTTTCACCGTGCCGCAATCCGAAATCGACCAGACATTCCCCGGCGCACCCGCAGGATCCGAAGCTTTCGACATGATTGGGGGCGGAGAGATTTGGGGGAAAAGCGATTGAGGGCTTGGAACAGACGAAGAGGATTAGAATCACCCGAGTTTGAGCGGGGAACAGCAGCAGCAGCTAACCCTAGCTGAGCAGGAGGCAAAAAGTTGGGTGCGAAGGCGGAAGACAAAGCGATTGGCTGATTTGAGGAAGATGAAGGAATCTTTTTCTCGCTCCCTACTTTTTATAGAGCCGATGCCGACTAAATGGGCTTGGGCCTCCATAGTTGGCACTGGGCCACCAAGACATGAGTTCCTACAGTAGCATGCTCCATGTGGGCCGCCCGCAGGCTGAGTTGAAATTATAGCGCTGGTGCTACCAACAGGAGCCGATGAGGTAAACAGATATGCTTCATGAGAACCTTATTGCTAAACATATATATTTGGGTATCTGTTTTATCCACCATGTCTCGAGGATATATCCTTACATGGATCACAAGCTGGTCTTCATTAAAATTGGGGATGCAGGTATCTTTCTCGAGTACACCTGACCACGCTGTGGATTTATTTTCATAAAGTGGTACTCAGCCTACATGCGTGGCCATCGGTTGCCATGAGCAACATTATTCCATCCGATATGACGCTGAAGAGTCTAACTTTCGAGTAATGCACTACTCAGGAGAGACTATAAATTCCTCATTCCCGCTGACATGATGCGAAGGAGTCTAACTTCTAGGTGGGACGCCACTCGGGAAAGACTATAAACCCCCTTTCCAGCTGACATGAAGCTGAAGAGTCCCATATACGAGTAGCATCCTACTCGGCAAGACTATAAACATACATTCCGACTGATATGAAGTCGAAGAGTCCTATATACGAGTGGCATGCTACTCAGAAAGACTATAAATTAAATTCCGGTTGACATGATACCGAAGAGTCTCATATACCAGTAGTATACTACTCGGGAAAGACTATCAGGTTAAAATCTTTAACTTTATGTTTAATTGTCTTCACAATTAAGCACAAAGTCGGGAGCTACACCTAATAGGTGTGCCTATTCGGCACACACTATCCATATATCTACATGAAGCCCTTCATAGCCTCGCTGCCAGCTGACATGAAGAAGGACTTGGGAAGAAGACTCACTCGGACAAAGAGTACTCGGGAGCATCGCACTCGAGCAATCTTCACCATGAAGGATAAGCACTTGGCATCAGCTGTGACTCAACTATGAAGGTCTCAGGGGCTACTATGGAGGCCATGGGCCCCGGGTACCTCACCACAAGCATATGGGCCACTCGGATAGAGGATGGGCCAAGTCTTGTAATTAGAGATAAGATAGCACCCAGCAGATTTGGCCTTGTACAATAAGGAAAACACAATCTTAGTCGGATAAGTTTCTATCTCTAAGAAGGAAATCCCTTGACCGTACCCGGCTGGGATCCTTATCCTATACCCCTGTCCCCTAGTATATAAGGGGAGGCAGGGCGCCCCTCAAAGGGCACAAGATCATCAATCGATAAACACCTCAGAGGAATAACACCACAACTGGACGTAGGGTATTACCTCACATCGAGGGCCTGAACTAGTATAAATCTTCTTTGAGTTCCTCTGCAATCCACCGAGTTTCCCCTTGCCGAGTAGCCCTATAGTTCTATTGCCAGTGTAAAACTGTTAGTGATATGCCCTAGAGGCAACATGGAGATGTTAAATATATCATATGCTATGTTTATAATATATTGATTTGTTCCTTGAAATAGACACTATCATTATTGATCAATGAGTATGTGACTTATTCATGAGACTCTTAATGTCAAATGTTGCTATTTCTAAATGATCCCTGATCATATATCATATGAGGAACAAATATGATTCTAATATCAGCATATGTATTGATTGATGATCATGTCTTATGGATCATGGTATGGAGATACCAAATCGATAATATGGACATATGTAAGTGAACATATGTTGGATAGACCCGCCATGAGATACTGCAGAGATTTCATGTGTCATCAGTTAGTCTCAAGTAGTGTTTATGTAGAGTCCTTACACTTGAGATCATCATGGTTCCCAACATACGTAGTAGCTTATTTTGGGACTACTAAACACTACTCCGTAACTGGGTAGTCATAAAAGTGGTCTTCGGGTTTGCTATGAAACATGTAGTGGGATATGAATGATCAAGATAGAATTTGCCCCTCCTTATGGGAGAGATATCTCTGGGCCCCTCGAAGTAATGGATTATGGAAGTGCATGGCCATGCTACGGTGATTGAGGTGTCAATCACAAGTTTGTAATCCATCACAGGATCGAGAGAGTGATTGAGCTATTAAGAGGATGACACAAGTCTCGCCTTGAGCTCAATCGATATCGTGAGGCAAAGGGATTTGTACATAAGGACATTACAGGTTCAGCCGATATGATCTTTACGTATATCTTGGGGCTAATATGCCTTGCTAGAGGCCACTATTAACAGGGTGACCAGAAAGGCGTTTCTGGGTCGTGACAAAATATACGTGAACCTACAGGGTCGCACACTTAATGGGTTGGAACACTTATTCGAATGTGATTCGAATATGGGCTCGATTCGGATAGAGATCCGAGTAGACTCTTACTGGGCCTCGGTCCACGAGGCCCGAGTAAGGTGGTCTATATATAGGGAGGCGAGGGGCTGAGGAGTTTCACGAGTGTTTTCTGTTAGCCTCGAGCAAAACCCTAGCCGCCACCTTCCGAGCCAAACCCTAGCCGCTCACGAGTGCTAGTACACTCGCGATCGGTGTTTCAGCCCCGGACGTGTGGATACCAGTAGAGGCGCTGCTCGTTGTGGCGTTGATCGGCCGGAGATCGACTACTTCCACTACTACCTCGACGCGCGCGTGGTTGGACCGGCTTCTCCAACACTTCCTCCGCTGCACTACGCGTCTAGTGGTAACGATCCATGATCCCTTCTTTCGCATGATGTCCTGGTGTGCGCGGTAGAAATTTTTATTTTTGCTATCGTAGCCTACGCGTACTCCTTCAAAAACATCGACACACAACTTCTTTCAAGTTCATACCAAGTGCAATAATAAGCAATCTCATTAAGAAGAAGTACGACAATGCATATTTCCTTGATCTTTCTCACATTTTTTATAGCACATAATTTTGATCTTTCTCATATTTCTCATAGCATATTAGCACATTTAAAACAAGATCAAAATAGATAAGAAAGTTCAATCATGTCAAGATTTAGTTCAAGTTGTCATTCCATTTAGCTAGTCACGCAAAGACCAACATCACACATATAGAAACATGAAAGCACTCGTACCTTATGACATGAACATGGTTGCAAATAATACATGTGAATCATATGTAGTGCTCATTATTTTTCAATATATTTTTTATTTTTCAAATAAAGAACATAAAAAAATATGTTACAAAAGGTTGATGCTCCTCCTCAAAATAACCCCATCGGATGAATAACCCCAAGTTCTCCCCGAAGACGAGCAAAATGAGAAGAATCCAAAGGTTTTGTGAAAATATCTGCTAGTTGATATTCAGTATCCACATAATGAAGTGCCACATTTCCTTTTTAAACATGATCTCTAAGAAAGTGAAATCTAATATCAATATGTTTTGTCCTAGAATGTTGCACTGGGTCTTAAAAATACAAATGGCACTAGTATTATCACAGAAAAGTGGAACATTCTCCAAAATAATTCCATAATCCCGAAGTGTAGCTACAATCCAAAGAATTTGAGAACAACAACTAGCAGCAGCCATATATTCAGATTCAGTAGTGGATAGAGCAACAGAGGATTGTTTTCTAGATGACCAAGCAATAAGAGAATTACCCAAAAGGAAATAAGCACCAGAAGTACTTTTTCTATCAAGTCTACATCCTGCAAAATCAGCATCAGAAAAAGCTCTTAAACTAATACGTGATGATGCTGATAACCATATACCAAAGTCTTTAGTGTCATGAACATACCTGAGAATTTGCTTAATTGCTTGAAGATGTGAAGCACGTGGGGAAGCTTGAAACCATGCACATAAATATACAGCAAATTGTATATCCGGTCTTGAAGCAGCAAGATACAAAAGTGAACCAATCGTACTCTTATACTCCTTTTGATCAACTAGCTCACCTTCCTCATCAGGATCAAGTGTAGATGTAGCTCCCATGGGTGTCATGATGGGTTTGCAATTCTCCATTCCAAAGCGACATAGAAGATCCTTCGTATACTTACGTTGATACACAAAAATACTTTCTTTTGTTTGTTTGATTTGCAATCCCAAAAAGTAAGTCAATTCGCACATCATACTTATCTTAAATTCATTACTCATAGTTTCTGAAAACTGGGACACCAAAGCATGAGATGAACAACCAAAGATGATATCATCCACATAAATCTGAACGAATAATTGATCATTGCCTTGCTTAAGAACAAAAAGCGTTTTGTCTACCTTTCCCATGGAAAAGCCCTTTTCAAGTAGGAAGTTTTTCAACCTATCATACCATACTCTAGGTGCTTGTTTTAAACCATACAAAATCTTAGATAGTTTAAAAACATGATTTGGATATTTGGAATTTTCAAAACCAGGTGAATGCTTAACATAAACTTCATCATTGATAAACCCATTTAGAAAAGCACTTTTTACATCCATTTGATAAAGTTTAAAATCTTTAGAAGTAGCAAAGCCTAACAAGATTCTAATGGCTTCAAATCTAGCAACAGGAGCAAAGGTTTCATCAAAATCTAAACCTTATATCTGTGTAAAACCTTAAGCAACCAACCTAGCTTTGTTTCTAACAACTACACCGTCCTCATTTTGTTTATTTTTAAACACCCATTTAGTTCCAATAACAGAATGATTAGGAGGTGGTGGCACTAGTTTCCAAACCTTGTTACGTTCAAAGTTCTCTAATTCTTCGTGCATGGCATTGATCCAAGATTCGTTAGTTAGTGCATGTGATATATCTTTGGGTTCAAAAGACGCAACAAACGCTGAATGAGCATGAGAGTTTGAATTGTTAAACCTGAAACGTGTCACTCTTTCATGAAGATTACCAATCATTTGTTGAGATGGATGTATTTTTTGAATGTGTTAGGGAGCTGTTGTTTTAGAAACTTCACTTTCTTCTATTTGATCTTCTACATGCACAGATGATGTGGAAATTTGAGGATGCTCAATTGTAGGTGAAGTTGTAGTAGGTACCGGATCTGTTGTAATTGATTGTGTGGGAGGAGTTAAAGCTTCAGCTACATCATCATCATCTTCTTCATTAACAAAAATGTCATCCCCCTGAATATATACACCTGTACCTACAATACTTGGAATAGTATCTGGGCTAGTCTCATCAAAAGGAACTTCACAGGTTTCTATTATTTTGTTAATCTCCAAAACTAGAACACGATAGGCACGAGAATGAGTAGAGTAACTAAGAAACATGTCATTAACTGATCTAGCCTCAAATTTATCTAAGTTTCTAGATTTTAGCACAAAACATTTGCATCCAAACATACGAAAGTGAGAAACACTAGGCCTATGATCAAACCGCGGCTCATAAGAAGTTTTACCAAGCTTTGATCTAAAAAATACACGATTTGAAACATAGCATGCAGTAGATATGGCTTCAGCCCAAAATTTTCTAGGAGTAGAAAATTCATCTAGCATAGTCCTAGCCATCTTAACCAAGGTTCTGTTTTTTCTTTCAACCATACCATTTTGTTGTGCTACTCTAGGTGAAGAGAATTGATGATCAAGACCTTTTTCAGCACAAAATTGATCAAAAGAAGAATTTTTAAATTCAGTTCCATTATCACTTCTAATTGCTCTAAGAGCTTCTGGGTGATCAACTGATAATCTAAGAGCAAGATTTCTAAAAAGACTAAAAGACTCATCTTTAGATGCCATAAAATAAACCCAAGAGTATCTAGAGTAATTATCAACTATTACCAGCACGTACCACTTACCTCCAAAAGATTGAACTCGTGATGGTCCAACAATATCAAGGTGTAGAAGTTGTCATGGTGCGTTTGTCATCGCCAAAGTAAGAGGTGGATGTGAACCTGCATGCATCTTACCATGTCTACAAGAATAGCATACTATATCGCTATCACCTTTAAGCTTAGGTAGACCACGTATAAGATCCAAACCACTAACACGTGTTAAATGATCAAAACCAACATGGCCAAGTCTACGGTGCCAAAATAATAAGTCTTTAAAGTCATTGGCAACTAGATACCTATGCTTAACAGAAGATGACACATCAAAAATCAGCTTTAAACACTCTCCCAAAACGTGTAATATTAAAGATAAGATCTCCTAAAGCATCTAATACTCTATATCTATCTTTCTTAAAACACACTTCAAGATCTTCATCAATCATTTATAAAACGGAAAGCAAGTTATATTTCAATTTCTCAACAAGAACCACATCCTTAAACATAAACTTATCGCTCACCCTTACTATACCTTTAGCCACAACCATAGAAGTAGAAGCATCTCCAAAAGTTACCTTTTTAACATGCGATGCTCCTGTGAGATAGGAGAACCAATTCTTGTCACTAGACATGTGGCGTGAGCATCTGAAATCCACTAGCCAAATGTTCTCCTTCCTCGCGTGAAGTGCCTACATAAAAGAAAACAGTGTCGAGATCTCAGTACCGGAGTTAGTAATATAGCATTTAGGAATCCAGTAATGAGACACACGATGCACACCAATACATATAACACAAGTATTTTTATGCAAAGGTTTAGATCTATCATTACTCATGTTAGTAGAACTAAAAGGGCGTGCCTTTCTCAAATTTGACCATGCCTTAGCCTTTTCTCTCATTTGTTGCTTAGCAAGTCTAAAACAAAATTCTACTTTATGTCCATCTCTACCACAGTGAGCGCAAGTGTACTTAACTTTATATTTACTGTTAGGAGTAGAAGCTACATTTGTACTAGTTGTGCTAGTAGATGATATGAAACCACCAGATTTGAAGATTGTCTTTTTAGGTTCATCAGCTATCTTAATTATGCCACTACCAAGTAATTTAACAATAGTTGGAGCATGAGTCTTAGAATAATCATAAGGATCATAACCCACACCCATTTTAAACTTTTGAGAACTAGTCTTTTGATTCAAAATTTGATTCAACCTTTTAGTTCCAATCTTTCCTTGTAAGTAATCAATACGCTTCAAAAGAGTGGCACAATTTTTACAAGAGACATGCTAAAATTTATCCTTTTTACCATAATTAGAGCATAAAAGAACCTTATGAGTAGCAAGATCATCTTTTAGTTGAGCAATTTTAACATCAGCATCTTTCAACTTCAACTTAAGAGAATTGCAATTATCACAAGAAGCAGATTTATCAACTACACAAACATGTTTATCATTTTTCTCTTTTTCAAGCTTAAGGTCCTTTAAAGTAGAAGCATGCATATCCCTTAGAGAAGTAAATTCAGCATAAACTAAATCACTTGATTTGCAAGAATCATCTATATGAGTGAAAGTTTTAAGTATTGCAATTTCATCATTTAATTTTTCAACCAAAGTATCTTGTTTCTTAATCTTTTTATCTCTCTTCTCTAATAAAGTACCAAGTTTTTCAACAGCACAAACTAAATCATCATAAGAAGGTTCTACCTCATTGTCGCTGTTGTTGTCGATGTCACTATTGGTGACGCTTCTGCTACTTGCCATCATACATAGACCAATCAAGCTTTTCTTGCCTTTGGGAGTAGCATCATCATCACTCTCGGTGTCCACATCGCTTAGATTTACCTGTTCAAGAGCAGAAAGAACACGGTGCACTACCTTCTTGTTCAAATGCCCCTTCTTCTTAGTGCTCTTGAGTGTTCGCTTCTTGTCACTCTCTACCTTGTCTTCCTGCTCATCTTCATCCCTAGAAATTCTTGTTAGAAATTTTGGACATTTAAGACGAAAGTGATTAAGTGAGCCGTATTCAAAACATCTCCGGGGTTCTCCACCATTTGCTCTCTTTCTAGATTGAACATTTTGCAAAGCTTTTATGAAGCGAGTGGAGAGGAGTGCCAAATCATCTTCAGGAAGTTGTTCTAGCTGTTCATCAGTTAGTGAAGACAAAGAGGGCAAAGCATAGCTAGATGAAGAGTTATCACCAATAGAGTTGTTAGTTTGTGAAGCTAAAGCCATTGATTTATTAGCCATATTTTTTCTAGCAAAAACATCTAGCTCATAAGTTTTCAATTTAGAATAAAGCACATCTAATGTAAGTGTACTCATGGTAGTAGATTCTCTAATTAATGTTACTTTCATCTCCCATATAGACATATCTAAAGCTCCTAGCAATTGGCTAGAATTTTCAGCCTCAGAATATATAACATTAACAGATCACAAGTTGCTAAGAATTTTATTAAAGTGAGCAAAGAAATCATCAAGAGATTCACCAGGTTTCATCTCAAAACGCATGTATTCCTTTTTATACATGTTCTGTCGTACCTCTTTTACCGTGTTTGACCCTTCGTGATAATCACAAAGTGCTCTCCATACCTCATGTGCTGACTTGAGATGCACCACACGGTCAAAGTCACTTCTTCCTAGCTCTTGAATAATCAAATTCCTCGCCTTACTGTTAGCCTCCACCTATGGCATGTTCGCTGCTGTCACTACATTGTTTTCGAGAACTTGATATGGTTTGTAGATCTTCTCCCATACCGCAAAGCCTTGAGCTTGAATATATGCCTCCATCTTAGCCTTCCAATACTGAAAATCAACACCAACGAAAACACAAGGTTTTATGAAATACCTATCCGTCGACATATTTTCTAATTGTCGGTTAAGATCAATTAGAAAAGATAATAAAATAAATAACCTTGCTCTGATACCACTTGTAGGATCGACTCATACTAAGATAGGCAATCAGAGGGGGGGGTGAATGATTGCGTAAGTCAAAAATAAAATTTAACACTTTCCCCTAATCACAAAACCTGAAAACCGCGTTTTCTGAATCTGGACAAAATATTATTTCATCACTAAACAGATTGTAGCTGTAGATCTGTAACTCCGATTGACCTGGAATTTTGACAGAATAAACTAAACAAAATTTGCAAACAAACTCAACTGGAATCACATCAATCGGACTTCTGGATCTCAAGATATTAACAAAACAATATTACTGAACAGAAGGTTGACGGAAATTAATTAAGCCCTAATTAACTGATTAAACAAGATCCGAAAATAATTAACCAACCAAACTTTTCAGAACACTAGAAAAACACCCTAGCTAGATTTTAGATCAAAGAAACCAACCCAAATCTCAGAGAAAAACAAATCAATCTAAAATCGATCGCTAGGTATGCACAAAGGTGAATGAGAAAGAGGGATTAATTACTGCACTAATCTTCCATAAACTTACCTTTATTACCAAGATTGTGCTTACAAAAATTTTACTAAATCTCTCTCTATGTCTAATCCCTAACACCTTACCCTCTTTTTATAGCCAAAATAATCAGAAAATCCCATAGGAAAAGACCTCAATGCCCTTGAGATTTCGTACCTACTACTCAGCCTATTTCCAGCCGTCGGATTCGAAATCGACGCTCTAGATTGCATCACATCACCCGACACACAGAAGGCCACAGAGTCCGATGTGTTTCCGCAGAGAATCCCGCTCGTTCACTGTTGCCATGCCGTTGCGCCAATCCAGAGCTGACACCTGTCCCTCCGGATCTCCTGCGCCCCCGCGCGCGCACGCTGGCGCCACACCGGGCCGCAGCGCCCTCGCGTGCGCCCGTGCTCGCTCGCGCCTACGCTTGCTAGGCCGCCTTTGCGCTGACTCTTGCGCGCCCACGCTCGCCTGCTGCTACGCCGCCACCAGCCCACTCCCGGCTAGGCTGCGCCGGTACTGTGCAACCGGCCTGCCCGCACTTTCGGCCTGATACTGTAGCAAATTCTGAAATTTAATTTATCAATTTTCGTCCAAAATTCCTCTAAATTTTTTCAACGATTTTTTATCTATTTCCAGCATTTAATACCTGCACACATATAAACAAAAAAACATTTTTTCCAGGCATAGATTCTCACAACCTGACCTATGTTAGTGTACACACACGCTCACCACACTTGCCATGAACAATTTTAATATAACTCAAATATGCAATGCCAATTTTAATATAGAAAAATTTTGCCAATTTTAATATAAACCAATTTTTCATCACTTTTGATTTCACACCCTCCCTCCCCCGCTCTGGCCACCACTGCCAAAGTGCCTACGGTGGCCTCGATCTCCCATTCAAGCACCTCCTTCTCCGTGTGGCATGGATTTGGTGTACTAGGCGAGGTGAGCGGCAAGGACGGCACTCCTCCCATCTGGCGGATAAGCTGAGGCAGCCGGCAAGGGCGCCGCTATGGCCGAGCAAATGTGGTGCCCCACATTTTTAACACTAAGATAAAAGTGCAAGACTTGGATTACTATTTAACAAATTCTTGTTTTGCTAAATAATAGTCGATATCAAAGATTGCAACAGAGAAATTGCTAGAATCTTCCTTTAATTCGTTACTTGGAAGTCTTAAGGTTATCTATACATCATCTTATACTTTCCCTGTATAGAACCTGTACAAGGGGGTTATAGCAAGAGTGAGCACTTTCATACTTAGCAAATCAATAATACAAAATAGGGATGCATGAATAATAAGCTAATAATCTATACTCTATACCCTACACCCTACATCATCATCATCATTCATAATTCATCGTCAAGTCTAAGTCTATTTTGTAAAATAGGTTTCCAAAATGAAGTTAGAAAACTAAATGACACTTAGTAACATCGAATAGAGTTAATAGTAATTCCTGTAGCCTCCAATCCAGGAGACAGGCATGAATCACGATTTTTATTTACCATTGTGCAGGCTTGTATCACTTTACTCATAGCTACTTTGAACACATTTAACTATTGCACTTCACGGTGTGTGACACCATGCCAGAGTACAAGACTTTTTTCCTATTTCTATTTACTACACTCCACTGTTGTGTTAGGCATAATAACCCTCCATACCACCGTGCTAATATATGTGCCTGGAATACACTTCATCTCCCATCCTACTACTATGTACCCATATGGAATGTAATAGACTTCAATAAGGTACTAGGCCTCGCCTGCCTTCAGACGGATATATGGTCGACACGATTTATACGGTTCCCTAATACAAGTGATGGGGTGATTAGTCCTTATAATTATAACCCTACGTAGAGAGTCTTGACCTACCATCATCAATCATCACTTCTCTGAGCTCTCCCTACCAGCATATTAATATCCTGATGAGCTCCATCATTATCAGTCTCAATCATCTCATGATCAATATTATTATTTTAGAAAATAATATTTTGGTGTAATAGTAGGAGTAATAGTTTTATAAAATAGATTTTTAATTGAAATAGAATTCTCATCATCTATCAATATGATCAAAGAAAAATTTTCCACAGTTTCCATGGTTGAAAATGAAATTTATCTGGCATCGACTTATAGACTGTAGTCGCTTCCATGCATTTTTGTTACATACGTAGAGGTTTGATTAAATTTTAATACTAAGAATGCCATTAATGTACAAATAAAATGTGCTCACCTATGACCACCTCTATAGAATTTTTATCCTACCAAAACTTGCAGGTAATATGCACTAGTTAATTTACCTAAAACTATATTTGAATTAAAGAGCATTGAGTTACATAGCCTTGAGTCACTTGTGTACATTACCAATGTGCATCAAGCAATTAACCACACTAATTTTCTCATCCCTTCACTCAATCGTACAAGCACCAAAGGCAGCTAGCATCATTCCTCCTCCTCTTCTTCTTCCATGTGTTGCTCCTACTGGGTCTCTCTCCTCCTCCAATCTCCAACCAAAACAGCTGCTGCCCTACTGCCGTTGGTGATCCCAGGTGCTAATGCAAGCTGCTCTCCTACTTCTCCCTGTCCAGCCCCAACCCCCAAGCTGCAAGTGATGAATCCCCAAGCTAGGATGGAGCTCACTCCCTCAACTCCCAAGGCCAGCCGCCCTGAGGTAAGCGCTACCAATTTTCTCCCTTCCAGTTTCCTCCTTCCAATTTCTCTATTAGTACATTCCCCTTCTTTTCTAGCAAAATTTGAACTGAGCTACTAAGAGATTACTTCCAAGTGCTTGCTTGATGTGTGTGTGATTTAATAAAGGATAGTTATGGTAGCATGTGAAAATCACCTTCCCCACAAGCTCACAAGCTAGTGAACTTGCTCCCACCTGCAAGTTCAACTCTCCACAAACTGGCAGCTCTCTTGCTAGCTCACCCTTTCCACCTCCTAGCACAGCTGATGGTGGTGCTTTACGTCACCATTTTGAGGTTAATTGGCTATAAATCTTGGAATGATTGGGACAGGAAGGTGTAGATGGAGAGGGTCTGGTTTGGTTAATGTGCTAACTAGATGGTTGAAGGGTGAGTACTGCTTCCCTACCTACCACACTTACTATCTTATTTCTATACCAAGAATTGTTGGAATGGTTGCCTATGCCTCTCCCTGTTGATTCACTATTTGTGTAGGTGTGTGTCACCAGTTCATTAGATGGAAAATTATACCCACTCCTTACATTGTGTTCCTATTGACCATACCTGACTAGAGTAAAAGTGTGACCTTCTTACTTACTGGTGGTAAAAATTGTGGCCTGAATATGGTACATTTCTATTGGATATCCAAGCTATTTCTCATATTGGTTTTTGACTCACTTTCGTGTTATAAGGCAGGTTAGTGGTTGATTAACTAGCTGAATGATACTACCCAATTACTAGCTTAAAAATGCCAATCTGCCCTTGATGGCATTGGTACATCTATGAGCTAGTAGGTGAAAGTTACATATTATGGGTCTGACAACAATTGCAGCTAGCATAAACCTGTTTATGTATCTACAGTTTCGGATCATCTAATTTTTTTACTTGCCTATTAGAAATATGTAGGATTGAACATAAGAACCAAGTTTACCAGAGGAGGTGAATGGTAGGAACACCAAAAATCAAAAACTTTTGCGGAATAAAAGAAACCCACAAACCTGGATGCAGTGCACCGCCATGCCGTCAGTCTGACCACCATGCCCTTGTCGGTTGAACTGTCAGGAGCCAGAAAAACACAAACCAAAGATTCTCTTCAAAGTAGATCGACTTTATTGCATCAATATGTGTTTACAAAGTGCAACTACAATACTCCTCTCTCAATTTTTGTACATAAGTCGTGGCTCTAGGCTAAACCCTAATTTTTATCTTCTCAAAAACTTGATACACTAAGAGCCTCAACCCCTCATCTATTTATACCTAAAACCTTCTACACAAAGTAGAAGTAGAACTCCTAATCCTACTTGGACTCAAACTTTTCAATCTTGGACTCCTATCCAAAATAGACTCCTCTTTCTATACACGCACAATTTCTCTTGTATGTCATATAGAATCTTCACCTCCACATGCATTGATCTCTAGCCTTTAGTATCCCGTGTGATCATTCGAACATCAACTTCTCCTAAGTCGACTCCCGATCCATCACCGGCAATACTCCCGAGACCTTAAGACTCACCTACACATGCAAAAATAAAGAAACCATATCTGAGTACAAGTTCTTCCCAACTAGACTCACATTAATCACACACACTTACACCAACATCCATAGTTATTTCCAAAAACATTTCGCTAAATAAATCATTTGCAAAGCCAATTGTTCATCACAAAATATTCATCAGGACAATGATTTTACAATGTACACTCTAGACCAGGGAGGGCGAGAGGCGTGTAACACACTGAAAATTCCCTAATTAAATAAATCATGTAAAATAGGATTTTTAGAAATTATTTTAAAAGTCTCAAGGAGTGAAATCATAAAATCAGAGAAAAATTTTCAACTAAACTTGGTCTGGATTAAATTTTATAAAATACTTTGCTTAATCCTTTAGCTCCTGGAATTTTCTAGGAATTAATTGAGCAAGGGATATATTTTTAAAAATTGAAATAAGTATTTCAGCATTTAAGTAAAAGAAAAACCTTTTTAAAACATCCCCTCAAGCCACTAGGCCGAATTCAGCCCAGTGCCTTCTCTCTCCCCACGCGCGTGCTGCCAGCCCAGCAGTGGCCCGCCTCCCCTCCCTACTCTCCGCTCACGACAGGTGGACCCCACTTGTTGGCTTTGTCTTTCTCGGCCAAGTCCGAGACCACACCGCCGCACCGCCGAATCCGCACCAAATCCGGTCCTTGCGTGAGCCTAATCCCAAAATTGGTTGAGGGGTTCTCTTCCCCTTATCCCCCTCCATCTTTTCCCCCAAGATCTGGAGCCCAAAGCACGTTGAATCGAGCTCGGGCTCGAGTCCGTTCGGGGAAACCTCCTAGCCCTAGGTTTCCGCCGCCGTTAGGGTCGTTCCCGAGCCAGATTCCTCCCCTTTTCCCCTTAAATAGCTCTGCCCGAGACCCTAGGATCTTTTCCGAGCACCATCTTGAGCCGTAGCAAGCCCTAGCCACCTCTCCACACACGGGATCCCATCATCGTCGCCGTCTAACTTTTGGCCTCCTCTAACCATCGACTCCACCGCTGCTGGTGCTCGCCGTCATTACCTTCAGATCCGTCAAACCGTGAGAGAGCTTGGCCGCCATTTCCCAACGCCGATGCCCGCCGGAGTATTGTCGCCGCCAACGACCCGAATTCCTCCGCCGCTAAAAGCTCGCCGCTGGACGATCTCATCACCGTTCTACGTTCTACCCTCGGTAAGGTTCGTCGTGTTCCGCCATGCCGTCGATCGCCGACGACCATTGGGTCCCGAGCCGCCGCCGCCGGCCACCGACGTGGACGCCACGTCAGAGCCAGCTCAGCTGTGGGTCCGATCCGATCGGGATCAATCTGAGCCATCGATTTCTTAGGTTAGATCCTAGCCGTCCGATCTAGCCTCGGTTAGATCTTAGCCACCCAATCCATCTTAAACCCGAGATCAATCTGAGCCGTTCGATCTTCCTCTATTTGATCTGGGCCGTTAGATCTTTGTAAACCCCTCGGTGGACTCGGTCTACCGTGAACCCAAGCCCCTCTCTCTGACCTCTGGGCCCCAGGTGTCAGCCGCCCCTAAGCCAGCGCTGATGCCATAATTCCTTTTTCTCAAATTAAAATAAATGCTAAATAACACAATAAATTAGTTTAATCTTTTTGAATAGGCTTTAAAAGGATTAAAACTTCTAAAATTCATAACTAATTCATCTGAACTCAATTTGGGGTGATACAACTTGTATAATTCTTTAAAAATCAAGATCTATCCATTAAAAATATAATATTGTTCTGTTGATGTGTGCTTGGCGGGAGGATCTCCTATTGTGTGAGTTACATGGATAATCTTGTCACAACTCCTTTCCGAGGTACCATGGTGGTATTGAGGCACACGGTAACGTGTTGTGGGGTTGTGTCTTATGGGTAAATTGGTATACCTCTTGCCAAAGTCAAACTGTTTGAATAGCCGTGCCCGCGGTTAATGGACGGCCTAGCAATGTTTTTCGTGATTAGTCACACACTACTTTACATTAATAATGAATCATGGAATATGGTTAGCTCCAGGTTGGAGTGGTTGGGCCTATATCGCTTTGGAGAGCGGTATAGTGTTGGTTAATATGGATTAGTGATTACTTATTTTATTACTTTATTAAATGCTTTATTAAATATTGTCTATGTAAATTGAGCCCTATTATGTCATCCTTGGATAATCTGTGCACTTGCATATTTATTGTGTGGCTTGCGGAGTATTTCATATGCTCACCTTGCAATCAACAATTATCATCAAAAGAGAACTTCAGCGATGAGGATTTCTTGGAGGACTGAGCGGTAGCCTGGTCAAGCGCTTATGGATTGGGAGTCGTCATGTCATCTGTAGTTTATTTCCGTTGCTTAGATTTCTTTTATTTTGAGAGGTACCATTTGTCTTTATAATAAATACCTTCGATTATGTAAAACAGTTACTTTAATATCAACTATGTTATTTGTGTGTCTCGGTTGATTCCTGGACAAGGATTTACGCACAATAAATCAGCTGAATTTTGGATGAAAATTCTAGGTGTGACAAGTTGGTATCAGAGCCACCTTGACCGTATGATAAACCCCTTAGTACCCCTAAGAGCCTATTTTAAAATTAAAACTGTTCTCTCCTCTTTTCTCTTTTAAATTAGGAAAGTTAACGGTACATGAAAAAAAATTTAACTTCCCTTCCCGAAAATAAAATATTCCAAACTCATAAAATCTTCATTGATTATTTGCGCAATTTTTCTTTTTAGTATTCTATTCAATTAATTAGTACTGTACATCCATTACTGTACTGATTATGACTATTTAATTTTACATTCCTTCTTAACAACCCGAAAAAAACCTTCGAGTTTATGGTATTTAAATTTACTTTTATTTTCCCCTTTAAATTTTATTACCTCTCTTTTTCTCTTCTATTTAAACCAACCTTGTTCTATTAACTTAGTTAAAAACATCAATCTCCCTTTCATGCTCTATAGATGTCAAACTATGAGCCTGTGCATTTTTTGGAATTGGAGGTTTCATCAAGGTGCTACGTGACATGGCCTTCACCATAGGTTTCAATCTAGCCCCTGAGTACAGACAAGTCAACCACAATCCATGTGAAGAGAAGTGCCATGTTCGTTTGATGGTTTCAAGTGAGCGTGAAGGTGTTCTGTCCATGATCTTCGAAGCCGGAGAAAGGAATTACGAGTATGCATGTCAAGAAGTGGCATTGGTGGCCATTGGGGAACTCCACCATTGCTACGCCATTCACTTGAGGGACACCGCCTACCGCTTCCATCCGTCCAGAATCCACAATGATGAGTATAGCAGCTACCAGAGTCCTAAGGCAGAGAACAACGCTACCACGCAACGCTTAGTGAGGATACTAAGTGCCATGGACAACACTTGCACAGATGTGGTGATCGCAGCTCGTGAACAGGAGAACTAGAACCGCACCAAGATCTATAGGTTGCAAAACAGGGTGGATCGTCTGAAGAGGGAGCTGGCACTGGCAAAAGGAGAAGCACCCCCCTGGAGGAGCCAAGATCCGCACTACTGCAAGGAAGAGGGTTCCTCTTCCACCACAGATACAGCTAGCGTCAAGGACTCATGTGCTGAATGGCCAAGTCCCACTTAGGGTCGTTCCGCCGGTGGCATATGCTCATGATGTAGAAGAAGACCCGGAGGAGTCGGAAGCCAGTACACCTTTGGAAAAGTTAGAAGATAGTGAAACCTGCTCCCATTCTGAAGTGGAGTGGGGTGATACTCAAGAGGATGAAGACGAACCCAAGTACAACTCTGATGCAAGAAGAAACCCATTGCCCTGTTAAGTTGTACCTTAGTAGAAGTTTACCCTAGAGCGTTGTATTAGCGGTTGTGTGCTTAGGAGATGCTTGTGTGTGTGGTTTTAGATGGCAGCTTATGTCAGAGGATGGTGGTGTAACTGCATAAGTTAGGAGTTTCCTGTTGATGTGGTGTGAGTCTTAAACAACATAAATGCATAATTATTCAGTTTAGATCCATATAAGTGGAAGTTTAAATAATATGTACCTATCCTAAGGGCCCTTTTTCTTTTCTCGTCTATGTTTTGATCCTTACAGATGGTGAATACTCGCAACGGCAGCAACCAGGATGCCAACACTGGGGCCAACAACAATCGTGGAGGTGCTCCCAACGGACCGCCACCTCTTGATGATACCCCTACAATTGCTCAAGTCCTCGCTCATCAAACTCAACTCATGAACTTGATGCTTCAGCAAATGCGAAACCAGCAGAACCAGGGACCACAACAACAGATGCTTCCTCCTTCTCCACCTCAGAACAAGCTTGTCGAATTTCTATGAGTGAGGCCTCCTACATTCTCGAGCACAACTAACCCAGTGGAAGCTGGGGATTGGCTTCATGCTATCAAGAAGAAGCTAGATCTGCTATAGTGCACGGAGCAGGAGAAGGTCTCGTTTGCATCTCACCAAATGCATGGCCCTGCATCAGAATGGTAGGACTACTTTCGAGCCAACAAAGCTGAAGGCCAGCCTATCACGTGGGCTGAATTTACAACAGCTTTCAAGAAGACGCATATTCCAGCAGGGGTGGTGGCTTTGAAGAAAAGGGAGTTTAGAGCTCTCAAGCAGGGAAATCAGTCGGTGACCGAGTTTCTCTATGAATTTAATTGCCTTGCCCGTTATGTACCCGAGGACGTCAGCACGGATTCTGAAAGGCAGGAGAAATTTCTGGATGAACTGAATGATGAGCTCTCAGTCCAATTGATTTCTGGCGACTATGCTGATTTCCAGAGCTTGTGGACAAAGCCATCCGCCAGGAGGATAAACACAACTGGATGGAGTAGAGGAAGCACAAGATTGCTAGCTTCCGAGCCCAGCAATCCAGCAACCAGAGGCCGCATGCGGCGGTACTCCCTCAGACTTAGCAGGGAGGATCATCATCTGCACCCCGCCCTCAGCGCTAGTTCTACAACAATAACACTGGTGGCGGTGTAGTGGCCAACCGTCCTCCTCCTCACCCAGCTACTGTGCCTGCACAGAACTAGCAACCCAAGAAGGAAGTTGGTGGGAAGTCACTAAATTGCTACAACTGTGGCGAACCCGAATACTATGCTTCCCAGTGCCTGAAGCCCAAGCGACTCAAGCCAGCCGCACCAGGACTGACCTTCAGCAATGTAGTCAAGGCCCGGGTGAACCACGTCATGGAAGATGAAGCCCAAGCTGCATCAGACGTTGTCCTGGGTACGTTCCCTGTTAACTCAGTTTTTGCAACAGTATTATTTGATTCGGGTGCTACACATTCATTTATGTCAAGGGGTTTTGCAAGGAAACATGGGTTTCAGATAGGAAAGTTGGATAAGTCTATCATGGTTAATACACCTGGCAATCAAATGCATACCACCTAGTTTGGCCCCTCTATGATATTAGAAATCCAGGGCACCTCTTTTCTAGCCAACTTGATTCTGATAAGGTCGAAAGAAATAGATGTTATCCTAGGGATGGACTGGTTAACCAGGCACAAAGGGATTATTGATTGTGCCACTAGAACAGTTACCCTGACTTCTGGCCTCGGAGAGAAAGTGATCTTCCGTGCCCCTTCTATCTCACCCTCTTCGGCATCTCTAAACCAGGCAACCATAGCAAAAGTGAAGAAGCAAGTAGAGGAGTTGCTTGCAAAAGTTATATCAGACCTAATATATCTCCTTGGGGAGCACCAATTATTTTTGTGGAGAAGAAGGATGGAACCCAAAGGATGTGCATGGACTATCGTGCACTAAATGAAGTCACTATCAAGAATAAGTATCCTCTGCCTAGGATCGATGATCTATTTGATCAGTTGGAAGGAGCCACAGTATTCTCCAAGATAGATCTTCGCTTTGGTTATCACCAACCGAGGATCCGGGAGGAAGACATCCCCAAGACTGCTTTTACCACTCGGTATGGGCTATATGAGTGCACCATCATGTCTTTTGGATTGACGAATGTCCCGGCTTTCTTCATGAACTTGATGAACAAAGTGTTCATAGATATGTGTTGATATAAGAAGAAAGAGTGGTGGCGTACGCCTCACAGCAGTTATGACCCCATGAGAATAACTATCCTATCCACGATTTGGAACTTGTCGCCGTAGTGTATGCCTTAAAAAGCTAGAGACACTACCTCATCGGCAACCGCAGTGAAGTCTACACGGATCACAAGAGTCTGAAGTATATCTTCACCCAACCAGATCTGAACCTTTGGCAACGGAGATGGTTGGAGTTGATCAAAAATTATGACATTGGAATCCACTATCATCCAGGAAAAGCCAATGTAGTGGCTGATGCCCTTAGTCGAAAAAGTTACTGCAATGTCTCGGAAGGTCAACAACTATCTTTGGAATTGTGTGAAGAGTTTGAACGACTAAATCTGGAATTAGTTAGTCAAGGTTATGTGGCAGCCTTGGAAGCACAGCTTACTCTAGTGGATCAAGTCCGAGAAGCTCAGAGCAACGACCCAGACATCCTGGAGATCAAGAAGAACATGAAAAAGGGTAAAGCCAATGGGTTTCTAGAAGACGAATAAGGTACTATGTGGTTCGGGGAACGGATCTACGTACCGGACAAGGAGGAACTGAAGAAGCTGATTTTGGATGAAGCCCATGGTACTCAATATTCAATCCATCCTGGTAGCACCAAGGTGTACCAAGATCTTAAAGAGAAGTTCTGGTGGTCTAGCATGCGAAGGGAAATAGCTAAATATGTAGCTGTTTGTGATGTGTGCCAACGTGTGAAGGCCGAGCATCAAAGGCCCGCAGGATTACTGCAACCCCTGAAGGTTCCTAAATGGAAGTGGGAAGAAGTTGGGATGGATTTCATCAGCGGATTACCGAGGAACGCATCAGGATTTGACTCCATATGGGTGGTGGTGGACAAACTTACTAAAGTAGTCCACTTTATACCTATGAAGACAACTTACTCCGGTAGTGAGTTGGCAGAATTGTATATGGCCCAAATTATCTGTCTGCATGGTGTTCCACGCAAGATCGTGTCGGACAGAGTAAGTCAGTTTACCTCCAAATTTTGGCAGAGACTCCAAGAGGAGATGGGTACGCGGTTAAACTTTAGTACCGCATATCACCCGCAAATGGATGGTCAGACCGAGCGGATCAACTAGATCTTAGAAGACATGTCAAAGGCTTGTGCCATAAACTTCGGTGAAAGTTAGGACAAGAGCCTACCATATGCCGAGTTTTCTTACAACAACAGTTACCAGGCAAACCTTCAGATTGCCTTGTTCAAGGCACTATATGGACGGAAATACCCTACACCATTTCTTTGGGATCAAACTGAAAACGACAAGTGTATGGAACGGATATTCTACGAGAAGTAGAAGAGAAAGTAAAAATAATACAGGAGCGCTTACGAGTAGCTTAGTCTCATTAGAAGAGCTATGTGGACAACCGTAGGAGGGACCTCAGTTTCGAGGAAGGTGATTATGTGTATCTACGAGTCATGCCACTTCGGGGAGTTCACCGGTTTCAGACGAAAGAAAAGTTGGCACTATGTTATGTGTGGTCGTACAAGATATTGGGTTGAAGAGGATAAGTCGCTTATCAACTAGAGTTGCCTCCCACCTCGGCTGGGGTACATGATGTCTTCCATGTGTCCCAGTTGAAGAAGTGTTTGCGAGTGCTGACCAAAGAAGCCGATCCAGAACAGATAGCGATTCACGAAGACCTAACTTACGTCGAGAAGCCTGTCCATATCTTAGAGACCAGTGAGAGAAATACTCAGAACCGGGTGATAAGATTTTGTAAAGTACAATGGAGCAATCACTCAGAAGAGGAAGCAACATGGGAACACGAGGATGAGTTGAAGTCGGCTCACCCGCACCTCTTCGCCTAATCTTCTAAATCTCGGGACGAAATTCTGTTTAAGGGGGTAGGTTTGTAACACCCTGAAAATTCCCTAATTAAATAAATCATGTAAAAAAGGATTTTTAGAATTATTTTAAAAGTCTCAAGGAGTGAAATCATAAAAATCAGAGAAAATTTTTGAACTAAACTTGGTCTGGATTAAATTTTATAAAACTAGTTGAGTGCCCATGCATTGCAATGGAAAAATAAATATATTAAAATTCATGCAAAACAATATCAAACATGTAAATCTTACCAAACTTGTTAATCTTACGAAACTTGTAAATCAACATCAAAATTCGTGCAATGTAGTTGAGTGCCCATGCCTTGCTTGAAACAGAGAGTAGGATACGGGTACGCAATGGTTGGAGGTTGGAACTCACAAAATCTTACCAAACGAAATGTAGAGTTAAATATTTACATGGCAGTTGAAATTGATTAAGATACGTTGTATTCTTGGCTACATTTCTGTGACATTCTTCAGAAGACTCAGGTTAAATTCAAAATCAGCCATGTCGACATACAAGCTTCATTTTCTCCCTAATTTGATTTACTAAAATCTGCTTTGAATTCTTTTACATATTTCAGTAGGAGAGAGTTTTCAAGTAGCATAGAAGTATGTATAATATGGTTCTGTTCCAATGGTATGTTATAATGTCAGTAATGATCAGTTTGTCAGATGCAAAAGTATTTGGGAAATCTTTCAAGTAGCAGCTAGTATATGATACTAATACAACTTGAATTTCCACTGAACAAACTTGAAAGGAATGTTTCATCTGATATTTTAATTGGCAAAACAATAGGTACCAGAATATGTTGGACGCGTATACGAATACAACACCACCACCAAAAACACCAGCAGATGCTGCTCAGCTAATTGCAAGAGCCCTTAATATGATCCAGAGAGCTGATTTGGAGGTAAATTTCTTTTTCTATTTTGAGATTCTAAATAGTTCAATCTGAGTGAACACAAAACAATTCATTGATCAACGGTCATTTTTTACAAACTGACATTATCAACCAAAGCAATTCACTGCAATTTGCACTGTATTCCAGACCATCTCAATTGTAGAAAAAGAAGGTAAAAAGAATCATGCATCAAACCAAGCGCAGCTAAAAAAGATCTAGTAGCCTACAGAGGTACACTAAAAGTTGATAGTAAAGAAGCAATAATGTTACAAACCAAGCGCAGCTAAAAAAGATGAAGAAATAGGGATCTTTTGTAGGGACCGGACGGTGGATGCAGCTAGAGTAGCCGGGATAGGAGGCGTTCCGGCAGCCCTTATCTAGCTCCTCACTGCGGCGATCAGCATGCCTTGGCTGCGGCTTTGACGGCAAACCTGGCAAGGCAGTTGAGTGGGCACAAATGATTTGTCACACAACATGGCACATCTTTAAATGCATGCAGTACTGTGTGTGCATGCTTACAGAAGCAGCCATTTGCTTTCATTTGTAGCCTATTGCTAGGGTTCATCCCCAAAAGCCCACCAAACAAACATATATGCATGCATATACAAATATTAAGTTTGTGCAGTTCTTGCAAAGAAAAAATAAGTTAGGTTTGTGCAGAAAGTGTGTCCCATACTATGCTGCTGATGGTTGCTCCACTTCTAGAGAATGTCATCAATATATATGTAGCAATTTGAGCTAATCAATAAATAAATGTAGTAGAGAGCCTACTGTAAAAAATAAAAATATTACCTAAATATATGAGACAGTGGAAATATTTCAGGTATCTTCTGCCCAAGTTCAGATAGGCACATTTTTATTTCACAACTTATAGGTGACTTGAAGAATTTTCGTGGTGGGCTGAAAAGATGGATATCAAAGGAAGGCAGAATACAGACTCAAATTGTGATAGGTAATCAACATAAAAATCTTCAAGATCCATATGGTAGATTGTGGTAAAAGAAAACAAAATACGGACAATAATTTGTATGTTAATTTCTATGAATGTTGGAAAATAATATAAACATTATTCCTTTAGTCACATACATCCAGTTAACCAAATACGCTTAGCATGCAACATATCAATTATCAGCACTATTTCTCCTGGTTTACTGTTAAATTAATTCTTGGGAGCCATATTATTCTCTCAGTATTGTACCAATACACCTAAGTTCTTAAAAAGCATGATAAATTGCTAATTTATGCATTACGAAATAAACGATTAAGCTAGAAAAAAAAAGGTTTACATAAATCTTACTCACGGTTTACTACTTATTTAATTTATGCATTACGAATTATTACAGATAAAAAATTTGGCAGCAACCTTTCATGTTCTATGCAAATAACAATCTATATTTGCGCAGCTCATTTACAAACCATTACCTGACCTAACAAATCAGCATTTATAATAGCATTCACGGTATGCACTGTGCATATTATCAATAATCTCATGCAAGGAACAGAGAAATAAACTTACTAACCTGAATGGAACGCCGAATCGCTTCCATAACCATCATATCCTCTATATTCATGTCAATGTTATCATCGTTGTAAGGGAAAAACACAGTTTCCGTAATTTTAGAAACCCTCGTTTATCTCAACAGCATAAAGGATTATCATGACCAGCAAGCAAGAAATACTTAGTACAGGAAATTATCCACAGGGTAAACTATAAAACTGAATAGAGATTAAGGCGTTCATTTGTAGGACTTCTTTCAGAAACTGGTTTTTCATGTAAGTTGATCAAGAGAGGCTTCAGGTTTCAAATACAAGAAAGGTTTTAACTTCTTCAGAAGTCCTTCAAGTCATATTTATGCTATGTTTATAGAACTCAAACTTATGCAGCACTACACTAAGCTAAAGTCGAAACCCTCCCAAACAGGGTAAGCGTGAGAAGACAAATTTACTACCAGTACAGAATGTCAATCTTCTGGGACAACGGGAAACAAAATAATAATATCTTCTCTGAAAATAACATGAAAATAGCTTCACAAGATCCATCAAAAGGTCAAATGATTAACTTGTATTCTTAATCAGTCTATGTTGTTTCCAGTGGCTATTTCAGATATGGTATTAAAACAGGTTAAAGAATTTAAGAAAGAGACAATGTTTAATTTTACAGAAAGTAATAGTATGATCCTATTTCTTTTTATGTATGTTTTTTAGTGAACAATAGTTTGATAATTCTCTAAAATAAAGTATCCAAGGAATCATAAAACTGAGGCAAATTTATCTTCACAATCTAGTATGTCTTATTGAAATTCAAACTTTTTGATAAGCAGTTAAGCACTAATAAGAACTTGTTCCTACAAGAACAAAAGATTGGTCCAGTTAGGGTAGGTTTCGGTGCAAATGTTCCAGTTTGCTCACATGGAAGTATGGAACTAAAGTTTTTTCTGAGAGAAATCTAAAGCAATCATGGGATAATATAGTCAAGAAGTTTAGACTGGAAATAAGATATTTTTAACAAAACACATCGAACTAAAATTAACCTAAGCAATTCACGTATAAGAGGACGTATAGGGGAGGAATCCGCGTCAAATCTGGTCCCCGCATGAGCCCGATCCAAATATTGGTTGAGGGGTTCTCTTCCCCTTATCCCCCTCCATCTTTTCCCCCAAGATCTGGATCCCTAACCACGTTGAATCAAGCTCGAGCTCGAGTCCGTTCGGGGAAACCTCCTAGCCCTAGGTTTCCGCCGCCGTTATGGTCGTTCTTGAGCCGGATTCCTCCCCTTTTCCTCTTAAATAGCTCTGCCCGAGACCCTGGGATCTTTTCCGAGCACCATTTTGAGCCGTAGCAAGCCCAAGCCACCTCTCTGCGCACAGGATCCCATCACCGTCGCTGCCTAACTTTCGGCCACGTCTAGCTGTTGACTCCGCCGCCGCCGGTGCTTGCTATCGCCACCTTCAGATCCGCCGGACAGCAAGGGAGCTTGGTCACCATCTCCCCGACGCCGACGCCTACTGAAGCAGTGTCGCCGCTGCTGACCTGAACTCCTCCACCGCTAAAAGCTTGCCGCCGGACGATCTCGTCGGCGTTCATCGCCGTTTTACCCTTGGTGAGGTTCGCCGTGTTTCCCTCTTTCTGGCTATGCCCTCACCGTGCTCCGCTGTGCCGCCGATCGCCGACGACCATTGGGTTCTGAGCTGCCGCCGCCGCCCGCCAACGTGGACGCCACATCGGAACTAGCTCAACCATGGGTCCAATCCGATCGGGATCAATCCGAGCTGTCGATTTCTTAGGTTAGATCCCAACCATCCAATCTAGCCTTGGTTAGATGTCAGCCACCTAATCCATCTTAAACCCGAGATCAATCTGAGCTGTCCGATATTTCTCTGTTTGATCTGGGCATTTGGATCTTTGTAAACCCCTCGGTGGACTCGGTCTACTATGAATCTGAGCCCTTCCTCTCTCGGACCTGTGGGCCCTAGGTGTCAACCGCCCCTGAGCCAGCGCTGATGCCATAATTTATTTTTCCTGAATTAAAATAAAAGCTAAATGACGCAATAAAATGGTTTAATATTTTTGAATAGGCTTTAAAAGAATTAAAACTTCTAAAATTCATAAATAATTCATCCAAACTCTGTTTGGGGTGATTTAGCTTGCATAATTCTTTAAAAATCAAGATCTATTCATTAAAATATAATATTGCACTGTTGATGTGTGCTTATGTACTGTTTTGCTCATTTTTGTTTATTTCCTTTAGCCGCCGATGTTCCAAAAGAGTCAAGGTTTTGCGAGGAGAGTTCCGAAGCGTTTGTAGAGCTGTAAGGCAAGTCACACAGATTCTTAACACTTTTGAGCATATTGTACCTATGTTTTAAGCTATATTTTCCTTCAACTATGCATTTAATTTTACAGTGTCATCGGGACGGAGAAAACCCTCATCTTTGATTATAGCCTTATTGTCTTGATGACCTGATATTTTACCAATGGAAATAATTTGACTAGTTAGCTTTAATTATTGGTTAGCTAGAATAATTTGACTAGCTAGCTTTAATTATTGACTAGTTCGAATAATTATTTAATGGTCCACTAAAACTCGACTAAATGGTGGGCTGTGAGCACCGGAATTGTGATTGTTGCTAGTGGTACTTATGGCACTTAAGGACCAGTTCACGAGCTATTTTTGCGAAGCAATACTCATACTAACCCAAGCTATAATGGATAATGGTGGGATTTGAAGTGTGCCGAGTTCAATACAAGGCACCAGGGCTTTGTTTGTGGTTGATATAAGTCCACACATGGTAGTTGGTAAGTCCATAAGTTCGGGCATTGAGCCGTCTTGCAGTAAGACACTTAATCACTTCTACTGGAGACCAGAGGCTTGGCGGGAGGCTCTCCTATTGTGCGAGTTACATGAATAATCTTATCATAACTCCTTTTCGAGGTACCATGGTGGTATTGAGACGTATGGTAACGTGTTGTGGGGTTGTGTCTTATGGGTAGATTGGTACACCTCTAGCTAGAGTAAAACTGTTTGAATAGTCGTGCCCACGGTTAATGGGTTGCCTAGCAATATTTTTCGTGATTAATCCCACACTACTTTATATTAATAATGAATCATGGAATATGGTTAGCTCTAGGTTGGAGTGGTTGGGCCTATATCGCTTTAGAGAGCGGTATAGTGTTGGTTAATATTGATTAATGATTACTTATTTTATTATTTTCTTAAATGCTTTATTAAATATTATTTATGCAAATTGAGCTCTATTATGCCATCCTTTGAATATCTGTGCACACTTACGGAGTATTTTATGTACTCACCTTACAATCAACAATCATCATCAGAGAACTTCAGCGATGAGGATTTCTTGGAGGACCGAGCGGGAGCCTGATCAAGCGATTGTGGATTGGGAGTCGTCACGTCATCCGTAGTTTTTTTTCGCTGCTTATATTTCTTTTATTTTGAGAGGTGACATTCGCCTCTATAATAAATACCTTCGATTATGTAAAACAATTATTTTAATATCAACTATGTTATTTGTGTGTCTCAGTTGATTTCTGGACAAGAATTTATGCACAATAAATCATCCGAATTTTAGATAGAAATTCCGGATGTGACAAGACACGAGTGGGTTGTTGTCACACTTTTCTCCCCCAGACCACACTTTTTTTGTCCAAGCCACCATTCTCTCTGCAAGGTATGCCAACAACCTGCGAAGGCAATCTTTCCCTCCACGTTGGCTGTCCGAGCCTACGTGGCTGATGAGACCACTCGGTGGGGCTACGTGTTGTGAATGCTCTCACCTCCCAAAGCCAAACATATATATCTACACCTCGATTTCAAAGCAGGCGAATTAGGCAGCGTTCGAAGCGAAAACTACCTCATTTTCTTATTTTAGTATACTAAACGCTGCATTTGTTGAAAAATTTTTTTATATAAAAGTTATTTAAAAATCAAATAAATCTATTTTTCAAATTTATAATAATTAAAACTCAATTAATCATATACTAATAACTCATATTGTTTTACATGATTTTATTTTTTTTCCTTTTCCCTCACGTTCATGCATGCATACATACGCACGCAGGTGTACAGATCTGTTTGTGGCCAATCCAGTGGGTGTATCATGAAGATTGCTACGTGCACACAGGATTCAAACCAGGAGAGGCATGCGCGCAATGATCTTAGTCCATATGAAGGTAATTGGTATGATGAGTTTTTGAACTAATTACTAATTCATGGATGTGCCACCAGGCAAGCCGGCCGTCACTAGTCCAGGGCCCACACAATCTGAAATTTTTTTGACAAAATATATTTTTTCTTAAAGTTTTGTAAATATATATATAGCGAGCAAAAATACTTGACGAAATATATATGTTTGGCGGACTAGGAGAGCGCCACCACGCCGATACCGCAGTTAGCCGACAACGTTGTGTCATGCAGAGCTTCCCGTCGACGTCCTCCGCCGACATAGTCGCGCCACCTAGACCGGTCCGCCTCACTGCTAGCTATTGGTCCTCCCACGGGGACACAGGGCGGAGCATGGCCGGCACCCTGGCCACCGGCTTGCCGCCCGGATCTCTCCCCGACTCGCACCAGAGGTCCTGCATCACAATGGCGAATCAGTCCTCACCTCCACGAAAATTACAAGGCCACCAGGTACGAAAATAAGAGAACTTTCCAAGAGGTCACCCATCCTAGTACTACTCTCGCCTAAGCATGCTTAACTTTGGAGTTTTGATGGGATCCGGTACTTTAGTACTGGTATGATCGTATCCGACATGCTCACGCCGCCGGTGGATCTAGTTCTTTCTGGTTCAAGTAGAGACACGATGGTACTGTACATTATTTCGTGAAAGGGCAATTATTTTTATGACGGTTTAAAAAATACCTTCACGAAAATAACTACTTTTTGTGGCGGTGTGTCAAGCACCGTCATGAAAATATATTTTTGTGGTGAGGTTTGTTGCACCTTTACGAAAATTGTGATTTTTATAAAAGTGTATTTAATTCTCTCATAAAAATTTGATACCGTCATGAAATCTTGGTTTTCTGACAGTGAGAACTCATCGGTCGAGTTGCACTGCCAGTTCGGGACGACGGCGAGCACACCATGGTCACGGGGGGAGAGCTCGCTGAGGATGTCGCAGTAGGAGACTCCTATAAACTAATTAGTCAACACACACTAAATATACTCCTATATACTACTAGTACTCCAGTAATTAAATGGTAGGTTAACCAGCGTTGAATGCATGCATATGCATGATCGATCTCATCATCTGATCACAAGCGGTTGGTTGTGTCGGGTGTCAGCTAAGCAGCGGCAGCGCTCCCTCGGTGGCGCGTTTTCTTTCGCGCGCCACCGCTCCGGTGCCGCGGCTCCGTTCTATGCCATCGAACAGGCTAGCGACAGGGTGGCGCGGGAATAGAGCGATGCTGCGGAACGGGCGCGCGGCACCTAGCTGTGCCACGGGACGGTGATGCGGCATCGCCGCTGTGGTGTGCCCCCGGTCCGCGGAATATATGTGTTTTTTCAAATCTTTTTCTTTGATATATATATTGATAAAACTTTTAAAAAATATATATTTTTAAAATTTTGTCCACAATCTGTCACCTACTTCGCTAAGCTTGGGCTGAGCCTTTTCAACACATTGCTCCTTGCGGCGCATGCAAAAGGTTGGTACGACGCACTGCAGCGCGATCGAAAAACAGATAGGTGTACCAATATGGTGACCATACCAGCGTAACAAACGCACATGGGTAGCAGCTTTCGCGTTGTACCACACATTCGTGTACAAGCCATAGGCCGTCCGGGACTGGCTAGTGCGTGCGCGTGAGTAAGCTAGCCCGCACGCGTGCCAGGCCATACGACCGTACGCCCAAACCCTCTCATTAAGCCCCAATCACCCTCCCTAATCATCATTATTAGTGCTTAATAATTTTTAATTATAAAATAATACATAAATAAGTAGAGTTAAAAGTTTTAGATTTCAGTTAAAAGTTTTGAAAATCTAATTAAAAGTTTCAAATTTCTAATTAAAAATTTCAAAATTTGAGTAGATTTTTTAAATTCTCAGTTAATAGTTTTTAAATTGAGTTGAAAGATTCAAAAATTGAATTAAAAATTTTAAAATTATAGAAGAAAATTTCAAATTAATACTATAAAATTTACTCAATTTTTTAATATTTTTATTTTTAATTATTTTTTATGTAACCATCATAACCGCGCACGCGCAGCTACGTGCGCATAGCAGCTTTCGCGCTGTACCACACATTCGTGTACAAGCCGTAGGCTGTCCAACAAAAATATCACTATAAAGCAAACATTAATAGTTTGTGCCTCGTTGGCGACTAATTGGCATTCCAAAATAAAACTAAAATCCAAAATTAATAAATACAAGTTGTTTTAGCCTCTTCATTTTTATTAAATTAATTCAATTCAAAAATTCAAAAAGAATAATTAGTAAGTGTAATTGACGTGGACTCTCCTTTTAATCAAGATGAAATTGTAAACTTTAAGATAGGATTCCATTTTATTAATGTAATACTGAAAAATAAGTACGTTGTATGTGGAATCCTTTTAGTCAGCACCACTATAATTGGAAAAACAACTAACACATTTAGCACAAGATTAAATTTTTAATATTAAATCAAGAAAATATAAATTTTATACTTATAATATAAGTAGTAATAGCCCATGTAATGCACGGGTTGGCGACTAGTAGCAGCTATACTAATTGGGTATTTTTTTAGGAGCTCTCATATTAACCAGAAAGATTTGATGTTGATCAGGTGGATGGTAATATCAGAACCGTACATCCTATTGAGAACTCATTTTTACTATTATTTTTCATCCAACCGTATCGTGTAATTCAGTTAGTATCCATGTTTAACAAAAAAAAGTTGAATTTACTACCCCCTAAGCTTGGTACGTAGCAGTAAAATGCCCACGCATCGTAACGGGTGAAGATAAAAGAGTAATGATTTATTCTTTCTTTTTTATAGGTCATATATCTTTTTTTCCCCACTACATTTAACATATAGTCTATAGAGAGAACAACCAAACCTCAACAAAGATATAATACATATTGCTCTCCCTAGAGAAGAAAACAGATGTGCATGTGACTATCAAGAACCTCTGCATATCTTCTGTTTTCCTAGGCAGGAGTTGATGACACTGGCATTAGACCAAATCAGCTCATAATAGCTTCTCATGAATATAGAAAAACACTATCGTTGTTCGTCTCATTGGCTTTTAGTCTCTGCATCAATTTTTGTCTAGAGCTTTGTTTTAGCTTTTAACTGCAGATCATATGTGAATTTAGCATAGTATTATACTGAAGCTGTTCATCATCAGGTGACTGAAGTGAACCAAGGACGCAGGAAAAACAGATTTTTCCCAATGAGATCATTAAGATCCAAGAGATTTCTTACCCCAAGCATTGTCTGAGCTCCAGGAATTTACTCTTTGATCACTGGACTCTTTCAGAGTGGAGATGAGGCAAAAGGACTAGAATCCAGAGAAGAAGACAAGGCGACCATAGCAACTGCAGATTTGCAGTGCAGCACATCCAAAGCATGCTCTTTTCTTCAGAGACGAAGAGGCAAGCTGCAGTGTTTGCCAGATAAACTTTCTTGCTGCTTGTACCCTGGTACTGCATCTCTGCCTATGATCGATAGCTCGCGGCGTCATCGGGCGTGTCTGTCCTTGCCCTGCAGAGGAAGATGATCTTGCGCCGGTACTGAACGCGCATCAGGGTGGCGACGACGAGTGTGTCCCGATCCGGGCAGTGCGGCTGCGCCACCACCTTGTCGACGTCATTGATGATACGGCGACGGCCGAATAAGCAGCACATCTCCCGGGTCAGCTCCTGCTTGAAGAAAGCTAGGTCCAGGATCTGGATCGGTTCACTGTAGAACAAGAAAGGATTCAACTGGAAGCCGCCAGCGCCGGCACCGCCTGTCCTGCAGGTGAGGAAGAGCCGGTCGCCGACGGAGAGGGAGCTCCGGTGGACAGGACAGCAAATGTCCAGGTGCAGGGAGGCGTTGCGGGCAAGATCGTTGTAGGTCCACTCGCCGAGGACGACCCACGGCATGGGCGGGGGAAGCGGCAGTTGAAGCCGAGCGCTGGGTCGCCACGGCCAACAAACGGCGGTGACGCAGACACGGTCGGTGTGGGAGTGGAGGTGCTGCAGGACGAGGCCCATGAGCTCCGGCGGGAGGTCCGACCAGCTGGACGACGAAGCAGCAGCACGCTTCCTCTTACGCGCCATTCGCAAGGGACAATCATCAGAGATCTTGAAGGACCGAAACTGCACTGCAGAGAGGTTTAAGTAAAAGTACGAATTTGAGACCGATGTGATGAGCATAGCATAGATTAATTATCTTAGAATAAGATATATTTCCTCAAAATGAATTGAGCAAATGATTCTGAAATCTAAACAAACATTAGAGCGAAATTGAAGAAAGAAACCTCATTATACATCGATCTTACTTCCATCCAATTAATCAGACATTAGGGTAAAAGCAAGAACCTAAATCACTATTACAGAATTGATTTTCACAAACGAACCCCCCTGGAGGTTGTAGGCAGACCAAGATGAGGGCCGCCTATGATAATCCTGATCCACAAGGTCGCTACGGCCAATTTGCGAAAATCGATTATCGTAGGCGGACTACTAAGCCACCTGCCTGCGATAATGAATCTATTATCGCAGGCGGGTCTCTTAGCCGCCGCCTACGATGAGTGGATTATCGCAGGTAGGTCTTAAAGCGGCCCGCCTGCGATATCCTCTCTCATATATATCTGCTCAACCCGACCCCTTCTTCTCCAACCTGACGTTTCTCTCTCCAAAACTTGCCAAAATATTAGGGGGAGGTTTTGAACTTGAGGGGAGTTTTGAACTTGGATTTCTTCGAGGATTTACCTACTTAAGGTTAGAATTATGTTTTTCTACTATATTTATGAAGTTTTTCTTCGAATTTAGGATTTTGGATGGTGTGAATTTTGCTTGGAAATGGTGATTTTTTAACCTAGATGTAACAATTTTTATTTGTATTTTAGCATGAATTTGAACCAAAATATCTATATAATATTAATGCAATGGTATGCCTTAATTTATATGTGTAACGCCTAGAAATTCGTAACTAGAATTCTGAACATTTCTGTATATTAAATCCCTTTCTAGGAAAACCAGGGTACATAATACCAAGTTGCCATATAAAGTGCGTCTTACAAACAGAATAAAATTATCTTACATAAATACAACGGTAAAGATAAATAAAGCCTATATATAGCTAGCCAAGCTGAGACTTCCATTCCATGGGCGTCTTGATGGCGGAGCCAGCCTAGTCCTCCAGGTAATCCTCGTTAGATAGGTATTCCACTACTAAGAGAGGAAAAAGGGAGCAAGACTGAGTACCACTCACATTACTCAACAAATCACACCCACAAATATGCACAATGCATGGGAGACAAAGATAGGCTCAGGGTTCATTTGCGTAAAAGCAGTTATAAACAATGATAGTTTGCAAACGGTAAAAAGGTTGATTAATTGAGCAATATTAATCCTCCACCGATCAACGTTACACCACCTTAACCAAGCCCAACCATCTATCCTAACACTATAGCAAATTTTGCATGTCAATTTATTATAGTAAGACTAATCATGGTGAGTCTTGACCAAGATGCCCATGACCGCGGGCGTGGCTATTCGAATAGATTCACTCTGATCAGAGGTGTACAACTGTACCCACAAGACACAGCCCTACACACGTTCCCGTGTGCTGGCGTATCACTATGACACTCCGCGAGAGGCTGTGACAGGACCGTTTACGCAACCTCTCCCTAACCATCCACACCATGCTGAGGTTGCACTTGCCGATAGGACATCCCACATCGGCTAGGCTACACCCCTTGCACCACAATGGATCTGGAAGCCGATCAACCCGACCCCGAGCCGACCTAACTCCATCACGCCCATTCTCACCAATAGTGCCTAGGAGAGGGAGAAGAAACGCTGCAAGCCTAGCCGTTGCCTATGCTGGCTTGTGGAATGTACGATTAATTGCCTAAGTGGTTCTCGCGAACCGGTCCTTAACTGCCATAGGTGCGACTAACAATACCATGCACCCACAACCCAACATTTACGTCAAATTTTAGTAATTTAATCCCAACATATCCAAAGTTTCATTTCCCGACATCGAATCGAACCATAAATGTAAATTAAAGTATTTAAATCCCCATGTGAGCTAATAATCTCTAAGCATGGCTAAGCATCCTAATCATATCCTCTAGTCATATTATTACCCAGCTATAAAGGTGTACAGGTGGAATAAAGTCAGAGCAATTGAAATTGCATTTATATAGGTTAACCTTCCCATATGAAATAATGAAATAATGCATATTTATTAATTTAAAACAAATAGTTTGCAATAAATGGGTACAAAATGATCGAGGAAACGATGCAACTTGCCTTGCTCCGGCTCAGCGAATTCGACAACAACTTCATAGTAAACTGGAGGGTCAACGGTGTCGGTTTCTATGGCAAACAACGCACAAATAATTAAAAACAATATATGTGGACACTGAAACAAGGGTTGAAAGTATTTTTAATGGATTCTTGGCATTTTTCTAGATTTAATGAAATTTGGATGGGATTAATCGGAGCTCGTATGAATTAGTTATGAATTTTAAAAGTTTTACTGTGATTTTTCTATGCAAAAATAATTTCTAAACGATTTATTGCGCATTAACAAGGATTTAATGCGTCAGCGGATCACGGGGACTGGCACCGATAGGTGGGACCCACGGGTCAGTGGCGCGAGAGGGCGGTGCACGTGGACCGGGTCCACGCATGCAGGCACAGTGCGAGCGCGCGGGAACGGCCTTGATTTGCCGAGGCAGATCGGACGGCACCAGTTGATCCGAGGCTGAGCCCCGCCGGCGTGCACGACCGGCAATGGCGCGCGCGGCCCGATGGTCACCGCCGGCGACCATCTGGCGTGGTGGAGGGCAGCGGCGAGCAGTGGAGGAGGCGAGGAAGACGGTGGGGTGCTCACCGAGGTGCGGCGACGGACAGAGAGCAGCGAACGGTGGCGAGCAGAGAGGATTGGTGGCAACGAGGTTCGGAATGTCGACGATGACGGTGTTCCGGCGGCTCAAAGCGACGACGGAGGCGCGAACGAGGTGCGGGAGGACCTGTCGTAGGTGTAGAACGTGTTAGGAGGGAAAAAGACCGAGTGGGTCGACGGAAATCCGTGGCCGACTGCCGGCGGAGGGGCTTACCGAATGGGGATGATGAAGAAGATGGAGTTCCGGCGGGAATCCGAGGCAGCCGACGGCGGAACAAGACATAGCCGGGTGCGGTGAAGCTAGCGAGCGCGGGCGCGGTAGTCGACGACGGCGACGTGCGACTGGAGTCGGTGGAGCACAGCAGCGGTTCGGGAACTCGACACGGACGGGGTTAGGGTACTAGGTAGATGGGGCAACTGAGGGGAAAGTGAGAGCGGAGCACGGGGGAGGGTTTTATGTACTTGGCTGCGGGAGTTCATGGCTGAGTTGGCTGAATTTCACGAGGACGTGGGGGCGGCAGTGATGGTGGGATCGGCGAAATCCACTAGGGATCTGTGGGCACCCGGTTTTCTGCACTATAAGAGGTAATTGGTACAACAACACGAAATATCTAGTTGGATGGGATCTCAAGAGAAAGCCAAATAAAACTATAACCATCTAACCTCATCGCAGCCTTGTCATACAAACCACCAATTATAATGTAAAACAACCGAAACGCCAGACTAAGAACACGAGAGATATTTGGAAGAATAGTTACACCAGTCCGCACGGCGAGATATGCCCATCAAACCACACGAAGGTGGCGACCAAACATGATACATATCTCTGAGGACATGGTCTACGGTTGAACTACTCTCCATGTATCTCAATTGTTCTAAGCCTATACTCATGCAGACTAGCCCCAGGATAATTACTAGTCCACACTTTCATCTCTAATAATGGTATTCAATAAATGGTTGTACAAGTAAGTAAACTAAATTTACTATATCAGAGTTACATAGGTCAAATGACTGAATAATATGATTCTGCGGAAGCTTGTCTACCCATACCACAGGCAATTCGACTAGGGGTAGACCCCTTAAAGAATCAATCCTGAAGAAGCAACGAATTCCCGTAGCACTCAACCTGCAGCAAAGATTTATAACCATACAAGCAAGAGTCAGTACATTAGCGAAATAATGTACTGGCAAGGACAATCCTATATCGCTACATGCGAGCTCTAAAATCAAGGAGATGGCTATTTGTGGGTTCAGTTTAATTGCGTAAAGCTAATTTTAGTTCACAATCATTTGCAACAGTATTTAATAAAACATTAGAAACATGTATAACAAGTAGGGAAGTGATCAACATAACAATTTTCTTGCTTGCTACCCTCCACGGCAACAAGCCACCATAAGCATTGTAATAAACATAATAATTCTCATAAGTCACCAATCCTCATCCCAATTTCATAAACACATTTAAAAGCATAAATCTATACTCAATGGACACAACCATGCTGCTCATGACCGTGAGCACGGCTAACCGATTAGTTTTGACTCTGCAGAGTTTATACAACATTACCCACATGATGTGATAGAAGCCATAACGGCTACACCCTAGGTTGGTCGATACCCGTCGGTATCCCACACTCTACACATTGAGTGCGTCCTAGGGGTTACAACATAGCTTTTACATTACCAAACATTTAGCCTTGCACCAGCACGAGGTGTGTTACTCTACATCGAGGGGCTACCCCGATGCCATGGGTGGCGGGCCCACGCCTTAACCCAGCACCGTGGTGGCAGCCTACCTGGCTCCCCACGAGGCACACAACGTTGTATTGGACAAACTTAGACGCCTATTCCGTTCCGGGACATAGGTAGTTCCTCTGAATAGCCCTACGATCCGTTGTAGGCACTGCCTATACTACTCAGCCTACCAAAATGCAAGGCTAAATATTAAGTAATTTAATCCACTATGGCTATCCCATACTAGCACATGTGGTTGTACTATTTAACATGAGAATATGACACTGAGTTCAGTCCTTAATCGACTCAGGCGAACACTCCCCCTATCGGTGTGCAACTACTCCATATGCACACCACTTGCCGCCCAAGTTTAAAATCAGGTTTTTCATCATTTTAGTTCACAAATAACCAGAGGCTTCATCTCTGTCCAGAAGTTATAAAATTCCCATTTTCAAAGGTATATAGTGATCACTGTAATATTTAGTACGTTACTAAGCATGGCTAAGCATAAGCAAGTGTATTAACTTAACATAGACTCCCATGAGTACAAATCAAGTACTCTAACCAAGCCTAAGGTTACAAACAATAAGGAGTACAATGTTTTAAGGTGGATCATGCAACTAATAGGTTCTAGCTACCATTTACCACAATTCAAATACCGTTATTCACAAATACGCATGTAATTTTACAAACAACACATTTCATTCCCCAAAACATAGGATTCAATTTGTTCAAGGAGGAGGGGAGAATACTTGCCTTACTCTTGAATACTTGGATACCAACTATCTCACTTCTTCACCAATATCGAATTCGTTCTCTAGAAAGAAAATAACATACGACCGAATAAATAGCAAATAATGCAAAAACTCCAAAATGCTCTAATATGCATGAGATTTATACCTTAGGTTGCTACTGTTATAAAGTGAATTTAGGTGAAGGAATTTCTATTTTATCATTTACGGTTTGGGAGTTATGAATTTTACATCTTCTATGTACATAATAGAGTATTTATACCTTATATATATTCTAAAGGTACCTTATGAGATGTTTTGCTATGTGTGAGCTTTAGAGAGGGGACATGTAATGATTTTAGATGATGTTAGTAAAGGGAGTTATATTTTACTACTTTGTATTCCAAAGATATAAGTTTTAGTGTATATTAAGTAAATTTTAAGGATGTTTCCTGTACATATGTGCCAACTTTTAGTTTTCTATAATAAAGAGAATGATTTTATAGGTTTAACAAAACTGAGTTCATGATTTTTGAAGTTAATATGAATTTCCTACATATTTTACAAGTCATAATGTATATTAAGTTAATCGTTTGTCACATAAATTTTAGAAGGATTTCTTGTACTGCATGTTCCAGATTTTAGTTCCTTGAAATAAAGAGCATGATATTGTGGATCTAACAAAATTAGGTTCACTTGATTTGGAGTTTGGATTTAATTTCTATGAATTTTACAACTAATGAATTGTACTATAGCAATTATTTTACTATATTAAATTTAGTGGTATTTTTCTGTACTGAAGGCACCATGTTTTAGTTCACAACATTAAAAAGCATAATTTTGTAAATCTACTGAAATTTGGTTCATCCCAAATGGTGCTAAAATGAATTTACTATGAATTTTACAAGTTATCCTATTTTTCAGTTGAAAAATTAACACTTTAGTTATTTTTCTTTATATTTTCAGATTTTAAATGGAGCGGTTCCACTAGTTAGTGAGAGGGAACTTTGCAGAAAAGTCCTCGGGTGAGATGTTATTTTCTTTAAGAGTTCTCTAGTTCTTGGTTACTTACGTATAGGTCCTCGGGTCCACATGTCAGTGAGTGAGGCATTTGCAATTTAATCTAACAAGTTTTTAATGTGTTCCAATTGGGTCCTCCGCGCTCTAACAAAGTCAGGCCCACATGTTGGTGAGATCGAGGCCAGGCAGAGCTTGGCGAGCAGGGGCGAGCGTGGCTGGCAAGCTTCTCGCCGTCACCAGCAGCGAATGGTAGCGCGGCTTGGGTTATGGCCAAAAAGAAAAAGGTAGAGGGAGATGAGGCGAACACGTTGGTGCAAGTGCAGGGCTAGAGGTGGACGGAGGCTCGTTGGAGATGAGCCCGAGCGGCGGTTGTTCTCGGGTATATGGTGCATATGGCCTTGCGGCTACTGTTTTGTTAGGGAGAGGCATGCAGAAGCTTCAATGGGTTCCCAGGAAGCTCATCGTGCGATTACCCGAGGCAGGGGAACACTAGACGGTGGCGGCGATGAAGGAATGGTGTGGCGGCGGTGGAAATGCTTCGGGTCGGTGGTGCCGTCTCGATCTTCAAGAGGAATCGTCAAACCGAGGCACGCACGGAGTTAGCAGGATCCTGGAGATGGTGAGGGAATGAGGAATCGAGCTCGGACTCATCGAAGAGGAGGAATTTCATGGTGGCGGCTCGGGATAGCTCTGGGTTAGAGTTGAGGAAGAAGATTGTCGATCTCGCTCCTCAGGGTCTAGCATTTGGGGGCTTTTGGGGCGGCGTGGAGAGGAGGCCTTGGCGGTGCTGGTGGCGAAGCGGCTCGTCTCGGGGTGGTCTATGGTGGCTGGAATGTCGGCGATGTCCTGGCAGTGGTGCCATGGTCGTACTCCAGAGCGGCGGTGGTGAGGCGGTGTTCCGAGCGATCCGCTGCACGAAATGGCTTGGGGTTAGCGAAAATGGAGATGGCATGGATAGGAGAGTATAGAACAGAGAAGAGAAGGGAGCGGGGACGGCTGGACGGTGATTGGCGACGGCGTCCTTCCTGGTGGCCGGCGGAGAGAACCAAGCGAAAGAGGAGCTAGGAGGCTCCATTGTTCTATCCCAATGGTTGGAACATGTAGGGGAATGTCAGGCGACGATGCTAAGGAGGAGGGATGAGGTCGACGGCGGTGTTGACACGTCCATGGCGAGGTGGCGGCGTCCTAGCGTGTTCCTTTGCATGCAGACAACTCCTAGCTGCATTTTGTCGGTGGCTGAGGCTGGCAGGTGGGCCTTAAGGTCTGTGGGTCTCATTGTTCAATGCAAGGATGAACGAAACTATCTAGAAACTAAGTCTGGGAACTGTGGTCTTGAGCTGTTTTGGGACCCCAGTTTTCCCATCCTCTACTAGGTTTTAAAATGTGGTAAAATTACTGCTCCCTGGTTTGGAAATTATAGAGTTTTACTTTCGAGGTCTTTTTGTTAATTTGTTTTGGTTAGAATTTTGAAAGTCAAAATTCTGGTATGTTACAGCTCTACCCCCCTTAAAATGAATCTCGTCCCCGAGATTCGGGTGGCTCATAGGCGGTTGGGGATTTTGAGGCTTGTAGGTGAGGTTTTACGTACGACATTCTCTATAGTAGTTTGAGGGTGACAGGGACAGAGTTGGACTCCACTCTCGGTTTTTGTTTGGTCATGTTGTTGTGGTTACTACTGGTCTATGGAAAGCTACCTACGGTTACATGGTTGAGATTCTCTTTTTCCTCCTTATTATCAACACAACTTCACTGGTAATGAAGAGAGCAGTCGATTTGCTAGTGGGTTCACTGTATTTTGTACTAAGTTGGTCACTGTGGTCGAAACGTTTGGTAAATGTGGATTTTATGGCATCCTTTCGAAAGTTTTATCTAACTGGGACAAGAATCATTGGGGATCAACCTAAACAACGTAGGTAAGGTAGGATCCAAGGCTGGCATACTAAGATCATGTTGGATGGTCCTACCAACAGCATTAGTTTTTCTTAGCAGGGCTACTATGAGGTTACTCTCGGACATATAGACCTACAAGATTGTCTAGATTTATCTCCTTCACAAGGGCTAGGTTACCTAAACATTCGGTCAAATTGCTGGTTGGGGGACTCACTAAAGGCTCATTGATAAGGGGTTGGATTGCTTACAGGGACTTAATTTAAATCTATCTCTATTTCAAACAAATCAGGTTTAATATTTCTACCCGACTTTGTAACCCACTGGCTACTAAGGTTTCAACAATTATGCAGAAAGGATTTCCACGTTCTAGTCAGGAAGTTAAATTGAGCTAGCTAGTAGGTTCAGTACAAAGGATGGGAGTGACTGGAGTATTAAGGTTGGTTGACAGCTAGGTTCCACCCGATAGTAGGTTCAGTCGGCGGACCTCACATTACATCGTACTACCAGGAACTTGGGTGCTACTACAGGGTTTTGAAATTTATGTGACTAGAGATCTAACTGGCTTTCGTGTGCTTAGTTTCATGTGGTGTTATTTTCTGGACAGCAAGCATTTAGGAGCGAAGACCCTAAATAAACGGGTACGCGATTAGGATCACGGTCCCTACGTAGGTTTAGACAAAAAGGGGTGCACAACAACCATTGTATACACTGACTTTACATAGAGTTATCGAGGATGTACCTAGGCGCTTTCTATTCATTGATCTACAGAACTGGGCAACATGGCTTAGGAACTTTGAAGCTAGACTTTTAGGTGTAAAGTGATGGCAAGGCTAAGCACTAATAAGAGCTAAAAGATAGTCTGTCGTCACAAGGTAGTACTCAATGTAGAATCCGTCCAGTATGTCGAGTGAGCTTTGTTGGTGGTAGCAGGGAATGCCATGGGTATGCTAAAGCTTTGGATTTATATATGGTACATGCTGACCTGGTATGCTACCCCCCTTAAAATTTTTAGGATGTGAACTGGTGAGCGGAGGACAACTAATCTAGTAGGTTAGGTCTTCTATAAATTTTCTTAGCAATACTATTTTCATTAACCTAATGATACCAGGATGACCAAATGGCTGGCTATACTATACTATCATGGAAGGTACACTAGTGTCTAGTGAAGCAAATGTAGATCAATGCACTTGACGTCTTATGTGATTTAATTAGGAGTTTAATTTCTAGTTGCCAATATTCTAAAAAAAATGTTAGATAACTTAAGATGAGAGCTAACTTAGGATAAGGGTTAGAGAACTGGATGTTTATAGGATCAAGGTGTTGGATCTTGGTAGTGTGATGAGGAAGGTGGTGAAGTCTCTCGGTTCGGCTTGCTCTGTATCGCCCGAAACGGCAATGGCCTTGGCAGCCGCATTCCCAGCCCTGGTGACGAGATCAGCGAACCCTCAACTCCTCCGACCTATACGGTGAATGATGGAACAAGCTAGAATGAACTTAGGTTTTTAATATCTCAACCATAGGTTGACTAACTAACAGAAATGTTGTAAATAGGTGGGGAATATGGAATAGTGGTGCTAGAAATCCTCTAACTTGAATTGGGTAACCTAGAATAGGGTTAAACTGAGCTGAAGTGTTCTAGGTTGGCATGTATGGCTCCATGATGCCACCATAAATGATAAGGTGTCATGGATAACCATGATGCAATTATGGATGATATGCTGAATAATGCAATGCAGTTATGAATGACAAGATGCCATGCATAATGTGGTGCAACCATAATTTAATGCCATGATGGGTCATATGGTGCAATGCTTTGGATAGTGCATCATTTCCATGCACAGGAGGGTGCGATGCATAGATGAAATGATATTGTGCAGATACTCCATTGTATGATGCGAGTTATGACATGGTGCAGTGCAAATGCTTGATGTAATGGTGTAATTCATGTTATGGTGCAATTGCATATGGTTGCCATGATGCATAATTGCTCAAATGAATGATGCATCATGTGACACAGTACAGTGCAAGATTATGATAACATAGTGCAATGCAGAGTATGGTGCAATGTGTGATTGCAATGGGTTGATGCCTGCATGTTATGATGTATTGCTCATGTGGTTTTATGATGATGCACATGCGTAACGGTGCAATATGTTGATGTAATGGTGCAAGGTGCAGATAATGCAATAAGATGTTCAGGCTTATGGTAATAGGTTCCACTAATCTAGGGTCTGATCTCTGGGTAATAGGGTTTTGGTACGAGATGCTATGGAGGTTCAAAGGTCAGAAGTTTATTATCTAACTCTGTTTTGACTTCTAAAATTTTCATTCCCCTACCAAAGTCTCCTAGCTTACTCATGGAACTTCCTTGATAAGTATAAATATATCTACTAGAAATTTTCTACTGCACTGTTGGTGGTCGGCTACATGGTACTATCGGGAATGCATCCTATTGGTTTCGGTTTGTAGCTAGGTGCATCATTTGAATTTTCCTACTATGATAGACTCATCCTAAGGTTGCAAATGGTAGACATACATGAGATTTGTATTTAGGAACTAATTAGTGACCTTGGGTGAAGTTCCAAGATATAAACACAGCGTAATATGTGGATGGGTTAGTTCTGTCCTGCGTATGTATCTGACGAAATTGAGCCTTAAAGTCATCCTAGAGATATAATAAGAATTACAAAAATTTTATATTCAAGTTTTATGTAGAGTTCTATCGGCTCTGGGAAAAAATTGGAATTTTTATATAGGTAGATTTCTGTAAAGAAAATAAACAAGGTGGGCAGTGCAGTTCTGTGGTAGTTTATCAGGTGCAATTGTTTGAACTTTATCTCCTAGGTTACTAGTTCAAAAATTCTCAGAAAATTCCCAAGGCTTCCTCACTAGGTTACTAAGTTACTGACCTAAAATGATTATTTTATCACTCATGGTTTGGGCTGTACAAATATATTAAGTAGGTAACCTACAGGTTCCAGATTCTGAACATATCTAATGTGTGGATTATTTGATCATGATACAGTCATCTAAAAATCCCAAAAGAAATTCATGAAGCTTACTGGAGGAGTCTACGAGCTACTGGTAAAAGATCAGGATTTTATCACCTATGGTTTAACTTACACTAAAATATGAATTATGTCAATTACAGATTTCAGGACATGACCATGTATTCTATTTGAATTTTTATGATGTATTGGTCTAAAAGTTCCAGGTTAATTCATGGTGCTCCCCATGTGAGTCTACAATCTACTGTCAAAATTACAGAATTTTAGCATGTGTGACGTGATCTACACGAAATTATGAAGTATGCTGACTACTGATTTTCAGAACATGTGTAACTACTAGCTTTTGAATTTTAAGACAAGTTTTAAGCATTTTAAATTTTACTTTCCTTTTTACTAAATGAAGTTAAATGGATCCATAGGCTACATGAGTTTGTGGAGGTCCATCTAAGAAAACAATCTAGTGGCCAAAGCACAACAATTCCAAACTTGCCCCAAACTATCCATTCTAGGTCTTTCAGTAAGTTTAGAAATGCCGGGATAAGAGAAGATTAAGATCACGTAAAATTCATTTTTGGTACAGAGGTACCATGGTGAAGTCTTACAACCAATTAAATCTAAAATTTTTTTAGTTTGGCTATCTTTTATTCCAAAACCTACTCTATAGGCCATTGTAAACCGATATTTAAAAATCGTTGCACTAGATTTTGGAATTACTTTGCAAAGGGGAATTTTTTTAAAAAACTTTTAAACCACTTTGGTACTGGTTTGGAAAGTTTAATAAGAGTTTCCCCAATATAAATTTTCAGAAGTACTGTTTTTCAAAGGTTTCCGGTCCTATTGGACAAGAATGGGAGTTTAAATAAAAATATAGACATAGGAAAGGGTAGTTTATTTAGAGAGGGATGGGATATAAGAACTAGATTTATTTTCACAAATAGTTTATAGCTGAGAGCAAAGTTCTCAAAATACTTTTAGAATGCCAAACTAACGACCAATTTAAGGGGCTCCTATAGTCAGTATTGGCTCTGATACCACCGCTGTGGGCACCCGGTTTTCTACACTATAAGAGGTAATTGGTACAACAACGCGAAATATCTAGTTGGATGGGATCTCAAGAGAAAGCCAAATAAAACTGTAACCAGCCAACCTCATCACAGCCTTGTCATATAAACCACCAATTATAATGCAAAACAACCGAAACGCCAGACTAAGAACACGAGAGATATTTGGAAGAATAGTTACACCAGTCCGCACGGCAAGATATGCCCGTCAAACCACACGAAGGTGGCAACCAAACATGATACATATCTCTGAGGACATGGTCTACGGTTGAACTACTCTCCATGTATCTCAACTGTTCTAAGCCTATACTTATGTAGACTAGTCCCAGGATAATTGCTAGTCCACACTTTCATCTCTAGTAATGGTATTCAATAAATGGTTGTACAAGTAAGTAAACTAAATTTACTACATCAGAGTTACATAGGTCAAATGACCGAATAATATGATTCTGCGGAAGCTTGTCTACCCATACCACAGGCAATCTGACTAGGGGTAGACCCCTTAAAGAATCAATCCTGAAGAAGTAATGAATTCCCGTAGCACTCAACCTACAGCAAAGATTTATAACCATACAAGCAAGAGTCAGTACATTAGCGAAATAATGTACTGGCAAGGACAATCCTATATCGCTATATGCGAGCTCTAAAATCAAGGAGATGGCTATTTGTGGGTTCAGTTTTATTGCGTAAAGCTAATTTTAGTTCACAATAATTTACAACAGTATTTAATAAAACATTAGAAACATGTATAACAAGTAGGGAAGTGATCAACATAATAATTTTCTTGCTTGCTGCCCTCCACGGCAACAAGCCACCATAAGCATTGTAATAAGCATAATAATTCTCATAAGTCACCAATCCTCATCCCAATTTCATAAACACATTTAAAAGCATAAATCTATACTCAATGAACACAACCATGCCGCTCACGACCGTGAGCACGGCTAACTGATTAGTTTTGACTTTGCAGAGTTTGTACAATGTTACACACATGATGTGATAGAAGCCATAACGGCTATACCCTAGGTTGGTCGATACCCGTCGGTATCCCACACTCTACACGTTGAGTGCGTCCTAGGGGTCACAACATAGCTTTTACATTACCTAACATTTAGCCTTGCACCAGCACGAGGTGTGTTACTCCACATCGAGGGGTTACCCCGATGCCATGGGTGGCGGGCCCACGCCTTAACCCAGCACCATGGCGGCAGCCTACCTGGCTCCTCACGAGGCACACAACATTGTATTGGACAAACTTAGACACCTATTCCGTTACGGGACATAGGTAGTTCCTTTGAACAGCCCTACGATCCGTTATAGGCACTGCCCATACTACTCAGCCTACCAAAATGCAAGGCTAAATATTAAGTAACTTAATCCACTATGGCTATCCCATACTAGCACATGTGGTTGTACTGTTTAACATGAGAATATGACACTGAGTTCAGTCCTTAATCGACTCAGGCGAACACTCCCCCTATCGGTGTGCAACTACTCCATATGCACACCACTTGCCGCCCAAGTCTAAAATCAGGTTTTTCATCATTTTAGTTCACAAATAACCAGAGGCTTCACCTCTGTCCAGAAGTTATAAAATTCCCATTTTCAAAGGTATATAGTGATCACTGTAATATTTAGCACGTTACTAAGCATGGCTAAGCATAAGCAAGTGTATTAACTTAACATAGACCCCCATGAGTACAAATCAAGTACTCTAACCAAGCCTAACCAACCCTAAGGTTACAAACAGCAAGGAGTACAACATTTTAAGGTGGATCATGCAACTAATAAGTTCTAGCTACCATTTACCACAATTCAAATACCGTTATTCACAAATACGCATGTAATTTTACAAACAACACATTTCATTCCCTAAAACATAGGATTCAATTTGTTCAAGGAGGAGAGGAGAATACTTCCCTTACTCTTTGTCGGCGAAACGGGACTGGGGGCCCCACATACCCCGGGGACGCATGGATTTTTGGCCACGTCAGCCCCTCCGGGGGCCACATTCAGCACAAGTGGCGGCCGGCTACGGCCGTTTTCCCGTTAAGTACCTGCGCACGAGCACTGCCTTGGGCCCGAGTGCGCACTCCCCAGGCGACTCGCAATGACGTCTCGCAGCCACCTCCTCGAGCCGGGCGCCGGACCCGGGAGCCACCTCCCCTCGTCCCGAGGACCTTCCCGTGCCCGGGCCTCGCTCCTGGACCTAGGAGCCACCTCCCCGCATCTTGGGAACCTCCCCGGTCCCGGGCCTTGCCTCCCAGTCCCGGGAGCCACCTCCTCGGTCCCGGGGCATGTCCCTGGGAACATTACTGAGACTTCCCGAACCCGGGCCTCGCCCCCCGGTCCCGAGACTCAGCTTCCGTCCCCAAGGAACTCGGCGCCTCGTGCGCATGGAGAGCTCGATGAGCTCTCCGCCCTGGGCACGAGCCCAACTCGAGTGGGTCAACTCTCCAACTACCCGCATTAATGGCGAGGCGACGGGGCGCGTTGCCCCTGTCGCCCGCTCTGCCACGCGTGGGCCCGCTCCCTGTGCAGTCAGAGAGCTTTTGACTTGAGAGGGCTTCGGTTCTCCATGCTCCGGCCGCGACGGCGTGCGCCGTCACATCCTCACGACCTTCTCGCCCGCAGCAGCCGAGCGACGTGACGACAGGACATTCCGGACCAACTTCGGCGTGGCTCAGCAGGCGGGCACGAACGGGCGCGGACGTGTACGACAAGACATATCATACCTAAAATCTTTCTCTGTGTACTCGGCACTGTGGACTCCCCTTGAGTTATAAAAGGAGGATCCGAGCCTACAGCAAGAGGGCTTCGGGTCTGGAGAGCTTCTGAAGAAGAAGAGCCTCTAGAGTTTCTAGGTCTTCTTCTTCGAGTCTGAGCTCCTGAGCACCCTGACTTCATCTTATAACAGCGAACCACATTCATCTCCTACATAGCAAACACACATAGGAGTAGGGTATTACGCCTCAGCGCGGCCTGAACTTGTATACTTTTCCTGTCTCCCTTGCGTGCCATCTCAGCCTGGGTCCCCGGCGCCTGAGCATATTTTCGACCGGACGCCGCTGCCATCCTGTGAACAACTCCCCTGGCCGAACCTCAAAGGGGGGTCCCCAAACTCCCCGCGGTTGGAGTTCCCTCCTCCGATAGCTAGCGCGCCAGGTAGGGGGAGGGAACTCCAACCGCGGGAAGTCTGGGGACCCCCCTTTGAGGTTCGGCCAGGGGAGTTGTTCACAGGACGGTAGCGGCGTCCGGTCGGAAATATGCTCGGGCGCCGGGGGCCCGGGCTGAGATGGCACGCAAGGGAGACATGAGAAGTATATAGGTTCGGGCCGCGCAGAGGCATAATACCCTGGCGCTGGCCGGCGGTGCCCCCTCGTCACCGCCGTTGATGCGTCGGCAGCTACACCGGTAGCACCGCCGGCCGACCAGCTGGCAGCCCTCCCTCTAGCGCCAAGGGTATTACGCCTCCGCGCGGCCCGAACCTGTGTACTTCTCATGTCTCCCTTGCATGCCATCTCAGCCTAGGCCCTCGGCGCCCGAGCATATTTCCGACCGGACGCCGCTGCCGTCCTGTGAACAACTCCTCTGGCCAAACCTCAAAGGGGGGTCCCCAGACTCCCAGCGGTTGGAGTTCCCTCCTCCGACACTCTTGAATACTCAGATACCAACTAAGGAGGAGGGGAGAATACTTGCCTTACTCTTGAATACTTGGATACCAACTATCTCACTTCTTCACCGATATCGAATTCGTTCTCTAGAAAGAAAATAACATACGACCGAATAAATAGCAAATAATGCAAAAACTCCAAAATGCTCTAATATGCATGAGATTTATACCTTAGGTTGCTACTGTTATAAAGTGAATTTAGGTGAAGGAATTTCTATTTTATCATTTACGGTTTGGGAGTTATGAATTTTACATCTTCTATGTACATAATAGAGTATTTATACCTTATATATATTCTAAAGGTACCTTATGAGATGTTTTGCTATGTGTGAGCTTTAGAGAGGGGACATGTAATGATTTTAGATGATGTTAGTGAAGGGAGTTATATTTTACTACTTTGTATTCCAAAGATATAAGTTTTGGTGTATATTAAGTAAATTTTAAGGATGTTTCATGTACATATGTGCCAACTTTTAGTTTTCAGTAATAAAGAGAATGATTTTATAGGTTTAACAAAACTGAGTTCATGATTTTTGAAGTTAATATGAATTTCCTACATATTTTACAAGTCATAATGTATTTTAAGTTAATCGTTTGTCACATAAATTTTAGAAGGATTTCTTGTACTGCATGTTCCAGATTTTAGTTCCTAGAAATAAAGAGCATGATATTGTGGATCTAACAAAATTAGGTTCACTTGATTTGGAGTTAGGATTTAATTTCTATGAATTTTACAACTAATGAATTGTATTATAGCAATTATTTTACTACATAAAATTTAGTGGTATTTTTCTGTTCTGAAGGTGCCATGTTTAGTTCACAACATTAAAAAGCATAATTTTATGAATCTATTGAAATTTGGTTCATCCCAAATGGAGCTAAAATGAATTTACTATGAATTTTAAAAGTTATCCTATTTTTCAGTTGAAAAATTAACACTTTAGTTATTTTTCTTTATATTTTCAGATTTTAAATGGAGGGGTCCACTGGTCAGTGAGAGGGAACTTTGCAGAAAAGTCCTTGGGATTTCCAGAAATGGAACCCGCGGTGCAGCCACGTGTGAGATGTTATTTTCTTTAAGAGTTCTCTAGTTCCTGGTTACTTACGTATAGGTCCTCGGGTCCACATGTCAGTGAGTGAGGTATTTGCAAATTAATCTAACAAGTTTTTAATGTGTTCCAATCGGGTCCTCCGTGCTCTTACAAAGTCAGGCCCACACGTTGGTGAGACCGAGGCCAGGCAGAGCTTGGCGAGTAGGGGCGAGTGTGGCTGGCGAGCTTCTCGCCGTCACCAGCAGCGAATGGCGGCGTGGCTTGGGGTGTGGCCAAAAGGAAAAAGGTAGAGGGAGATGAGGTGAACACGACGGTGCAAGTGCGGGGCTAGAGGTGGACGGAGGCTCGCTGGAGACGAGCCCAAGCGGTGGTTGTTCTCGGGTATATGGTGCATATGGCCTTGTGGCTACTGTTTTGTTAGGGAGAGGCATGCAGAAGGTTCAATGGGTTCCCAGGAAGCTCACCGTGTGGAGATGGCATGGACAGGAGAGTATAGAACAGAGAAGAGAAGGGAGCGGGGACGACTGGACAGTGATTGGTGACGGCATCCTTCCTAGCGGTCAGCAGAGAGAACCAGGCGAAAGAGGAGCTAGGAGGCTTGATTGTTCTGTCCCAATGGTTGGAACACGTAGGGGAATGTCAGGCGACGATGCTAAGGAGGAGGGATGAGGTCGACGGCGGTGTTGACATGTCCATGGCGAGGTGGCGGCATCCTAGCGTGTTCCTTTGCTTGGAGACAACTCCTAGCTGCATTTTGTTGGTGGCTGAGGCTGGCAGGTGGGCCTTAAGGTCTGTGGGTCTCACTGGTCAGTGCAAGGATGAATGAAACTATCTAGAAACTAAGGCTGGGAACTGTGGTCTTGAGCTGTTTTGGGACCCCAGTTTTCCCATCCTCTACTAGGTTTTAAAATGTGGTAAAATTACTGGGAGTAGAGGAACATGTGTCTACAGCTGTGCCAAGTTCCAAGGCCAAAAGGCTTATGGTTTTACTATGGTAAAAAGATGAAGTGGGCATTGTGACACAGCTTTCTGCAGCCCATATTATTCCCTAGGGTATGGTACTTATCATTTTATGTGTTTTCTTTGATAATTAAATTAGGCCAAATTTTCTGGTGGTAGGGTTCATATTGGTACACACTTTGGTAGGAGGGAACTGCAAGAATAGATTTTATTTTTATTTAGTGAAAATAAGAACTAAGCAATTTATTTTAGCTAGTTTTCCTAGTTTTGCTGATTTGAAGGATTTTATTGAAGTACTTACTGGAGTGATAAAATCATGGAAAATTTACAGTAGATAAGTTGTGTTGTATACCGATTATAGAAACTTTCTCATGATTTTATATTAAACCTATCGTCCTTAGAAACTATTTAGGCTATGGAAATGTTTATGCATTCTATTATGGAAATGAACAAACAATCACTTCTATCTTATTATTTTCCTAGGTTAAACTTTTATAATTTCGTTCCTAACTTGGAAGAAAACCTACGTCATTTTGTGAACCTTTTTCATCAAGTTTTTTTTTGAAATTGAAAACTTGATTTCGTTGCTAAATTGTCCTAGGAGAAATCCTAGTATGTTACAGGATCGTGGGCGAGAAACGTGGGGGAAGTGGGGGAATGGCTATGTGACACCCTAAATTTTCCTCCTAAATATAGCCACACAAAATATACCTAAGAAATTGATCCAAAAAAATAAATTAAATGGCCAAATGAACTAATTAAATGTGGAAAATACAAAACAATAAATTACTGTGGCTAGGAATAATTTTCTTTTATTTCTCTTGCCAAAATACATTAACAGGATTTTTATTGGAATTTTTAGAGCACGGGAAATATTTTTAATAAATCGAAAACCTTTATCGGAATTAAATTTGCACTGGAAAATTTTTTTTCTTTTCTTTCTTTCCTTTTTTTCTTTTCTTTTCTCTCCCCTCCCGCTGGGCTACCAGCCTAGCATTGTGCCGGCCTCCGCGCGCGGCCCCTGCGCGCACCATCCCGTGGGGGCCCACCTGTCAGTCGCCTCCCTCGCTCCCTCTCTTGCTGTCCCGTGGGCCCTGCCCGTCAGACCCCCCCCCCCCAACTGCCTCGCTCTCTCGCCCTCCCGCTGACAGGCCGGGCCCGCCTGTCAGCTCCTTCTCCTTCCTCCGTCTGGATCGAGCGGAGGGGAAATTTCCCTCCACCGCTCGATCGGAGCCTCGCCCCGTCTCCTCGCACGCCCACACTCGGTTCAAACGACGGCGGACCAGGTCCTCGCCCATTCCCCCATGACCTCCGGCGCCATCACCCCCTCTTGCGTGAGAATCACGCGCACGACGCCGCGGCAGCCGCCCTCAAACCCGTGCAAAATGGAGCCATTTCGGCCACAATCTCCCCCGCCCAAGATCTTAGAGACCTTCGCCACCCTCTCCTCTTCCTTTCCCCTCAGACGCCGATGCTTCCCGAGCTCTCTAGCACCCCGCGCCGCAAGATCCAGAGTCACCGCCGTGCTCCGCCGTCTCCAGTCGTCTGCTACCGCCGCCGTAGCCGCCGCCAGACCGCACGCTCACCACCATCAGCTCCGCTGCATTCGTGCGAAGCCAGGCCGCCGCATCTGTGGGCCTCTACGCCTTCGGAGGTCTAGTCTCGCCATCATCCTCCTCGGTGAGCTTTTCTACCAGCCTTCGGCCACAAAATTTTGCCGCCTCTCTCGACCGTTTTCTCTGCTAATCCGCTCTACACCATTTCCAGGCCCTCCTCAACGATGTCTGCACCCCGGTGCTCCTCAGTGCAGCCCGAATCCTGTCAGCGTCGGCAACCCGAAGCTCCACCGCCGCCTATAGCCTCTGTTCGCCGCCGTTCACCGTCTTCTGGCCGTTGCAACCCCTCGGTGAGCACCCCTTTATCTTCCTCATTCCATCCCGTGGCTTGCTGCCATTCTCTGGGGGCCAGGCCTATATTTTCAGTTCATGTTTGACTACCCACACGTACTATTTTTAATTGTTTGTGCATTGTTTGTTATAGAATCCGACGCAGTCGACCCTCTCGTTTACTACGAGGTTGTAGCCGAGTACGTCGAGCCGGAGCAAGGCAAGTCACACTATAATCTTGATCATTTTGCACCTACTTTTCACTAAAATGCTTTGTTTATTTAAATAAACCTACACATTTTTATTATTTCATGTGGTATGGATTATAACCTTTATATAGATAGGACTATGACTTAGTATTTGAACCTTGTCCCTTGTCACCAGGGTAACAATATGATTAGAATACTATTCTTAGGATGCTTAGCCATGCTTAGAAACTATTAGTTCACCTTGGAATTAAATATTATCTTTTACATTCCTGGTTCAACTCAATGTCGAAAATAGAACTTTGGATATGTTACTATTAAATTACTAAAATCTAACTCAAATGGTGGGCTGTGGGTGCATGGTTTTGCTGGTTGCACCCATGGCAGTTAAGGACCGGTTTGCGGGAACCCCTTGGGCAATTAATCGTACTTTCCACAAGCCAACGTGGGCAACGGCTGGGCTTGTAGCGTCTCTTCTCTCTCTCCTAGGCACCGATGGTGAGAATGGGCGTGATGGAGTTGGGTCGGCCCGGGGATGGGTTGATCGGCTTCCGGATCCATTGTGGTGCAAGGAGGGTAGCCTGGCCGATATGGTGTGCCCTGTCGGTAGGTGAAACCTCAGCGTGGTGTGGATAGTTAGGGAGAGGTTGCGTGAATGGTCCTGTCACAGCCTCTCGCGGGGTGTCATGGTGATACGTCGGCACAGGGGAATGTGTGTGGGGCTGTGTCTTGTGGGTACAGTTGTACACCTTTGATCAGAGTTAAATCTATTTGAATAGTCGCGCCCGCGATTATGGGTATGTTGGTCAAGACTCACCATGATTAGTCTCACCCTCACTTAATCAACTTGATTTAATGGAACTGGTGTAGTTCAGGTGGATGGTTGGGCCTGGTTAACATGGTGTAACGTTGATCAGTGGAGGGTTAATATTGTTTAATTAATCAACCTTTTTACCATTTGTGAACTACTACTGTTTACAACTGTCTTTATGCAAATAAACCTCTAGCCTATCCTTGCCCCTGTGCATTGAGCATATTTGTGGGTGTGATTTGTCGAGTACTGTGGATGGTACTCAGTCTTGCTCCTTTTCCCCCTCTCAGTGGTGGAGAACACGTCCGACGAGGATCAGCATGAGGACTAGGCTGGCTCCGCCATCAAGATGCCTATGGAATGGAAGCCTCCGCTTGGCTAGCTGTGTATAGACTTTATTTGTTTTTACGCTGCATTTATGTAATACAATTTTAGTCTGTTTGTAAGATGCACTCTATATGGCAACTTGGTATTGTGTACCCTGGCTTTCCTACACATGGATTTTATACACATGAATGTTCAAAATTCCGATAGTGAATTTTTGGGCGTTACAGGCTAGGAGACCCAGTCCGTGCTGTTTGAATGAGGGGCGAGCATGCGAGGGGGCGGGATGAGTCGTGAATCGAACGGTGGCGAGGGTTTTTTTCACTCCACCCGATCTGGACGATTGAAGACGAGTCCGACATATGGGCCCTGGTCCCACATGTCGACGGGAGGGAGAGAGACGCGAGCTAGCGGGCGCTGGCTAGCGGGTCCTGGTTGTTAGCGGCGTGGGGGAAAGAGGAAGCGCGGAGGAGCGACTGCTGGGCGGGGCCCACAGGGAGGCATGCACCCGCGCGGGCCGTGGCAGGCCGAGGAAGGAAGGAAAGAAAAAGGAAAAAGAGAAAAGGAAGGAAAGAAAAAGGAAAAGGAGAATTTCCAGAAGGATTTTAATTCCGGTAATTCGTTTTGATTTATTAAAAATATTTCTATTGCTCTAAAAATTCTCATAAAAATCCTGTTAGTGTATTTTGGCAAGGAGAATATAGGAAAAATATTCTTAGCCCTGATAATTTATTATTTTGCATTTTACTTACTTAATTATTTCCTTTGGCCTTTTAAAATAATTTTTTGAGGCTTCTTCTTTAATATATTTTGTGTGGCTCTAATTAAGGGGAAAAATCAGGGTGTGACAATATGTATGCAATTTTAGTTATTTTCAAGGTAAAATGAGGAGATTTGAATGTGTATGCGAACTCCTAGATCTACTTGGAGAGAGAAAGAGAATTGGGGATTTTTTTTCCAAGGGAATAGGTGTTTTTTGTTGCAATCAATTTTTTCGTCGATATTTAATAGTTTGTTTTTTACGGTTTTTAGATATTTATTTTTAACTGGATATTTAAGTTTGAATGTGTGATATTATTTAATTTTATTTGAATTCTCAGATGGATAGGGCATGGATGTACAATACCCCAAGATTTCAGCAATTGTACATGAAGGAGGTTTCGAAATTGGTTAAAGTGGCGAGGGCACATGCTTCGACAGTGGGTAGAAAGGAAATACATTATCCGTGTGTCGATTGCAAGAATCAGAAAGTGTGGATCATTCCAGATGTAATCAGGTCACACTTAGTGAAGCGCGGATTTGTTGCAGATTATACTGTTTGGTCCCATCATGGCGAAGATGTCGACCTCCAAGAGGATGGTAATCATGAAGAAAGAGGGGATGGTTACAATTTCACACTTGATATGTTGGGCAACAAAATGATGAATGACTTTAATGACAATGTTGATTTCGATCTAGAGGAGATGGTACGCCACGCCGAACCGGAAGTGTTGACGGGTTCTACGAGAGGGTTAGATAATTTTGAGTCTTTACAGAATGCTGCAAAAGATCTATTGTTTGAAGAATCGAAGGGTTGTTCTAAGGATATGGCAGTCTTATGTTCAGTGCTTGAACTACTAAGATTGAAGACGTGCAACGGATGATCAGATAGTTGTTTCAATGATTTATTATCTCTCCTAAGTAAAATCCTTCCGAAGACTAACTTCTTGCTGGCCAACACATATCAAGTGAAGAAACTCATTTGTCCGTTATAACTAAGTATGCAAAAGATTCATGTATGCGAGAACCACTATATCATGTATCACAAAGAGCACGCAGACTTGGAGAGCTGCCCGATATGTGGGACAAGTCGGTACAAATCGGGTATTGAGTCATAGGATTTTGATAGGCAAGAAGATGATTCATCTCCGCATAACAAGAAGAAAATTCTTGCCCTGGTGATGTGGTATTTGCCATGAAAGATCGCATGAAGCGCTTGTACTCGAACCCTAGGGACACTGAACTGATAAGATGATATCATGAGAAGCGCAGGAATGAGGGGAAGCTCCGCCACCCTGCCGATGCTTGCCAGTAGAACAACTTTGATACAATATACACAGATTTTGCCTCAGATCCGAGGAATATCAGATTTACGCTGAGTACCGTTGGACTGAACCCTTTTGGTGACTTAAGCAGCTTGCATAGTACTTCGCCAGTACTATTAACCATGTATAACCTTCCAGCTTGGGTATGTCAGAAGCGAAAGTATATCTTATTGTCAGTTTTTATACAAGGCCTGAAACAACCTAGGATAGAAATAGATGTGTTTCTTGAACCTTTGCTAGAGGACATGGCGGATCTATGGGATGAGGGTATCAAGGTGTGGGATGAATACCTACAGGAATACTTCACTTGCAGAGCCATTACCTTTGTCAGTATCAGGGTACCCCCAAATATTATATTACTGGACATTCTCATGCGTGCCACCACGATATTTGATAGGTGGGATCCATACACGCATATAAGCCACCTATCCTTACGCGTACATGACCGCATTTAAATGTCCGACAATATAACACTTGAAATACCGAGTAGTGAAAAAAAGAGATACTCGTCAAGATAACTCACCAGTCACTCCCGCTGTATGCTCGTCAAACCATTCGATGATGGTGACCAGAAAACTACATACAACGGGGACTGATCTATGGGTGTTTACCAAGCGAGGATCTTAGACATTCAAAACTCATACTCATATATAGTTAGTGTCACAGCCCCAAATCTAATTCCAAGTAATTAGGGTTATAACCTACTGCCACTAGAGTGCATAAACAAAATCCTTGCTATGTCGCTTCATGCAAAATTAAAGTTTGCAATATGTAAACCTTCAATAGTTAAAACCCTAATCGGTAAAAAAACCAAACCTTACCAAATAGTGCATCAAGTTGAACAGAAACATATGTGGGAAATAATTTATTCAAATACTATTTTAATTACCATGAATCAATATAATTTTTCCAGAATTGATTTCATTAGTTTAGACCCCTCACAAATTCCAAACAAGTTTCAGCCTGGATCCTTCTCTTTGCCATATGCATTGGTACAGTCTAAGGATTTTTCTGAAGATGTTAGGTTGCACATAAAACCATGGAAAAATTCCTGTAAGCACTATCTCACCAAATCAACCCACTGTAAATTTTACATAATTTTATCACTTCAATAAATACTTCAACCAAGTCCCTCAAATCAGCAAAACTAGAAAGCTGGCTGAGACAAATTAGTTTACTTCTAAAATTCACCAAATAAGAGTGAAGATTAATTAGACAGTGCAATTCTACCAACAGGTGTGACACCATGAACCCTACTACCAGGAATTTTAGTTTAATTTAATTCCCAAGGAAATCACATAAAATAATGAGATCAAGGCACTGGAGGAATAAATCAAGCTGCAGAAAAACTGGGTCTGTGTGCCTACTTTGCATTTTCACCAAAGGCAAACCAGAACACTTCTAACCATGAAATTTGGTCAGCATGTTAAATACATCTTCCTCTACCTCCCATTATTTTCCCATAATTTATGCTCCTCATTTACTTAGTGAAACAGTAATTTAGAGAACTGCATGTTGGACAGCTCACAAAATAGTCTCTAGAGGTTTCCTCTCTCTCAAGACATTGACCAGTGGACCCCACAAGAACTGGCCCACTTGTCAGCCTCATAGCAGCCTGTGACAGTGTGTTTCACCAGGAAATTCACCCATACTCCTCCACTCCTCCTAGACCATCACTACTTGGACCCACAAGCCATAGAGTAAATCTAGCTAAATATGAGTAGAACATTGTTGCCTGACATGTGGGACCCACCAGAGGCACTGTGGAGATGGAGCAACTCAGCATTGCATGAGCCAACGTGTCACTGCCTCCTTCTTCTTCCTCTCTCGATTTACAGAGCTCCCTGGACAGCTTAGCCTGGAGACCTCGACCATTTCGCCTCTAATCTCACCAGCAGAACCTCCTCCTCATCCTCTCCACGATCCCACCGAGAAAACCCACGGAACCTCCAAGAATCACCGCCGGCAACTTCATCTTCCCCGGCGCCGGCAGTGTTCGACAGAAACCCAGCTAGCTCCAGTGAGCCCCATCCTCTTCCCTCTGCAAGAACATGATTACCACCCTCTAATCGTTCCGTTTTTCGCGTTACCTTGCCCTAGGAACCGCCGGCCGAAGTCGCCACCGTGCCCTGCCTTGTCCGGCAGAGTGCCGTCGTGACACCATTGCTGTTCCGGCCGCCTCGGAGCGAGTCTGACCGAGCCTTCGCGCCAACACCGTCGCCCTGCCCCCAGAAGACCCCTAGCCGAAGGAATCAGGATATAGCGTAGTGTACCGGGAGGTCGACGTCGTCTTCTTCCCCTCCGGTCAATCCGTCGCCGCCGCCGATTCGTCCTCTCTGGTGAGCCTCCGCTCGATTCCCTACTCCGGTACCTTCCCTAGAGCTTCACTAACTTGGTGGACATCGTTTCCCAGTCACCCATGGACCGAAGTTAGCCGACGCCGTCGCTCAGAAGTTTTCCGCCGCCGCCGGGCTAGTTCCGCCGTCGCCGTTGTGGTCCCAGCTTCGCCAAGACCAGCACGAGCCTTGGTGAGCACTCCGGTACTCTATATAACCGCGTGCATGCATGGTTCTGGAAAGAATCGGGTCGTAGCTCATTTTGCCGCAGCATCCCGAAACACTCCGCCGCTGGAGCTCGCCGCCGGCGAGATTCCGGTGACCCGAGGTGTCAAGAAGACCACCCTTAGCTCCGCCGTGAACTCCTCTACCTTTTCTATTTTTGGCCTGACCGTAGCCGAGCTACCGTTCGCTGTTGCCGCCGCTGAGAAGCCCGCCGGCTCTGTCTGCCTGCGCCCTTCTCTGTTCGCCGCCAGGCCGGACCATACACTCTGGGAACGGACGGTCCGATCCATGCGCCCGCGCCCTCGTGCCCGCGCCCTCGTGCTCTCGTGCCCGCGCGCTCGCGCCCTGCTCCCGCGCCCTGCTCTGCTTTGCCTCGCTGGCCTGCGGGCCCGGGCTGCAAGGGAAATCAGAAAAGAAGAAAGAAGAAAGAAATAGGAGAAGTAATTAAAAGATTTATCTTACAACAGAAAAATGGCTAAACTTTGCAAATCCATAACTTCTCCATTTTGACTCCAAATTGAGTGAAACCAATTTTGTTAGCTCTGTAAATTTGTGAACTTTATTACTGTAAAATAAAATAGGACAACTTCTGTACAGAAAATATCCATAAAATAATATGAAGCAAAATTGACTTATTTTGGGCTTAATAACTTGAAATATTCCCATAAAATTCATCCTATTTGCTAAAAATGTGAAACCACTTCTGTTAAACTCAGAAAATTGTAACCTTACTGTGGAAAAGTTGTATTTGATAAAAATACCTCCCAAAATAGGCCTAAGTAATTTTGTTACCTTTCTTTTTGTTAAACTTGTAAAATTCATATCTAAATCATTTTAAATCGGATTTTAGTAAACTAAATTTTGTCGGAACCAGGAAGATATGTATTTTCACATAAAAATTCTCACACTCATAAAATCCTACCAGAGAAGGCAAGCACTTATTTTCTACTTAGAGTTTTCCTATAGTTTCGGCTTTTGCCGTTTTCAGCCCTTCTACCTTGTTATTTTTGTATCTCCCAATCCAGGGATGCAAATGACTTGGTTCTTTCTCCTAAAATCTTGTTAGGACATGCCATACCTACTGTATTTATCTCATAATTAATTAATCATGTTGCATAGACATGTTTATTGCTTCTTATTTGCATATTGCTTCTTATCGATAGATTCTGAGGATACGGAGTACGTGGAGATTTACCCAGAGCCTGAGTGTGACTCATCGCTGCAGCAAGGCAAGCGTCTAAGCATATTGAACCTATGTTTTCAATAAATTGATTTGTTTGTGAAAACAATATCTATATGCATGCTCCAGTCTATTTAAAATGGGAAAACGGGTAGAGTCAATATTACCCAATTGTATGCATTTCCATTCCTTGGTTATTGATCTCATGTTTATACCTTGTCACCCTGGTTAAGGACTTTGGAATACTTTTATTTTACCGAATGCTTAGCCATGCTTATTCTAGACTTAGCAAAATCCGATAGATGGAGCTATCGGTTCAAAATTAGTTGAATGCGAATAGATGGGTTAAAATCTGACAAGAATAACTTCTAATTAATATTTGAGAATATGTTTGACTTGGACGGATGATAGGGCGATGAAGGGACGGTGTTTCCCCGATGCACGTAGCTCCGTCTAGGTCGTTAAGGACCGAACATGTTGACGTCTATTCAAGCACCCTACGTACTTCCACACGCCGGGAGTGGGACGGCTTAACTCAGTAGCACGGGAGGCTGTAGCCATCTACGCCCGTCCGTCAGTCGTGAGGATGGATTTCCGTTGGAGGACCTCGAGCGCGCCTGGACTGGCCGGAGGTGCCTCCCACGACGGTGAGCCTGCCTTAGTCACCCTGTGTGTGGGGCTAAGTCGTCGGGGGCCCAGACGTGGTTTAGGTGGTTGGGGCTAAGCGTGCGAAAGGTTTTGTTGTGACCTCTAGTCCGCACTCAATGTGTAGAGTGTGGGTACTTGGCCGGTACAAATCAAACTAGAGTGTAGCCGTTTGGCTTCTATCACATCGTGTGGGTAAAGATGTACACCTCTGATCAGAGTAAGAACTATTCGAATAGCCATGTCCACGGTTACAGGACGACCGCTTGATGTGTTAGTTAGTCATGTTAGCATCCAACTTGGGGTTATGTGGTTACCATGGCTTAGGATAGTCATGGATGGATGGGTTTATATAAGGGATTTTTAATGTTAAATATGACTTGGCTTTAGTCATGAAAAATGGTGTGCTAGTGTAGCACAATTGTTTGGGCAAGGGTGGCCCATGGATGATGCTTAAAGCATGGTTTATGCTTATTTATGTTCCATTTTCAGAACCATATACTTGCTGTCTTAAAATTTCAGATTGAGTTATTTCACAAAATGCTTATAGTTTCAAGTATTACTTGTTCAAGAAAATCAGCTTTGTGCAAAATCAAATCAATATAGCCTTCTTCCTTGATGTAGAAACCAGCATGCTTCCTTTGTACTATTATTATTGTGTAAGTCTTGCGGAGTACCATTCGTACTCACGTTGCATCTTTTCAGGTGAGGATAACGACGAAGATGGTGTGATCTACTATTATCCCGCCGAGGGTGGCGAGGATAATGTGTAGTTGAAGTTGAGCTCTATCCCTAGTCGGTTGCCCTGTGCATGGGTTTGGCACCACTGGTTCTTATCTTTTGTGTTTATATTCCGCTGCAAATCTTTTGTGTCACTTTGTGATGAATTAGGGTGTGAACCCTCTATGTAGTATCTATAACCCTGCTACTCGTCTATCCATTTTTAGAGTACTTGTGATGTTTATCAATTGCTTGCGATGAAAGTGGGAGGCTAGTCGCTTTCCTGGGGACTAGCTGAACATGAGTATGAGTTGTGTATAATTGAGATGGTTGGGGGATAGCTATTGTGGTTCGAGTCCTCTGGGGTACGTATCGTGTTTGGTTGCCACCATCGAGTGGTTTGACGGGCGTATGACGGGGAGGACTGGCAAGCTATCCTTATGATTATCTCTTTTGTACACTTCTCGGCATTTTGGATTTGTATTGTGAGTGGGTAAAGATTATGGCAAGTCTGCGATGAGGATGGATGGTTACCATACTTATTTGGCTTTTATTTGAGACCCCATCCATCTAGATAGTTTGCGTTGCCGTAATAGTTACTCTTCATAATGCACTTCTGGGGTGCCCACAGTGGTTGGTATCAAAGCAGTACTGACTGTAAGCTAGAGCTTAGCTTGGTGATTGCAAAAATATTTGCGAAAGGTTCAAAAAGAGCTATTTGTGAAAACCATTAGGATGTGTGATCCTTTTTGCTTCTCATCCCTTTCTAGTATTCATCCTCATCTTAGTCTCACTTTATTTTCTCACCTTGCTGTGATTGTTATTTGTAAAATCAAGTCTTTGCTTCCCTCATTCAAATATTAGTTCGATAAAAGAAGCCGGTATGTCGAGTGTAAGCAAAATTACTCTCACTTTACTAAATACAGTGTAAAATTTTATAAACCAGTGAACTAAATGGTGCTTTACTGTCCTCTGAGCCTACCCTAAATTTCCTACAAATTCTGGAAGCCAATCATTCAAGTTTCAAGCTCAACTATGCGAAGACCCGTGTTCTGGAATTCTGGACCAGCAGCTGTTCAAGATTTTCTACAGAGAGTTCTACTTCTTATCTTACCTTGCTAATTTTTCTGGAGGTTACCAACTACATCAGGAAGCATCACAGAAATTTTCAGAATTTTATCTCTTCTGTAGCCCCCTCTAAAAATTCATGAATTGGCTGCTGTCCAGCAGTCCTAAAAATTTCAGATTCTAGTCTTCTGATAAATAAAATGTGTAACCATGAAGAACACACCAAATAAATTGCTTAAGGGTACTCCCAGCTGAGAGACGCTCGCTATAAGCTTACCTAGACCCCATATGATTATTGGTTTATTTTGATCTTCGATCTTTCTTTTATTTCAACGGGTAGTTCACGGTCCTAATTATCCCCTCGCAGGAACGTATTTGGTTCTTGTTAATTTTTGAGGTTCTTATTCAGATTGTAGGAGTAGTGTGAGTTTACTTGATTCTTCGTTGGATCTTATTGAAATGCATCATGGCATCTAGGCTAACCATATCGCCATTTCAACGCATTTGGCGATCTCAGTCACAATAGTAGTTCAGTAATTTTGACGGTAGATTTTAGACTCATGGGTAGCACCATGACTTAACCTGGAATTTTTTTTTAGACCAATACATCATTGAATAAAAATTCGAATAGAATACCTGGTCGTGTCCTGAAATCCGTAAATGACATACTTCATATTTTTGTGTAAGTTAAACCATAGGTGATAAAATTCTAATCTTTTACCAGTAGCTCGTAGACTTCTCCAGTAAGCTTCATGATTTTCCTTGGAATTTTTAGATGACCGTATCATGACCAAATAATCCACACATTAGATACGTTCAGAATCTGGAATCTGTAGGTTCCCTACTTAATATATTTGTACAGCCCAAACCATGAGTGATAAAATAATCATTTTTGGTCAGTAACTTAGTAACCTAGTGAGGAAGCCTTGGGAATTTTCTGAGAATTTTTGGACCAGTGACCTAAGAGGGTAAAAATTCGAACGTTTGCGCCTGATAAACTACCACAGCACTGCACTACCCACCTTGTTTATTTTCTCTACAGAAATTTACCTATACAAAAATTCCAATTCTTTCCCAGACCGATAGAACTCTACATAGAACTTGAATATAGAATTTTTGTAATTCTTATCATATCTTTAGGATGACTTTAAGGCTTAGTTTCATCAAATACATACGCAGGACAGAACTAACCTATCCCCCTATGACGCAGCGTTTATATCTTGAAACTTCACCCAGAATCTCTAATTAGTTCCTAAATACAAACCTCGTGCATGACTACCCTTTGCAACCTTAGGATGAGTCTATCATAGTAAGGGAAATTCAGATGATGCACCTAGTTACAAACTGAAACCAATAGGACGCATTCCCGACAGTATCATGTAGCCGACCCCCAACAGTGCAGTAGAAAATTTCTGGTAGATATATTTACACTTATCAAGGAAGTTCCATGAGTAAGCTAGAAGACTTTGGTAGGGGAAAGAAAATTTTTGAAGCCAAAACAGAGTTAGATAGCAAACTTCTGACCCTTGAACTTCCGTGGCATCTCGCACCAAAATCCTATTACCCAGAGATCCAACCCTGGATTAGTGAAACCTTACATCATAAGCATGAACATCTCATCGCGTCATGTGTGTGTTGCACAATTGTATCCATATATCGCACCATAATACATGTGCACCACCATAGAGCATTGCACCATGACATGGGGGCATCATCATATTGCAACCATGCATTGCACCATGCTTTCATGATCTTGCACTACATTATGCCATTTAATGCGCAATACATTCAAGCAATTTTGCATCATGGCAAGCATGTGCAATTGCATCACACCATGAACTGCATCATACCATATGCAATTGCACCATAGCATGAATTACACCATTACAGCAAGCATTTGCACTGCACCATGTCATAACTCGCATCATACGATGGAGCATCTGCACAATATCATTTCATCAATGCATCACGTCATCTGGTGCATAGCATTAACGCACCATCCACAGCATTGCACTATGTAACTCATCATTGCACTAAATTCTAGTTGCCCCGCATTATACATGCCATCTTGTCATTCATAATCACATTTCACTATTCATTATATCATCAATAATTGCATCATGATTATTCACGACACCTCATCATTGATAGATGCATCACGGAACCATACATGTCAATCTAGAACACTTCAGCTCAGTTTGACCCTATTCTAGGTTACCCAACTCAAGTTAGAGGATTCCTAGCACCACTATTCCATCTCCCCATCTAGTTACAACCTTTCTGTTAGTTAGTGTTGACGCCGAAAACCCGCCGGGAGCTGTCCGGCGTCTGGGTGACACGCGAAGGCCTGGGAGATTTGCTTCACTCCAGTGCAGGTCCTAAGGTTTGAGGTTCGTAGGCGTGCCAGTCAATTTGACCCTGTAATTGACAAGGAGGAAAATGTTAGATCAATGAGCCAATCGGCTGGAAGCCGATCTAGACTCGTTTTATCAGCCGATGGCCGATGCGCACTGTAGCACTTATACATCGGCTTAAGGCCGATGACGGCAAGAGCAATAACATAATAATAAACAAATATCGTGCTAGCCGATCATTGAAGGGATACTCAAAAACCGGCTATAAACTTGATAAAATAAGCAAATATAATGCATAAATAAATCAAATAAATCCTAGCTGATCATAGTCTAGTGTTACTGGTGTCGCCATGAAGATATGCCTGTGCCCGGGCCCTTGCTTATATCGGCTCCCGGGATCTTCGTCCGCTGTCCGGGCCCATACACTGGTCCTTACCCAAGCTCATGCCCGGGCCCTCACCTGGGGTCGTGCCCGGGAACCTGATTGTACTTGTACTTGGATCGGCAGAATAAACCCATCGGCTAGTCCTTAGCCGATTGTAACAATAATACAGGCAAGAACATATAATAAAGTATGCAATAACATGAATGATAAATAATTGATAAGCTAGCCGACTACTGAACAGAGCGAGTATAGAATAAGACAATGAATAAATGTAGTTGGCTTTAACAGATAACTTATCGGCTAAGCGCTCCGATAAAACCATCACACAACACCATCGGCTCATCAAGAGTAAAGCTATTATCGTTAGTCTAGTAGATCGGACCCAACCGTTGCAGCACAGACCAACAATGATAGCGATGCCTCGATAGGTCGATAGATATGATGCGACCGTGATGAAAATAACTTACCGGCTATGCACTCCGATAAAACGCCTGCACACAACGCATCGGCCTAGCAGGATCGACTTATCACTAGCGGTTCAGTAGGTCGGACCCAACCGATGCAGCACGAACCGATGATAAATCGCTCCCAGTAAGCCGACACGATCTATGCACGCGTGATGTGATATACCTAATCAATCTATGAGGTCAAACTGAACTGATGCAGCCATAGATAAAGTAAATATATCGTGGTAAGCCGACTACCATAAACCGACTAGAATATCGGACCTAACCGAGGAAGTCCTAGCCGATTGGTAGCCGGGGTGACGAGACTTACCCTCTCGCAGGAGTTCGGACCTAACCGATGCAGCCCGGCTCGAGAAGCAGGATCCCGTCGAAAGGGTGGCGATGCGCCGAATTTTGTATTGATCTGTGGTTGATGATTACAAGGTCCCCGGGCATACGTATATATACCCCGAGTTACATGAGTCCTTATAGGACACGGTATATGATTTCCTATCTATAACAGAAAACACTAACAAGGCCTGACCGGACACGAGGTCAGGTTTCCTAAAAGAGATAAACCTTTTCCTAATAACTATAGTAATTAACTGCCACGCGCGGTCTTCACGGCTCCTTCTCGGACTCGGTCTGCTTCTTGGATCAATTTCCATTATCTGACTGCAACCGTCCTTTTGACCAAATCTGATACAAGGCCTTACCAAATTTTGGCGTTAACACATGCCCCCCAATTTCGGAGTTCTCCAATAGGACTTCGAAATTCTTTCATTTTGGGCCTCCAGATTTCTCCCATACCGAGGCGGCCCAAGATAGCCCACTTGCCATAAATGTTTGAAACAGTGCCAACGGCCTCGATTCCCGCTCGGCTGTCATACCTCTATAAAAACGCTTCGTCTTCTTGCCTTTTTTATGCTTTCACGTCACCAGAGCACCACCGCTTCATCTTCCACATCCTCACCAAGCTCTAGCGAATCCAGACGAATCATTGCAACCTTTCTCCCCGACCGTCAATCCCTGCAACTTCTCCTATTTCCGCGATGGCATCGGCATCTGCAGTTCCTGAGGTAATCTTCTCACCCGACTATTTTCCCCCAACCTGCAATCTATACGAACCCGATCTGCTATGTTCTTCACCTGTTCTTCGTCGTGTTCTTGTTTACTGTAGCATCTTAGAGCCCAGATCTTGATTCCGGCCGCCGATTACCCCAGCTTTTTCTATCATGGCCCCATGGGCAGTGAAGATCCCACCGATTTCATCGTCGCCGAAACCCAACACGTTCCCTTCAAGAACTCGACTATGTTGGTCAGTGACTGGACCAACAGCTTCAGATCATGGCCGAGTAAGCTGTCCGGGTGGAGAGATTGGTACCTCAGGGTATCGGCTGTAAAGAGGACCTATTGGGAAGAATCTCACATCGGCCACTGCATCAATCTTTCCCTGGCTGACATGGAAAGGAACGAGACCCTACTTGCATCGGCCTCATACTACTGGTCTGATGCTCTTAATGCTTTCATGTTCGGGCATGGGCCGATGACCCCCACTTTGCTGGACGTGACCATGCTCACCTGCCTGGATACGACAAGCTACATCAACCCCTTCAAACTCCGGTTCAAGCCTGCTCACCAGCTTCAAACAAAAAACATCGGCGGCTGGTCCAGGTATATATCTCTCCACAACAAAGGAACTGGACCGGTTGATGATCGGGAGCATGTCGCTTTTCTGAACCTGTGGTTGGAACGGTTTGTCTTTGGTGGTGCAACCCTCGGCCCGATGACCAATATGCAATGCCTGGCCGAGTGCTTGGCCGATAGGAAACAAATTCCGTTGGGGCACTATCTCCTTGGTGCCACCTACCAGCTACTTCACCAGGTGGCAACTAAGCTATCGGCTGGCCAGCCCGTCGGTCACATTGGGGGTCCTTGGTGGTTTGTTCAGCTCTGGCTCAATATTTACACCTCCAAGGCTATCCCAGAAACTTCTCTCCTCAAGCAATCCTTCCCGGCCGATTACCCAGAAGATCAAGACCCTGTCTACCGCCGATGCATCTCTATGGGCGAAGCTGCATCGGCCCTCTCTGGCGGCAAGATAACCCCCGCTGAAGTTAGTCAGTGGTTCAAGGGGTTCTATTACGGCTTTACCAGGGATGCCACTCTTTGGTTTGCTTACAACGACGCATCATCATTCGAGATGCCTTCTAACTTTGATCCACTCAAAGCCCTGAATGATGATGAGTCTAAGGCCATATTCCTATCGCTATCAGTCCTTGTCTGCTACCAACTGGTTTTCACTGGCCGAACTCAGCCATCGTATGAGTTCTACCATCCATCAGTCAGCTCTCGCCAGTTTGGTCTTGGTCAGCTCCGATAGCCTATTCTTCATCGACAAACTCCAAGCCCGGGCACGGTCAGCAGCGCCCTGGAATATGATCGGCTGCGGTCTTTGACAGACTCCCTCCTGCTAGGCGCCGCCACCGAAGTGTTTATCTGCACTGCCAACACCAAGCTCTTTGTCCGATGGTGGTCAGAATGGAAGAGACATCTGTTCTGCTTAGCACCCGCCTATTACTGCTCCCGTCTGGACGCCGACTATGTTGAATCCGAAGACGAGGTAACACCTGCAATCTTTAATCGCCTTCTTCAACCAACTCTCACCTCTAATCTTGCAGGCCACCAGTGTCGAACCCCCAAGAACAAGCAACAGCGGTCGGCTGATCTAGTACCAACCTCCATCGGCCACCCCAAACTTAGGGCGTGATGCTCCATCTCCATCGGCTCTTCTCAAGGCGCCTCGGCCGATGGGCCAAAAACGTAAGAAGTTAGCGCATCGTCCCTCCTCAAAGAAACAGAAGACCGATGCCGATGTTGCTGCCACGACGCCATCTTCTCCCCAGACCACATCGGCTCCTTCGTCTCCTCAGGTATGCGCCAAGCCTTATTATTATCACCCACTTCCTTATTTTATCTTACCAAATCCTTTTTCAGCTTGAATCATCGGCCCCAGAACCTCACCATCCCTCTGATGTCCCTCCAAGCGTTGAGCCGATGACTCCTCCAGCTGCTCCCCTCTCAGCACCAAGTCCTCTGGTTGCTGATGATACTGTTCCTACTCCATCGGCTGACATCGGCCCCTTCGAAGAACAGCCCATCCATCCCCCCGAAGCCGATGCCACTCAAGCCGCTGATGTCCTTCCTCAGGTAACCTTTTTATGCTCAAATTTGCTTCCAATCTCTTATTGATCACTTCACCGATGTCAACCTTGCAGTCCTTGGCCGACTTGTTCCCTTTTGACATCGGTCAATATCTGGAGGTAGAAGAAACCACGACCACCAGTGCGGCCTCCAAACCGACTTTCTCAGCCGACGTGCGCGAGTACTTAACGAGCATCATCAGCCGGCTGGAAAATCCGATCGACGCACTGGTAGAAGACTGTGGGCCAATCCGGGCAAGATTCGCAGAGATCGAACACCATCTGCCCGAAGAACTTGTCGACGCACTAACCCCACAGCATATCTGGAGTCCCATAGATTTAAACTCATCAAGCTTAAACAGCGCATAGCCGATCGCGCTGACCAACAGAAGACCACCGAAGACATCCAAGCCGATCGGCTATTAGCCCAAGCAGAGAAGAAAAAGCTTGATGATATGGCCGCTATCCCCCAAGAGCTCCAAACCAAGCTAGACCAGCTGAAGAAAAAGGAGGCCGATTTACTGGCAGAACTTGAAAAAGTTCGCAAAGACCTCACAGCAACAGAATCCCAACTAATCGGCCTACCGCAAGCTATCCAAGATCAAGAAGCCAAAGTTGCAGCGGCAGTGCGTCAAGTCATCCATCGGCACAAGAGTCTGAAGACCATCCCGGGCTCCGATGAAGACGACATCCGTGCAATTAATGAGATTGATCAAATCCGCCTGCGCGCAATTGAAGCGATCCAAAAATTCTTGTAAATCTTAAACCTTTGTAACTGACGATCTTCTGGAACATGCCGATCACCTTTCTGTTGTCATGTAACCGGATCGGCTCTACCACTCATCCTTTTCAATCTTGATAATATCTTTGCTTGTTTGATCTGAAGGCGATATCAATTGATATCGGCTGTCTTTAGGCGATGTAGAAAAACATCGGCTTTCCGAATTGCTTAGAAATCGGCTGTACTTAACCGATTTAAGAATTGATCCAAACGCTAGGGTAGTACTTCTTGAGATATTTCCCGTTAAGTGCTTTAGCAAACTCCGTCCCGTCAAGATCTTCTAATATATATGCGTTACCAGGCACACAGCGATTAATCCGATAGGGCCCTTCCCAATTAGGCGACCCACTTCCCAAACTTATTATCTCTGGACCCGATCGGTAAAATCAACTTCCACACAAGATCTCCCTCGGCAAACGACTTATTCATCACCTTTTTGTTGTAATGCCGAGCTGCCTTAGCCTTATTCTCCTTGATTCTTTCCAGCGCTCTTAACCGATTCTGAGCTAAATCTTCATGTTCATCTGTCATCAAATTATAATAATCATCGGCCGTCAACTGATTCTGCAAAGAAAGTCTTCTAGAGCCGATGTTAGTTTCCTATGGTAAAACCGCCTCATGTCCATATACTAACTGATACGGCGGCACCCGAGTAGACCCATGACATGCCATCCGATAAGCCCACAATGAATCGGCTAATGTAGTATGCCATCGCCGTGGTTGCTCATCAATTTTCCGCTTAATCAATTTGATCAAACTCTTGTTGGAAGCTTCTGCTTGCCATTGCCTGAGCATAATAAGGCGACGAATTTAATAGCTTTGATTCCCATACTGGCAGCAAACTGTTGAAACTCATCAGAAACAAAGATAGACCCCTGATCAGTAGTTATCGTCTGAGGAATTCCAAACCGATAAATGATATGCTCCTTTACAAACTCGATCGCTTCTTTGGACGTGACCTTCTTCAAAGGAATCGCCTCTACCCACTTGGTGAAATAATCTGTCGCCGCCAATATAAACTTATGCCCTTTACTCGATGGAGGAAAAATCTGGCCGATCATGTCAATTCCCCATCCTCTGAACGGCCACGGTTTGATGATAGGATTCATAGCCGACGCTGGTGCTCGTTGTATATTTCCAAATTTCTGACAATCTTGACACCCTTTATAGTACCTGAAGCAATCCTCCAACATTGTCGGCCAAAAATATCCCACTCTTCTTAGCAACCACTTCATCTTATGAGCTGATTGGTGATTCCCACAGACACCTTCATGCACCTCGCACATGACCACTTTGGCTTCTTCCAAATCTAGGCACCTAAGTAGAACTCCCTCAAAAGTTCGATAATACAGCTCCCCATCAAGTAGCACATACTTAGTAGCTTTATACCGAATCTTCCTGGAAACAGACTGCGACGGATTTTGCAAATAATCAATTATCTCTTGCCTCCAGTCATCGGCCTTGCTCTGGACATCAATATCGGCTATCTCTACCTCAACCTGCCTATTCAGCCGATATCCTGAAGCAATCTGTGCAAGATCATTGGCTTCCAAATTCTGCTCCCTGGGAATATGATTTATTGACACCATCTTGAAATCCTTCAACAAATCCATGCATTCTTCATAATATGACCTCAAAACATCATCCCTGCACTCATATTCTCCAGATAACTGCTTGATCACCAACAAAGAATCACCAATAACCTCTATGATATCGGCCCCGATCTCCTTCAATAGTTGAAGTCCTTTCAGCACCGCCTCGTACTCCGCTTGATTGTTAGTCCGATAAGGCCTAATTGTAAAAGCAAACTCAAAACTTGCCCCCCGAGGCGATACAATAACCAAACCGATACCAGATCCATGCCTGCAAACCGATCCATCAAAAAACAAGATCCATGGGATCGGCTCCACATAATCTTCGTGAGACCCCCTGTGCTGCACAATAAAATCGGCCACTGCTTGTCCTTTGATTGCTTTAGCCGATTCGTATCTTAAATCAAACTCTGTTAATGCAAAAATCCATTTGCCAACTCGCCCTTTCAAGACTGGAGCCGACAGCATATACTTGACCACATCGGCCTGGCAAACCACTGTACACTCAGCCGATAGGATATAGTGCCTTAATTTTGTACACGAGAAATATAAACACAAACACAATTTCTCCACCGCGGAATATCTCGTTTCAGCATCCAAAAGCCTTCTGCTCAGATAAAACACAACTCGCTCCTTGCCTTAAAATTCTTGGATCAAAACAGAACCGATGGACCTCTCATCGGCCGACAAGTATAACCTGAACGGCACTCCTTTCTGCGGCGGAATCAAAATAGGTGGGGAACTAAGATAATTCTTGATCTCGTCAAACGCCTTCTGCTGCGCTGCCCCCCACACAAATTCTTGATCGGCCTTCAACTTCAATAACGGCGTGAAGGACTCAATTTTCCCTGATAAATTTGATATGAATCTTCTCACAAAATTAATCTTGCCGATCAACGATTGCAACTCTGTCTTATTGCTTGGTGGCTCTGTAGTCTTAATGGCTCTGATACTTCGCTGACTAACTTCAATCCCTCGCTCATGAACCATAAAACCCAAAAATTGCCCAGCCGATACACCAAAAGCACACTTATTGGGATTCATTCTCAGTCCGTATTTCTTGGCCCTCTCCAGCACTCTTCGTAAATCGGCTATATGGCTTTCCCCACTTTTAGACTTAACCACCACATCATCAATGTAGATTTCCACCAACAAACCGATGAGATCATGAAATATATAATTCATCGCTCTTTGATAAGTCGCACCGGCACTCTTTAACCCAAAAGTCATTACTACCCACTCATACAAGCCGATAGCCCCTGGACACCGAAAAGCAGTCTTATGTATATCTTCTTCAGCCATGAAAATTTGATTGTATCCTGCATTGCCGTCCATGAAGCTGATAATCTTGTGGCCTGATGCTGCATCCACCAACAAATCCGCTATCGGCATCGGGTACTCATCTTTGGGGGTAGCTTTATTTAGATCCCGGAAATCAATGCATATTCTCAACTTTCCGTTCTTCTTCTCCACCGGGACAATATTAGAAACCCACTCAGCATATCGGCATGGCCTGATAAACTTGGCATCGTACAATCTTGTGATCTCTGCCTTGATCGGCTCATATAACTCTGCCTTGAATCTTCTTGGAGCCTGCTTGAATGGCCGATATCCTGGTTTAATGGGCAGCCGATGTTCAACAATTGATCGGCTTAAACCTGGCATCTCATGGTACTCCCAGGCAAAACAATCCCGATGTTCCTTCAGCAGTGCTATCAATTCCTCTCGTAGCTCAGGATCTAATTTTTTGCTTATGTACGTCGGCCTTGGCCTATCTCCTGGTCCAATATCGATCTCTTCCAAATCATCAGCCGACGTAAATCCTCGCCTCAATTTCCCCTCGAAGTCTTCAATAGATCCCATCAGAGTAACAATTCGGAGCCGACTTGCTGGATCGGCTGTATCCCCTGGCTAGTAACCTTGAGGTAATCTCCTTCCCAAACTCTCCCGGATAGGCAGTCAACACCATCGGCTTCCCAGACTGGTAGATCGGTCATGGCAATATTGGTCGACCGATTTGCTAGCACCACCTCGACTTGATCTCCCTGCCACTGTATTAGACATTGATGCATTGTCGAAGGCACGCAACAGTTCGCGTGAATCTAGTCCCTGCCGAGAAGTAAACTATATGACCCATTTCCGTCAATAACAAAAAACGTGGTGGGTAATGTCTTATTCCCTACTGTCAGCTCCACGTTTAATACGCCTTTCGCTTCTGATGAATTCCCACCGAAGTCTTTTAACACCATATTTGTCTTGATCAAATCTTCGGCAGTCTTCCCCAATTTTCGGAATGTGGCTTGAGGCATAAGATTAACCGCTGCTCCTCCATCAACCAACATCTTTGTCATCGGCCTTCCATTTACATAGCCCCTGATGTATAATGGCTTCAGGTGCCGATACTCTGACTCCTCGGGTTTATCAAATGTAGCTTGGTCAGGTCGCAGTGTCAGCTGAGCGAAAACCTCCTCTCCACCCTCCTCGTCTGACGAGAACGCTCTGTATTCTCTGGGCAGAAAGAAAACCATGTTTATTGGAGCCGATTCATCTTCATCGTCCTTCCTCTTTACTTGCCAGACTTGTTTGGTCCTCTTGAGACGATGATCGGCTTCCTCTTGATCTTGGCGCTGCTCTTCTTTTTGCTCTCGGTGCCGTAATCGTTGTGCCCTTCTCTTCTGATTCTTCGTGAATATGCCGCTAGGACACCACTGAGGATTCTGGACCTGTTTCTCATGTGCTTCTTCTTCATCCTCTTCAAAAAACTCTTCACGGATCGGCCCTAGTCGGCTATGAACTGATGCTCTTTTCCCAAACGGCCGATCTTGCGAAAACCTCTGCTGCTGATCATGGCGATCCATTGCACGGCTACACTCGGGGCAATTCTCAGCCGATGGCAGCCTCATTCCTTGATCCCAGCAGAAACGAAAAAACGGGCAGTCTCAATGCAGATTATATCGTTCTGGTTCACCCCTCTGTTCTTCATATCTTGAGTATTTTTCTATCATGTCCGATGAAGTAATCCTTGACTTATACCTTTGATGTCTTGCTCCATCGGCTTGATCCCTTAATGATGACCCCGCATAGACCATGTTTACGGGGAACGGGTGCCCATCTACCTTCATTGGCTTTTTGTCTTCAAATTTGATTCGTCCTTGCTCAACAGCCAACTGAACTTGTTGCCGAAAAACCTTGCACTCGTTAGTATGGTGCGATATCGCATTGTGCCACTTGCAATATTTCTTCTTCCTTAGTTCTTCGGCTGATGGAATCACGTGGTTTGGCGGCAATTGTATTTGCTTTTCCTGTAACAACAAGTCAAAGATCTTATCGGCTTTGCTTACATCGAAATCATACCGTTCCTCTTTGCCGATATCTTTGACCCACGGGCATGATACTGATTTCTTGTTCCTGGCCCACTCCGCCAATCCAACTTTAGCATCGGATTCCTCATCATCTGAGCCTGATGAATAGACCTGAACCTGAGCAACCCTCCTCTGGTATTTGTCCTTTTTCGCCTCTTGAAATCGGCTTTCATGAGCCGATACCTTCTGTACCAAGTGCGACAAGGATTCGAACTCTTGAGATGAAAACCTCTCTTTGATTGGCGCCAAGAGTCCCTGAAAAGCTAGATCGGCCAGATGCCCATCGCTCAGGTTTAAACTATAACACCGGTTTCTGATATCCCGAAATCTCTGAATGTATTCCGGTACTGTTTCATCTAGTCGTTGCTTAACCGATGTCAAATCTGACAGTCTCAGCTCATGAATTCCAGCGAAGAAATATTTGTGAAACTGTTTCTCCAGATCGGCCCACCCCCGAACAGAATTCGGCGGTAATGAGGAGAACCATGTAAAAGCCGATCCAGATAGTGATAGGGGAAAAAACCTAACCCTCAGGGCCTCTTCAGCCGATGCCTCCCCGCACTGCGCCAGGAATCGGCTGACATGTTCTACTGTAGACGTGTTGTCCTGCCCTGAAAACTTAGAGAAATCCGGGACCCTGTATCGGTGTGGTAACGGAACCCTGTCAAACCACTCAGGATATGGTGCCGATACATGAACGCTTGTTCCTTGGGCTTGATCCCGAACTGCTCCTTACTATCTCCTCAACCCGTGCGACAAATCTTCTTCTCTTGCATTCTCCTGTTGATACTGCTGATACTGTATCGGCGGGGTTGGTTGCGATTCTGTCTGTGATACTCCCTCTGGTAGGTACCTGGATCGGCTCCTCCTCCCGGATAGTTCTGCTGGTATCCCCCATAATAAATAGATCGGGTGATATCCAGGAGGGATATCCTGTGCCCCCCCAGCCTGGTTCTGCGCAAACAGTGTTCTGGTATATCCTTGCTAATGTTTTAATTAACTTGGCCTGGCTCTATCTTCGGTGGGAAAAACAGGGCCCCGAGTTGGTTCTTGGGCAATCGATCCATCAACAGTCTTCTTGAAAGATTATGCAATGTATTTACTAAAGACCCCTGACTGATTGATGAGCGCGTGGTGTACAGCCTCGTTGACCATCTCCTGTAAAGGCTTGATTGGTGGACTCTCGGGTTGTGTGCGGCTCGATTCTCCTACCAGTACTGGTTTTGGAAACTGAGACTTCTGAATCGGCCCTTGCCTTGTCATACTGAAGGATTCTAGGCACAGCTTCTGGAAATTTGTCATGGTCTGTTCAACTTGCTGTTTTTGTTCTTCAGTTAGATCCTCCATGGTGACCTGAATTACGTTGTCCGTCTTGACTTCTTTTCTGGCCATGTTGAAATCTTGATTGAAACTGTGTTTGTTGGAATTTTGGGTTAAAACTTCGGGTCCCACCGGGCGTGCCAAAAGCGTGTTGACGCCGAAAACCCGCCGGGAGCTGTCCGGCGTCTGGGTGACACGCGAAGGCCTGGGAGATTTGCTTCACTCCAGTGCAGGTCCTAAGGTTTGAGGTTCGTAGGCGTGCCAGTCAATTTGACCCTGTAATTGACAAGGAGGAAAATGTTAGATCAATGAGCCAATCGGCTGGAAGCCGATCTAGACTCGTTTTATCAGCCGATGGCCGATGCGCACTGTAGCACTTATACATCGGCTTAAGGCCGATGACGGCAAGAGCAATAACATAATAATAAACAAATATCGTGCTAGCCGATCATTGAAGGGATACTCAAAAACCGGCTATAAACTTGATAAAATAAGCAAATATAATGCATAAATAAATCAAATAAATCCTAGCTGATCATAGTCTAGTGTTACTGGTGTCGCCATGAAGATATGCCTGTGCCCGGGCCCTTGCTTATATCGGCTCCCGGGATCTTCGTCCGCTGTCCGGGCCCATACACTGGTCCTTACCCAAGCTCATGCCCGGGCCCTCACCTGGGGTCGTGCCCGGGAACCTGATTGTACTTGTACTTGGATCGGCAGAATAAACCCATCGGCTAGTCCTTAGCCGATTGTAACAATAATACAGGCAAGAACATATAATAAAGTATGCAATAACATGAATGATAAATAATTGATAAGCTAGCCGACTACTGAACAGAGCGAGTATAGAATAAGACAATGAATAAATGTAGTCGGCTTTAACAGATAACTTATCGGCTAAGCGCTCCGATAAAACCATCACACAACACCATCGGCTCATCAAGAGTAAAGCTATTATCGTTAGTCTAGTAGATCGGACCCAACCGTTGCAGCACAGACCAACAATGATAGCGATGCCTCGATAGGTCGATAGATATGATGCGACCATGATGAAAATAACTTACCGGCTATGCACTCCGATAAAACGCCTGCACACAACGCATCGGCCTAGCAGGATCGACTTATCACTAGCGGTTCAGTAGGTCGGACCCAACCGATGCAGCACGAACCGATGATAAATCGCTCCCGGTAAGCCGATACGATCTATGCACACGTGATGTGATATACCTAATCAATCTATGAGGTCAAACTGAACTGATGCAGCCATAGATAAAGTAAATATATCGTGGTAAGCCGACTACCATAAACCGACTAGAATATCGGACCTAACCGAGGAAGTCCTAGCCGATTGGTAGCCGGGGTGACGAGACTTACCCTCTCGCAGGAGTTCGGACCTAACCGATGCAGCCCGGCTCGAGAAGCAGGATCCCGTCGAAAGGGTGGCGATGCGCCGAATTTTGTATTGATCTGTGGTTGATGATTACAAGGTCCCCGGGCATACGTATATATACCCCGAGTTACATGAGTCCTTATCAGACACGGTATATGATTTCCTATCTACAACAGAAAACACTAACAAGGCCTGACCGGACACGAGGTCAGGTTTCCTAAAAGAGATAAACCTTTTCCTAATAACTATAGTAATTAACTGCCACGTGCGGTCTTCACGGCTCCTTCTCGGACTCGGTCTGCTTCTTGGATCAATTTCCATTATCTGACTGCAACCGTCCTTTTGACCGAATCTGATACAAGGCCTTACCAAATTTTGGCGTTAACAGTTAGTCAACCTATGGTTGAGATATCGAAAACCTAAGATCATCTAGCCTGTTCCATCTTTCACCGTATAGGTCGGAGTAGTTGAAGGTTCGCTGATCTCGTCACCGAGACTGGGAGTGCGGCTGCCGGAGCCGTTGCCGTTTCGGGCGATAGAGAGCAAGCCGAACCGAGAAACTTCACCACCTTCCTCATTACACTACCAAGATCCAGCACCTTGATCCTATAAACATCCAGTTCTGTAACCCTTATCCTAAGTTAGCTCCCATCTTAAGTTATCTAACATAAGACATCAGGTGTATTGATCTACTTTTGCTTCAATAAAACACCAGCGTACCTTCCATGATAGTAAAGTATGGCCGGCCAGTTGGTCATCCTGGTATCATTAGGTTCCTAGGATCAGAACTATCATCTAGGGTTAACCCTTATCATTACCAATTCTTAACTAATCCTTAATTGTGAGACTACTAACCTTGTTCTATCTCTGTAGATGGCATCCACATACGAGCCCTTCTGTTTTTCAGGAGGTTACAATGAAAATACCACCCAGCATAACCTTTGGATAATGTTACAACATGCTGGTTTCACTCAACCTCCAGAGTACCACATTTTTGTCAAGACTATCGGCACCTCACAAGTCCTTTATATGGCCCAAGTGTACATTCGAGGCAGAAGCCCAATCGAGAGAGATCGTCACTATGACGGTCATGGATGGAATTGTCTCTCCGCCATATACCATGGTGCCTATGTAGCCATCGCGCATCTTCGCTATGAACTGCCGGAATTGTTTGACCTCTATCGTTACTTTCCGGCAATGAACCAAGGGAACGGGCGAAACATGTTCCCAATGTTACCAGGAGCAAATGAAGAACCAGACACTCCCTATCTTCAGCTGGCCCAGCTTTTACGTTCATTGGATGAACTTTACCACAATACAACCATGGAGTTAAACCGTGCCTACACCAGGATAGCCACCCTTGAGAGACGCATACTGCCTCGGTTCTAGGAAGGTTTCTACTCACCCGAGTTCATGTATGGAGAAGACGCCATATACGCTCCGGAAGAGATCTTGCCATCACCCACCGGGACTTACGTTGAGACAACAGGTGTACCTGCGACTGCAAGCCAGCCCGCTCGCCGCTTCCTTGTATCGGCACTTCCACCTTTGGGTACCATGGGACCATACGGATTAGCCCGTTATGTTCAATGGTATGGGCATGCTTTCGAGCTACAAATGGACCAGTGAAGAAGTTTAGAAGACTCCGAATAAACACTATAGGTAAGCCAGGAGATGGCCACCACCTATAATAGTGTACTCCGCCCTAACCATCCTGGTTGAATGTAAAATGCCCCATGTAAGCCTGACAGAGTAGATCGGGGAAAATTTTGGCTTGTACCCTGTGTAAGATACCCCTCATGTAACCCTTTATGTATGAACCCTTGACGATGGACGAAATGGTAGTAATGGTGTGCCAAGCTAAATCAGGCCCTGAAGTTGTAGTTTGAACAATAAGTAGCTAACCATGCTTCAAATAAATCTTTCCAACAGTACGAATTCTTTTGGGCCAAGGACCAAATCAGAGTCATGCTAGACCACTAGAGAAAATTTCACAACTGGTATCGAGCCTGAGTGGTTTGAAAGGCTTAGGTAGCTCCGCCTAGTTCCACCTAAGAAAATGTTTTTCGCCCAAAACCGTCTTGAAGCAAAAACCTTTTGACCATACTATGTTAACCATCCTCCCCATGGAGGTAAATACCCTAATGTTTTTAATAAAAAGAACTGCAGACATGGCACCTTAGGTAGCCTCCACATCTACCAGTTTTTGAGCAAGTTTAGTAAACCAAGACCTAAGAACATCCCATCCTGTTTACTCAGTCGGACCTGAATCTCGGGGACGAGATTCTTTTTAGGGGGGGAGAGCTGTCACAGCCCCAAATCTAATTCCAAGTAATTAAGGTTATAACCTACTGCCACTAGAGTGCATAAACAAAATCCTTGCTATGTCGCTTCATGCAAAATTAAAGTTTGCAATATGTAAACCTTCAATAGTTAAAACCCTAATCGGTAAAAAAACCAAACCTTACCAAATAATGCATCAAGTTGAACAGAAACATATGTGGGAAATAATTTATTCAAATACTATTTTAATTACCATGAATCAATATAATTTTTCCAGAATTGATTTCATTAGTTTAGACCCCTCACAAATTCCAAACAAGTTTCAGCCTGGATCCTTCTCTTTGCCATATGCATTGGTACAGTCTAAGGATTTTTCTGAAGATGTTAGGTTGCACATAAAACCATGGAAAAATTCCTGTAAGCACTATCTCACCAAATCAACCCACTGTAAATTTTACATAATTTTATCACTTCAATAAATACTTCAACCAAGTCCCTCAAATCAGCAAAACTAGAAAGCTGGCTGAGACAAATTAGTTTACTTCTAAAATTCACCAAATAAGAGTGAAGATTAATTAGACAGTGCAATTCTACCAACAGGTGTGACACCATGAACCCTACTACCAGGAATTTTAGTTTAATTTAATTCCCAAGGAAATCACATAAAATAATGAGATCAAGGCACTGGAGGAATAAATCAAGCTGCAGAAAAACTGGGTCTGTGTGCCTACTTTGCATTTTCACCAAAGGCAAACCAGAACACTTCTAACCATGAAATTTGGTCAGCATGTTAAATACATCTTCCTCTACCTCCCATTATTTTCCCATAATTTATGCTCCTCATTTACTTAGTGAAACAGTAATTTAGAGAACTGCATGTTGGACAGCTCACAAAATAGTCTCTAGAGGTTTCCTCTCTCTCAAGACACTGACCAGTGGACCCCACAAGAACTGGCCCACTTGTCAGCCTCATAGCAGCCTGTGACAGTGTGTTTCACCAGGAAATTCACCCATACTCCTCCACTCCTCCTAGACCATCACTACTTGGACCCACAAGCCATAGAGTAAATCTAGCTAAATATGAGTAGAACATTGTTGCCTGACATGTGGGACCCACCAGAGGCACTGTGGAGATGGAGCAACTCAGCATTGCATGAGCCAACGTGTCACTGCCTCCTTCTTCTTCCTCTCTCGATTTACAGAGCTCCCTGGACAGCTTAGCCTGGAGACCTCGACCATTTCGCCTCTAATCTCACCAGCAGAACCTCCTCCTCATCCTCTCCACGATCCCACCGAGAAAACCCACGGAACCTCCAAGAATCACCGCCGGCAACTTCATCTTCCCCGGCGCCGGCAGTGTTCGACAGAAACCCAGCTAGCTCCAGTGAGCCCCATCCTCTTCCCTCTGCAAGAACATGATTACCACCCTCTAATCGTTCCGTTTTTCGCGTTACCTTGCCCTAGGAACCGCCGGCCGAAGTCGCCGCCGTGCCCTGCCTTGTCCGGCAGAGTGCCGCCGTGACACCATTGCTGTTCCGGCCGCCTCGGAGCGAGTCTGACCGAGCCTTCGCGCCAACACCGTCGCCCTGCCCCCAGAAGACCCCTAGCCGAAGGAATCAGGATATAGCGTAGTGTACCGGGAGGTCGACGTCGTCTTCTTCCCCTCCGGTCAATCCGTCGCCGCCGCCGATTCGTCCTCTCTGGTGAGCCTCCGCTCGATTCCCTACTCCGGTACCTTCCCTAGAGCTTCACTAACTTGGTGGACATCGTTTCCCAGTCACCCATGGACCGAAGTTAGCCGACGCCGTCGCTCAGAAGTTTTCCGCCGCCGCCGGGCTAGTTCCGCCGTCGCCGTTGTGGTCCCAGCTTCGCCAAGACCAGCACGAGCCTTGGTGAGCACTCCGGTACTCTATATAACCGCGTGCATGCATGGTTCTGGAAAGAATCGGGTCGTAGCTCGTTTTGCCGCAGCATCCCGAAACACTCCGCCGCTGGAACTCGCCGCCGGCGAGATTCCGGTGACCCGAGGTGTCAAGAAGACCACCCTTAGCTCCGCCGTGAACTCCTCTACCTTTTCTATTTTTGGCCTGACCGTAGCCGAGCTACCGTTCGCTGTTGCCGCCGCTGAGAAGCCCGCCGGCTCTGTCTGCCTGCGCCCTTCTCTGTTCGCCGCCAGGCCGGACCATACACTCCGGGAACGGACGGTCCGATCCATGCGCCCGCGCCCTCGTGCCCGCGCCCTCGTGCTCTCGTGCCCGCGCGCTCGCGCCCTGCTCCCGCGCCCTGCTCTGCTTTGCCTCGCTGGCCTGCGGGCCCGGGCTGCAAGGGAAATCAGAAAAGAAGAAAGAAGAAAGAAATAGGAGAAGTAATTAAAAGATTTATCTTACAACAGAAAAATGGCTAAACTTTGCAAATCCATAACTTCTCCATTTTGACTCCAAATTGAGTGAAACCAATTTTGTTAGCTCTGTAAATTTGTGAACTTTATTACTGTAAAATAAAATAGGACAACTTCTGTACAGAAAATATCCATAAAATAATATGAAGCAAAATTGACTTATTTTGGGCTTAATAACTTGAAATATTCCCATAAAATTCATCCTATTTGCTAAAAATGTGAAACCACTTCTGTTAAACTCAGAAAATTGTAACCTTACTGTGGAAAAGTTGTATTTGATAAAAATACCTCCCAAAATAGGCCTAAGTAATTTTGTTACCTTTCTTTTTGTTAAACTTGTAAAATTCATATCTAAATCATTTTAAATCGGATTTTAGTAAACTAAATTTTGTCGGAACCAGGAAGATATGTATTTTCACATAAAAATTCTCACACTCATAAAATCCTACCAGAGAAGGCAAGCACTTATTTTCTACTTAGAGTTTTCCTATAGTTTCGGCTTTTGCCGTTTTCAGCCCTTCTACCTTGTTATTTTTGTATCTCCAATCCAGGGATGCAAATGACTTGGTTCTTTCTCCTAAAATCTTGTTAGGACATGCCATACCTACTGTATTTATCTCATAATTAATTAATCATGTTGCATAGACATGTTTATTGCTTCTTATTTGCATATTGCTTCTTATCGATAGATTCTGAGGATACGGAGTACGTGGAGATTTACCCAGAGCCTGAGTGTGACTCATCGCTGCAGCAAGGCAAGCGTCTAAGCATATTGAACCTATGTTTTCAATAAATTGATTTGTTTGTGAAAACAATATCTATATGCATGCTCCAGTCTATTTAAAATGGGAAAACGGGTAGAGTCAATATTACCCAATTGTATGCATTTCCATTCCTTGGTTATTGATCTCATGTTTATACCTTGTCACCCTGGTTAAGGACTTTGGAATACTTTTATTTTACCGAATGCTTAGCCATGCTTATTCTAGACTTAGCAAAATCCGATAGATGGAGCTATCGGTTCAAAATTAGTTGAATGCGAATAGATGGGTTAAAATCTGACAAGAATAACTTCTAATTAATATTTGAGAATATGTTTGACTTGGACGGATGATAGGGCGATGAAGGGACGGTGTTTCCCCGATGCACGTAGCTCCGTCTAGGTCGTTAAGGACCGAACATGTTGACGTCTATTCAAGCACCCTACGTACTTCCACACGCCGGGAGTGGGACGGCTTAACTCAGTAGCACGGGAGGCTGTAGCCATCTACGCCCGTCCGTCAGTCGTGAGGATGGATTTCCGTTGGAGGACCTCGAGCGCGCCTGGACTGGCCGGAGGTGCCTCCCACGACGGTGAGCCTGCCTTAGTCACCCTGTGTGTGGGGCTAAGTCGTCGGGGGCCCAGACGTGGTTTAGGTGGTTGGGGCTAAGCGTGCGAAAGGTTTTGTTGTGACCTCTAGTCCGCACTCAATGTGTAGAGTGTGGGTACTTGGCCGGTACAAATCAAACTAGAGTGTAGCCGTTTGGCTTCTATCACATCGTGTGGGTAAAGATGTACACCTCTGATCAGAGTAAGAACTATTCGAATAGCCGTGTCCACGGTTACAGGACGACCGCTTGATGTGTTAGTTAGTCATGTTAGCATCCAACTTGGGGTTATGTGGTTACCATGGCTTAGGATAGTCATGGATGGATGGGTTTATATAAGGGATTTTTAATGTTAAATATGACTTGGCTTTAGTCATGAAAAATGGTGTGCTAGTGTAGCACAATTGTTTGGGCAAGGGTGGCCCATGGATGATGCTTAAAGCATGGTTTATGCTTATTTATGTTCCATTTTCAGAACCATATACTTGCTGTCTTAAAATTTCAGATTGAGTTATTTCACAAAATGCTTATAGTTTCAAGTATTACTTGTTCAAGAAAATCAGCTTTGTGCAAAATCAAATCAATATAGCCTTCTTCCTTGATGTAGAAACCAGCATGCTTCCTTTGTACTATTATTATTGTGTAAGTCTTGCGGAGTACCATTCGTACTCACGTTGCATCTTTTCAGGTGAGGATAACGACGAAGATGGTGTGATCTACAATTATCCCGCCGAGGGTGGCGAGGATAATGTGTAGTTGAAGTTGAGCTCTATCCCCAGTCGGTTGCCCTGTGCATGCGTTTGGCACCACTGGTTCTTATCTTTTGTGTTTATATTCCGCTGCAAATCTTTTGTGTCACTTTGTGATGAATTAGGGTGTGAACCCTCTATGTAGTATCTATAACCCTGCTACTCGTCTATCCATTTTTAGAGTACTTGTGATGTTTATCAATTGCTTGTGATGAAAGTGGGAGGCTAGTCGCTTTCCTGGGGACTAGCTGAACATGAGTATGAGTTGTGTATAATTGAGATGGTTGGGGGATAGCTATTGTGGTTCGAGTCCTCTGGGGTACGTATCGTGTTTGGTCGCCACCATCGAGTGGTTTGACGGGCGTATGACGGGGAGGACTGGCAAGCTATCCTTATGATTATCTCTTTTGTACACTTCTCGGCATTTTGGATTTGTATTGTGAGTGGGTAAAGATTATGGCAAGTCTGCGATGAGGATGGATGGTTACCGTACTTATTTGGCTTTTATTTGAGACCCCATCCATCTAGATAGTTCGCGTTGCCGTAATAGTTACTCTTCATAATGCACTTCTGGGGTGCCCACAGCTAGCTCCCTGGAAAAATACTAACTATATACTTTCATCATCAAGATCATGGCATCAATACTAAAGCATAAGGGCAAAAACAAATAAATTGATATATAAGCATATGCCAATAGGCTAAATAATTAAAGGTTCATCGGAAGCATGTCTACCTATGCCACAGGCAACCGACTAGGGGTAAGCCCCTAAATGAACCGTCCTGAAGAAGCAACGGATCCCGCATCACTCAACCTACAACAAGTTAACCAACAGTAACACAAGCAAGAGTCAGTACATTACCGAAATAATATATTGGCAATGTCAATCCTACAATACATGCAAGCTCTAAGTCAAGGAATATTATTTGTAGTTTTATTTTTGCATAAAGCCAATTTTAATTCATAATCTTTTGCAACGGTATTTAATAAAACAATAGAAACATGTACAGTAAGTAAATAAAGTGATCAACATAATATCATCATTTTACTTGCTGCCCTTCTCGGCAACAAGTCATCTTAAGCATCATAATTATCAAAAATACCAATCCATATCCCAATTTCATAAACACATTTAAAAACATAAATCTATACTCAAGACACGTCACTATGTCACTCATGACCGCCAGCACAGCTAACCGATTAGTTTGACTCTACAGAGTTTGTACAATTTTACCCACATGATGTGAAATCTCTAGTTTGTCCGGTTCCCGTCGGTACCACCACACTCTATACATTGAATGTGGTCTAGAGGTCACAACGAAGCCATTACATTGTTTATTTGTCTAACCTTGCATGAGCACGATGAGCGGGAATCTACACTAAGTCCGAATCCTTAATGCCATCCTGGTGGTTAGCCAAACACCGCGATGCCCACGTGGCACTCACCGTTGTATTGGACATACTTAGACCCCCATGCTGTAAGTAGAGAAGCAACCAACTCACAAAACACATGCACTCTAGGACGAATCCGGTCTCGTAAACATTATAACGCACGCTTCTGGGTATCTCCTATAAACCATCGCCAAGAGTAGTTCATATTACAACAGCCTCAGGAATGCAAGGTTAGACGCATATACAACTTAATAGGCTAAGGCTGTCCCATACCAGCACATGTGGTTGTACTGTAAACAATAGAGGGTGACATAGAGTTCGGTCCTTAATCGAATTAGGCGAACACTCCCCCTATCGGTGTGTAACTACTCCATATACACACCACTTGCCGCCCAAGTTTAAAATCACATTTTCCTTTATTTTGGTTTACAAATAACCAGAGGCTTCACCTCTATCCAGGAGTTGTAAAATGCCCATTTTCAAATATACAAAGTGATCACAATGTTGTTTAGTATTTTACTAAGCATGGCTAACCATATGAAAGCATACTAAGAAAATAATAGCCCATTTGAGCACATGGGGAGTACTCTAATCCATCCTAAGTTTACAATCATCAAGGAATTCAAAATTGTCAAGGTGGATCATGCAACAAGTTGGGTATAACTACCATTTTCCATATTCTAAATACCGATAGTTATAAACAAGCATGCAATTTTGTAAAGAATACAATTCATTCCCCAAAACATAGGATTCAGCTTGTTCAAAGGAGGAGGGGAGAATACTTGCCTTACTCTTGAATACCTAGAGCAACCTTTACTTCACTCCTTCACCGATTTCGAATTCGTTCTTTAGAAAGGATTTAATATACGATCGAATAAATAGCAAATAATGCAAAAATCTAAAATGCTCTAATATGCATGAGGTTTACAAAGCAGGTTGGTTCTGACCTAAGATGAATTTATGTGAAAGAATTTTCATTTTATCCATTTTTATTTGTTAGTTATGAATTTTACGAGTTCTATACGTGAATATGTCTAAATACGATTTAAGGTCAAAATTTAAGTTATTTTAATGTGTGAAACCTACACAGTAGATTGTTACTTACTTTGTATGATTTTTTGTGAAGGAATTTCTATTTTATCATCTTTCACTTTTAAGATATAAATTTTAGAAGTTATATACACGATTATAGCATTTATACATGTACTTTAACTATTCCTGTGATTTGGAAGGTAGTTTTGTAAATCTTAACTGTACAGTGATATTTAGTATAACTTAGGATGAATTGTGGTAAAAGAATTTTAATTTTATAATTTAGTATAAGCAAATTACAAGGGTTTGAAGTCTAAATACGGTAGAATATGTTATTTATACATCATGTGTATTTGGAGGTATTCTCCATGGTGATTTTGACCAAGTTTTACATCAAAGTGGTAAAGAGTGAAATTTTATGAGTACAACAAATCTTATTTCACTTTATTTGGAGTTAGCATGAATTTTCTATAATTTTCAGAAGCTATTATACACCTTATATATACATTTATCTATTACACAAATTTTTGGTGTCATCTTCTGTACTAGGTTGGCCAATTCTTAAATATACATAAAAGATATCATACTTTTCTAAGTCCAACAAAGCTGAGCTCATAATTTTTGTAGCTAATATGAATTTCTTATGACTTTTATAAGTTCTAGGTATAAATTAGTGTATTTTTATATTACACAAAAGTTAAAAATATTTCTTATACTAAGTGTGCAAAACTTTTGTTTACAGTAAATAAGATCATGATTCTCAGAGTTCAACAAGTCTTGTTTCATTAATTTTAGAGCTAGCATGGATTTACTATAAATTTTGTAAGTTCTAGGTGCAATACATGTATTTATGTGCTACATAAAAACTTAGAGGTATTTTATGCACATAAGCTATCAAGTTTAAGTTTACATAAATAAAGATCATAATTGCCTTAATCCAAGGAAATTGGGTTCACCTCATTTGGAGTTAAAATGAATTTGTTATGAATTGTTGAAGTTAAATCTATTTTTTTTATTCAATAGAAAAGTCTAATAATCATGTCTAGTATTTTCCAGATTTTATATTCAGGGGTCCACCTATAAGTGAGCAACACTTTTCATTTAAGCCCCTCGGGTTCCTGGGAATGGAACCCGCACACCCCCCACGTGGTTTAAACAAAATTCCTAAGTAGTCCTCGTTGTTTTTGCTATTAACGGTCCAGTTCCTGACCCACATGTCATGCACTTCAGATTTTACAATCTAGTACCTAAGCTTATAAATATTCTGAAAATGAAGTCCCCGCAGCTGGACAGAGCCAGCCATCCATGGCCGGAGCTCATTCTTGGCCTCGCCGGCGGCAAACAGCGGAGGATCTCACGATGCGGCCAAAATGAAAGTTGTAGAGAATCTCGATGCAGACCCGTGGGTGCTCATTTGACGGCCGGAGGTGGCCGGGGCTGGTGACAGTGGTGGTTCAAGCGGCGGGCTCTCCTGGGGATGGTGTGGGTGCAAGCAATCGGCCTAGGACTCACCGGAAAGAGGAGGAACGGTGATGTCGGCCGGTGGCCAGAGTTGAGGACAAACAAGGCCTTCTCCATTCCCTCAACGTCCTTGGCCAAATTTTTTTTGGGGTCTTGCAGAACGTAGGCAGGTGATGGTGATGGCGCAGCGGTTCGGCCTATGATGGCCTGAGACGGCCGGAACGGCAGTAGGACTAGGCGGCGGGTTCTCGGCACCGAAGACGAGGATGACGACGGCGGCGCTGTGACTCCAACCTGCACGGAATGGGGCACAAATAGCACAAGATGTGAGGCATGGTGTATGGATTACTTTCCTAGGCTTGGACTACGGCGAAGCTCACCAGAGCGAGGATGGTGGCTATCAAACACCTGGCTGCGCCGGTGATGGCGGCAATGTTTCCGGCGATTCCGAGGTGGTTTCTCTCAGTTTCTCCCTTGAACGCAATTAGGCTGAGGAGGAGGTGCTAATGGCGAGGTATTATCTCAAATGGTGGAGTTTGACGTGGAGGTCGTCGCCAAAGTGGCAGCCGGTGGCGTTGACGCGTGGAGGCCGCATGGCACACATTCCAGAGTTGTGGGTGAGCTAGGGCGGTGTCTCCGGCTGGCAGGTGGGTCCAGGAAGGCTGTGGGTCCCACATGGCAGTGTAAAGATAGGAGATCTCAAGAAATTGGCTATACACTGTGTTATTGAGCTGTTTTGTACTGATGGATTCTCCGAGCTGCAGAGGGTTTCTAGGGTTGGAAAAATTCCTGTGTGTAGGTGGATATATGCTTTACTAATCTGCCAAGTTCCAAAGCTAGAGGCCTTATATTTTTAATGTGGCAAAAAGGTGAAATAGAGACACAGTTTTCTGCAGTTTAATTATTTCCTAGTGCATTGCACTTATCATTTTATGTAGTTTCTTTGAGAATTAAATTAACTAAAATTTTCTGGTTGTAGGGTACATTTTAATACACACTCTAGTAGAATTTCACTGCAAGAATAATCTTTATTTTTATTTGGTGAAAATAAGAACTAATGAATTTATTTTGGCTAGTCCTCCTAGTTTTACTGATTTGAAGGATTTTATAGAAGTACCAATTGAAGTGATAAAATCATGTAAAATTTTAGTAGACTAATTGTGTTGGATAGTGATTATTTCCATGATTATATATTAATCCAATTGCTTTTAGAATTTCCTTAGATTATACAAATGTATATGCATCCTATTATGGAAATACATTTTAATAACCAAAAAAATCAAACAAAGGCATGCACATGAAATGGTAACAAATTTTTTTATATCCATATTTTTATGTTGAACTTTTATTTATACACTTTTAGGCCTTTTTACATTTTCTATTTTTGTAAACTAACTCTTAAAATTTTTATGCACCAAACCCTTAAGTATTTTAACTTAATCAAAATTTCTTATACATAATTGAGTAGGTAATATTTCCTTTTTATTTGACCCAAAGAAGATTTTAGGGTTTTGTAGTACGGAATCATGTGCCGTGTTTTATATTCCTTTATATTTTCACATTTTGACCTAGGGTGACTTTTTGAGTAAATTGAAAACTTAACTATGAAAGTTTTAGCGTACCCTTTTAAATTTAACTCTAGTCAATCTACCTCTCATTTTGCTTCTTTGCAAAGAAACTATAGGATTTTACCTTTAAGGGCATTTTTATTAATTTATTTCAGTTCAAATTTTGAAATTTGGGTATGTTATAGTCTCCATCAACGACTACCCGGCAAATTTTTCCGTCTCGGGACAGATCAAAGGGAAAACAAGTTGTGTAACCTACGTGGATAATGCCACATCTATATACCTATCATCATCTAACAAATTGGTGTACATGAAGCATCGACGGTTCCTACCCCACAGGCACAAGTATCGAACAAAGGGAAGACTATTTGACAAGACAGTAAAGAATGGGTCTACACCCGAAGTTTGCAATGGCAAATGGGTATTTGATATGACAAGCAATCTCAAGGTTATTTTGGGGAAGATAAAAAAGAAGGCAACAAAAAGGAAGAAATATAGGGAAGACAAAGACGAGCCAGCCGTTCGATTCAAGAAATACTCCATTTTCTTTAAGTACTTACCCTACTGGAAAGACCTGGAGATTCGTTGTTCCATCTATGTCATGCACCTCGAGAAAAATGTCTTCGACAGCATAATCGGTACTTTGTTGGACATTCCGAATAAGACTAAGGATGATCTACGCTCTCGTAACGACTTGGTGAATTTGAAGATCAGGGAAGAGATTCACCCGCAGTCACAAAAAATAGAAAAATATACCTTCCGCCAGCAAGCTACACCCTAACACCCGAGGAAAAGTGGGGGGTGTGCAAGTCTTTACATGATTTGAGAGTGCCTACCAGGTTTTCATCGAACATCAAGAAAGTAGTCTCGATGAAGGATTTGTCTCTCTCTGGCTATAACTCGCATGACTGCCATGTCATGCTAACCGTGTTTCTCGCTATTGCAATCAGGGCAATTAAACCAACTGCGATTAAGGTCATGATCACGAAGATCTGCTACTTCTTTAATGTGATTTCACAGAAAGTTTTGGATCCTAAAGAATTGGGACATCTTCAGACATTTCTGACAGAGACTCTGTGCCAGCTCGAGATGTACTTCCCTCCATCATTCTTCGATATAATGGTTCACCTAATGGTTCACATCATTCCTCACATACTCGAACTAGGCCCTTTGTACCTACATCAAATGTGGACATACGAACGGTTCATGCCTATTCTGAAGGGCTACGTTCGAAACCGTGCTCATCCAGAGGGGTCGATGGTAGATGGATATACCACTGAAGAAGTTGTCGAGTGTTGCATAGATTACCTAGAAGATGCCAACCCCATTGGTTTACCTATGCCCCATCATCACGGGAGATTGTCCGAAAGAGGGACCGTTGGCAAAAAAAAGTTTCATGACAATGAGTTCGTTACTGTGCAAGCAGTACACTATAGCGTCCTACAACAGCTTGCGATAGTTGAGCCCTACATCGAACAACACTTAAGCCAGATTAGAGCCGGTAATATTGGACGATTGGATTATGAAAGAGCACAATCGTCGATTCACCGCATGGTTCAAGGACCAGAACCTACCAGATGGTAACTCCCTTGAAAAAAAAACACTAAAAAGGTTGTCCTGTGGACCCTCAAGTTTAGTAACGTCATGGCAGGCATACGAGATTAATGGGTACACATTTTATACGAAGTCAAAGGTTAAGAAGGGGATGGCACAAAATAGCGGGGTTCGAGTGGATGCAATAGACAACTATGAACGGAAAACCACCTACTACGGGTTCATAGATGAAATATGGAAACTAGACTACGGATTAAACATTAAGATCCCCCTATTTTGATGCCAATGGGTGAAACACCCAACAAGAGTGTTCGTGGACAACTTCGGGCTAACAATTGTTGACCTCGTAAATGTAGGCCACAAGGACGACCCGTGGGTACTAGCTGAGTGTGTCGCACAAGTTTTCTATGTTACCGACCTTGCGCACAAGAAGAAAAACATAGCTCTATTGGGTAAGCAAAAAATCGTTGGTGTCGATGGCATCGAATATGCTGAAGATTACAACCAGTATAATGCGATGCCGTTGTTTACTGACCTTCCAAATAAAATCAAGATCATCGAAGAGACATTTAATGAAGAAACCATGAAGCTATACATGCGCACTGATGGCGTTGGAAAATTCGTAAAAAGCTAATGTTGGGTCTGATGTGTAACAACTGAATCGTGTGTTGCCATGTAATTAGGACTAATGTTTTATATATGAATGCATAATATTTGCTTCATATTAATGAGGAGTTATGAATATTTATGCACATTTTACACTTAATTTGGAGCTTACTTGAGTAAATAATTACATATTACAAATCCTAATTAATTGTTTGATTAAATAATTACTCGATTAAATATTTATAATTTTTATATACATTTTAAATGGTAGTACATCACAAACGTAATAATTAGTTGATGAAATAGTTACTTGATTAAATATTTATAATTTTTATAAACATTTTAAACGGTACTACTTCACAATCGTAATAATTAGTTGATGAAATAATTACTCGTTTAAATATTTATAATTTTTATAAACATTTTAAATGGTACTACTTCACAATCGTAATAATTAGTTGATGAGATAATTACTCAATTAACTATTTATAATTTTTATATACATTGTAAATGCTACACCCTCACAAGCCTAATAATTAGTTGATGAAATAATTACTCGATTAAATATTTATAATTTTTATATACATTTTAAATGCAATCATAGTACATTAGTTACCAAGTCACTGACAGGTGGGCCCCACTTCGATGTCCTAGACGGGTGGCTTAGCAGCCCTTATGCGAAGATCATTTTCGCATTCGGGCCCAAATATTATCATAGATGGGCTGCTTAGCGGCCCGTATGCGAAGATCATCTTCGCATATGGGCGGCAATGTTATCGCAGGCGGGCAGTTTAGCGGCCTGTATGCGAAGACCATTTTCGCATATGGGCCTCTAAGCCGGCCATCTACGATAATGCTCCCCACTATATAGGGACGCGCGGGAGTCAACTCCCTTGGCATGCCCCAGAAACCCTACCTACACGTGCCACCGTTGCCTCTCCGCCGCCCTCGGCTCGCTGTCTCCGCCGGCACCCTGTTCTGTCCCCGAGCCTGGCCCGACCCTGGCACTGCCTCCTCGAGCTCTAGCCAACCCCTACGCCGCCTCCCTGAGCTCCCAAAGTCCCCGCGCCGCTCCCCGAGCTCCAGCCGACCCAGCCACCGCCTCCCCGAGGTTCGGCCGTCCCCGCCGCCGCCTCCCCGAGCTCCGACCGACCCCGCCGCCGCCTCCCTGAGCTCCCGCCGTCCTCGGCGCCGCCTCCCTGAGCTCCGGCAGTCCCCGGCGCCTCCTCCCTGAGCTCCGGCCAACCCCGCCACCGCCTCCCCAACGTCCGGACGTCCCTATCGCCGCCTCCCCGAGCTCCGGCCGACCCCTCCGCCGCCACCGGGGTAATGCCTTGTTCGAAATTTGGATTAATTTGTACAAAATTATGATTATGCCTTGTTGGATTATGAAATTATGATTCTGATCACAAAATTCGGATTAATTTGTACGATTAACTTGTGTGGACATTATGATTATTTTGTATGGACATTATGACTATTCGTAATTACTCAATTATATTTTTATTTGGTTGCAATTTTATTTCAAAGTTCTCATTTGCTCTATGAAGATTATGGTCGTTGGGATATTGAATAGTACAAAACTTTTGTAAACTTGGCGTAAGATTTAAATTCAACTTAACCACGTGAGGGGTGCATTTTTTCCGAGTTCTGCAGGCGCGCTGATCGGACCGTGTTGTTGACTCGACGAGCGCGGTCCTTTCTGTCATCGGTGCCCCTGCATGATTCGGCTAATTCTACCATGCCATCCACATATGTAGCCAAGTTTGCTTAAATTTTGTCACTATTTGATATGTGAATAATGGCGACTTGGTGTGGTGGATGTACAAGATACCATCTATCCCAACCTCATAACATCTGAGAGCAACTTCCTTATGTATAGATTTATGTATAGATATATTGTTCTATTTTAAATCTGTATGCATTGTTTTTATTCAATATATTTTCCATATGCTATATGAAGATCGTCGGTCGTGTTGATATTTAATTTTTGCTCTATGAAGATTATAGTCATTTGGATATTGAATAGTACTTGTCCTACGATTCAAATTCAACTTAACCACGTGATGAGTGCATTTTTACCGAGTTCTGCAGGCACGCCCCCAATGGAAGGACCACGTGTTGACTCGACAAGCGGGGTCATTCCCATAGACGGTGCCCCTACACAACTCGGCATATCCTACCATGCCATCCACATATGTAGCCAAGTTTGCTTAAATTTTGTCACTATTTAATATGTGAATATTTACGATGAGGTTTGGTGGATGTACAAGATACCATCTATCCCAACCTCATAACATTTGGGAGCAACTTCCTTATGTATAGATATATTGTTCCATTTTAAATCTATATGCATGGTTTTTATTCAATATATTTTCCATATGCTGTATGAAGATCGTTGGTCTTGTCGATTTTAAATTTTATAAAAAAATATTTTGAATAGAACGATGGAAGGAAAGGACACGTAACATGAGACGGAACAAGTGGCCAGATCGACCAGGGCAAGTCATCTAGCGAGACATCGTGGTGTACCCCCAGTGATCCGCATCCTGTTATAGAGAGGGCAAGAAACGAAGAGGACGTTGACCCCGATTATATTCCTATTGAACATGCCGTAAGTATTTCGCCAAGTTACTAGCGATAATAGTTCCGGTGCAATTGTCTAACATAGTGTTTCGGCTGTATGTACAATAGATGGAAACAAGATGTCGGACTCGCCGGAAAGTTACGAACGATCCTGCTGAACTAGACACGGCTACATCTACTCCGGTCGGGACGGAGACGGATACAACCACAACTGAAGCCGTCGGCCAAAAACGAAAACGCGGTGAGAGAAGCAAAACCAAGCTAACAGATGAAGTACATGTAGGATCGAACACAAGAACCAAGCCTACCAGAGGGGGTGAATGGTAGGAAAAACCAAACAATGAAATCTTTAAGCGGAAATAAAAGAAACCTCTGACCTGGATGAAGTTGCAATGCACTCCCATATACCGCCGGTCTGATTGCATACCTGCCGCCGGTCCGATCACCTTGATGCTGCCGATCTAACCACCCACGAACAAAGAACACAACTCAACGAAACTATTTAAAGTAGATCAACTTTATTGCATCAAGATGTGTCTACAAAGTGCATACAAAGCACTCCTCTCTCTCAAAACTAAACCCTAGCTTTTCTCTCTTCCAAAAGTTATGGCTCTAGGGCCTCAACCCCTCATGTATTTATACCTAAAACCTCCTACACAAAGTAGGAGTAGAACTCCTAATCCTACTAGAACTCAACTCCTAATCCAAGTAGGACTCAACTCCTAATCCTACTAGGACTCAAACTTTCCAATCTTAGACTTCTATCCAAAATAAACTTCTCTTTCCATATGCGCACAATTCCTCTTGTATGCCATATGGAATCTTCTCCTCTGCGTGCATAGATGAATGGGAGAAAGTAAGCGAGGGGGTGAAGGAACTTCTTTGGACGGAACTAAAGAAAAGATTCCTATACCCCGAAGGATTCGGTGAAGTAGAAAAGGAGTATGCACTGGCAGTTATAGGTCGGCGATGGCAACAATGGAAATCCGATCTAAACAAGAAGTACTTCCTATGGAAATGGAGCCCCTTTAAAAGATACGGGAAAATCCCCGTGGCCGACTGGGACGAGTTTGTCAAGAAGAAGACTACACCAGAGGCCTTACAGAAGAGTAAAATGATGTCTGAATTGGCAAAGAAAAATCAATATCCACATCGTCTAGGTTCGACTGGGTATGCCCCCAAAGTAGAAGTATGGAGGAAGAAGGAAGAAAAAGAGAAGGCGGAGGGAAAACCCTTGGAAGTGGAAGGGTTAGATGATCACAACAAGAATTGGGTATGGGCTAGGAGCACTAAAGAAGTTACCAACGATGGACAATTGGTATTTAGAGACCCCAATGTCAAACAAGTAGCAAAAAAATTGAAAGAAATCTTCGAGAAGCAAAAAAGTGGGGAGTTCGTGCCCAGAAGGGAGAAAGATTAGCTTAGCATTACGTTGGGTAACCCAGAGCATTCTGGCTACATCAGAGGGGTATCTTCCATGTTCAGTTGGAAGGAAGGGTTTCCAAAAGACACAGAAAGTTACAAGAGACGCGATAGGTACAAGGAGAACATGAGGCAAGAAATCAGGGAAGAAGTGGCCGAGCAATTATTTCATCTAGTGAATAAAAACCAAGGAAAATTCTTGGTAGGCTTGCAGCATGTTGCGCAGCACCAGGAACCTAGCATAGCGTCATCGCCTACGACCCGACACCTAGTAAATGACATAAACGGTCCTACGCCATACAAGTTATATGCACCGATTGAAAGGGTAGGCCGGACAAAGGAGGTCGCTAGTGGCATGGCGTGTCACAGCCCCATTTTTCAGGAAATAAATAAATTAATTAATAATGGATTTTCTAGAATTTATATTAGATTATAAAGTAAATTAATTAAGTAAAGTAAAAATGAGAAATAAAAATTTCTTTAATAAATTATTGTCGAAATCATTTTAAATAAATTCGTTGGGTGTAAATAACCTCTCTAAAATTTTCTCGGATTTTTCAGAGCTCCAGAATAAATTTTAATATTACAAAGATCAATTTTAGTAATTATTTAAACAAATTCCAAAGTCCTTTTCTCAGGTCATTTCTAGTCTAATCCCGTTGTACCCTTCTCATCTACCCTGACATGGGCTGTCATTCCCGAATCTATAATTTCCTAAAAAGTCCAACTTCGAAAAATCCCCCAAAATTCCAAATCCGATAGACTTGAATATATTCAATTCTTTTTTTATTGAATATCCATTATTTTCCCATTGATTTAAATGTCCTTGATCTCCATAAATCCGAAGTCCTCAATATTTCAGGTTTTTGCTCCAATTCGGATCCCACAAAAATATTCACAAATGTCCGATACCCCAAATACTCTAAATCCCTCTGATTTCCTCCATTCCCAAAATATTCTAAATATTCGTTTTATCCCAAAATTCCTTTGACTCCATTATTCTAATTATTCGTTTTATCCGAAGCTTCCCCCAAATTCCTGATTTCGTAAAATATCCCCGAGATTCCAATTTCCGACATTCCAAAATACTTCCGAGTTGTCGATTCTCGAAAACAATATTCAAATATTTGAAATATTCCTGTATTCCGAATATCCCCCCCCCCCCCAAATTCCAATAATCTACAATAGTCCTTTGATTTTCTAAATTCCTCCTAAAAATTCCAAATTAGAATATTTCCTTGAAACCACCTCTCTTTTCTTCTTTTCCCCTCCCATCTTCTCTTTTCTCCTTTTTTTTCTTTTTCCCCTTCTTCCTGTTCATCTTCCTCCTTTCTTCCTCTTCCTCCTCTCCATCTTTCTCCCAGTTGGCCCCGAGCCGAGCTCGACCCAGCCCAACACGCGCACCTACCGCGCTTCTTCGTTGGTGCCTTCCGCTACGGCCTGCGCCACCCTCCCTTCTTCCTAGCCCATGCTGCCGCCGCCCCCAACCCGGCCCAGACCGCACTGCCGCCCATTCCTCCCGTCCCAAAATCTCCGCCACAGGTTGTCACGCCCAGAAATTTACCGCCGAAATTCTCAACGTTCATGTGTATTAAATCCCTATCCAGGAAAGCCAGGGTACACAAAACAAAGTTGCCATACAGAGTGCATCTTACAAACAGAATAAAATAGTCTTACAAAAATGCAGTGGTAAAGATAAACAAAGCCTATATACAACTTACCAAGCGGAGGCTTCCAATCCACAGGCATCTTGACGGCAGAGCCATCCTAGTCCTCCAGTTGATCCTCTTCAGACACGTACTCCACCACTGAGAGGGAAAAAATGGAGCAAGACTGAGTACCACCCACAGTACTCAACAAACCACACCCGCAAATATGCACCATGCATGGGAGACAAAGATAGGCTAGAGGTTTACTTGCGTAAAAGCAGTTGCAAACAGTAGTAATTCGCAAACAGTAAAAATGTTGATTAATTGAACAATATTAATCCTTCACTGATTAATGCTACACCATGTTAACCAGGCCCAACAAACCATTTGAACCACTCCAGTTCCACTAAGTCCAGTTGATTAAGTAAGATGTGACTAATCACGGTGAGTCTTGACCAATATGCCCATAACCGCGGGCGTGGCTATTTGAATAGATTTGACTCTGATCAGAGGTGTACAGCTGTACCCACAAGACACAGCCCCACACATGTTCCTGTGTGCCGGTGTGTCACCATGACACCCCGCGAGAGGCTGTGACAGGACCGTTCACGCAACCTCTCCCTAACCATCCACACCACGCTGAGGTTGCACCTGCCAACAAGACACCCCATATCGGCCAGGCTACCCCCCTTGCGCCACAATGGATCCGAAAGCCGATCAACCCTACCCTGGGCCGACCCAACTCCATCATGCCCATCCTCGCCATGAGTGCCTAGGAGGGGAGAAGAGACGCTACAAGCCTAGCCGTTGCCCACGTTGGCTTATGGAAAGTACGAATAATTGCCCAAGGAGTTCCCGTGAACTGGTGCTTAATTGCCATGGGTGCGACCAGCAAAACCATGCACCCACAGCCCACCATTTAGGTCAAATTTTAGTAATTTAACATTAACATATCCAAAGTTCTATTTTTCGACATTGAGTCGAACCAAGAATGTAAATGATAATATTTAATTCCCAGGTGAACTAATAGTTTCTAAGCAGGGCTAAGCATCCTAACAATAGTATTCTAATCATGTTGTTACCCCGAGTGACAAGGGACAAGGTTCAAATACTAAAGCCTGATCCTATCAATATAAAGGTTATACTCCATACCACATGAAATAATAAAAACGTGTAGGTTTATTTAAATAAACAAAGCATTTAAGCAAAAGTAGGTGCAAAAATGATCAAGATTACAGTGTGACTTGCCTTGCTCCGGCTCGACGTACTCGGCTACGACCTCGTAGTACACGGAAGAGTCAGCGGTGTCGGATTCAATAACAGGAAATGCACAAACCATTAAAAACAGTATATGTGAGCAGTCAAACATGAGCTAAAAATATTTTTAATGAATTCTTGGCATTTTTCTGGATTTAATGAAATTTAAATAGACTTAATCGAAGTTCGTATGAATTAGTTATGAATTTTTAAAATTTTACTGTGTTTTCCAATGTAAAATCAATTATTGAATGATTTATTGCGCAATTAAGTGAATTATTGCATCACCGGACCCGGGGAGCCGGTGCCAACAGGCGGGACCCATGGGTCAGTGGCGCAATAGAGGACGACGCACGGTGGACGTAGTCCACACACGTGTGGCGACCACGGACATAGGTACACGAGCGGCCCCGATCTGCCGAGACAGATCAGACGACTCAAACCTAGTTGGGAAAGAGACCCGTCGGCGCGTGCAGCGCCAGTGTTGGCGCACGTGGCCTGATGGTTACCACCGGCGACCATTCGGCGCGGCGGAGAGCAGCGGCGAGCGGCGGAGGGGGTGAGAAATGCGGCCGAGTGCTCACCGAGGGCTTGCGGCGACCGGAGTACGGCGAATGACGGCGAACAGAGGGAGTTGGCAGCGGCCGAGGTTCGGGATGGCGATGCCGACTAGGTTCCGGCGGCGCAGAGCGACGACGGAGAAGGAAACGAGGTGCGGGAGGTCCTGGCGAAAGTGTTGAACGAGATAGGAGAGAAAAATACTGAGTGGGTCGACGGAAAACTGCGGTCAACTGCCGGTGGAGAGGCTTACCGAAAGGGAATGATGGAGAGAATGGAGTTCCGACGGGAATCCGAGGCAGCCGAGTGTGGAACAGGACACAGCCGGGTGTGGCGAAGCTACCGAGCTTGAGCACGGTAGTTGGCGATGACTGTAGCGACGGTGATGTGCGACTGGAGTAGGCGGAGCGTGGCGGCATTTCGGGAGCTCGGCGTGAAGGAAGTTTCAGTACTCGGCAGGTGTATGTAACTAAGGGGAAAATGAGAGCAGAGCACGGGGAGGGTCTAATACACTCGGCTGGGGGAGTTCATGGCCGAGTTTCACGGGATTGAGGGCAGTGGCTATGACGGCTAGTGGGCGCAATTGAACCGTGGTTGTGGGCAAGAGGGGTGGAGAAGGTGGGGGAAACAGGTGGGGACTCGGTCCGCGGCGTTTGAATCAAGGGCCGAGGCGTGTGGGAGCGGGAACGGCGTAATCCAATGGATGGGGTAGCTCGATCCCCTCCGACCGAGTCGGCTGGAGGTTAAGGACGAACTTGACGTGTGGGGCCCTGATCCCACGTGTCAGAGAGAGGGGTGAGGGGAGCGGCGCGGGGAGAGTGGCCGACAGGTGGGGCCCGGCTGATGGTGAGAGGGGGTGAGGGACGTGCGGTGTGCAGGCCGTGCAAGCAGGCTGGCATAGTACTGGGCCGGCGGCCTAGCGGGAGGGAAAAGAAAACAAAAAGGAAAAAAGAGAAAGAAAAGAAAAGGAAAAGGATTTCCAGTGCTCTTTTAACCCCGATAATAGTTTTTGATTTATTAAAAATACTTTCAATGCTCTAAAAATTCTAATAAAAATCCTGTTAGTGTATTTTGGCTAGGAGAATATAACAAAATATCCCCAGCCAGGATAATTTATTACTTTGCATTTTCCATATTTAATTAATTTATTTGGCCAATTTAAATAAATTTTCTTGGGACATTTTATTAGGTATATTTTGTGTGGCTATATTTAAGGGGGAAAACTCGGGGTGTGACACAGGTCTTGCTAGCTGCCGTCGCCTGCTCTGTCTTCCGTCCATATATATAGGTCACGTCGCCCTCGCCCTAAATCCCACTGCCATCTGCGCTGCCCTTCCCGTGCGCCGCCGCCCCAATAAAACCGCCACCGCAGCTCCATCATGCCGCCGCTGCCGCTCCGTCCTGCCGCCGTCGCCGCTCCATCCTGCCGCCGTCACCGTTCAACTGCAGCCATCATCGACACAGGCATCGCCCTCGACCGCCACCCGTGAGCCTCGCATGTCGGAGCCCTGCTTCCTTCCTGCTTGTCGCCGCTGTCATCTATGCTCGATGCCGCCGGCCACTCTGTGGTAGCCACCACCCACACCTCTCTCCTCTTCCCCGGTGCTCTGCCATTCGTCGCCGTCGGCCAGGGCTGCCAGCTGACGCGGGTCATGGTCGCCATCTTCACCGCCACCTAGCCACACCGCTCCGTGCCAGTCACCGTCCTGCTGTCGGATACCGCCACCGATCTCCCCTACCTCACCACGCCATGGAAGGAGCTCGTTTCCCCTGTGTCGCTGCCAAGCTAGACCCGCCGCACCTCTTTCCCCCAAGCACTGCCATGTGGGCCCTCCATTGGCTTCTCCTCTAGTGAATGACAGATAGACCCCATGTGTTAACTCAGAGCCAATCTCAACCGTGGATACTCCAAGAACCAATCTGATCCGTCCGATTCCCTTAAAACATCCTGATGCAATCTCAACCATCGGATTCCCGTAGATCGAATCTCGGCCATTGATTTCTGTAACCCAATCCAATGCCAAATCAGCCCTAATTACCATGTCAGCATCCACCTCATTGCCACCTCATTCACTTGGGCCACGTGGTCATCCACGTCATCGGACCACCACCTCTCTCTGATTCTCAAGTCCATAGACCCAGTCTACATAAGCCAAGCCTCTGACCAGTGGGTCCCATTTCCTTTTCTAGTTCAAAAATAATCCATTTAATTGAAATTCTGAGGGAATATTCTTTTCTAATTCTTTTCGGATTTTCTCTGAATTGAAACTTCCGAAGGCCGTATCTTTTCCATCCGAACTCCGATTCGATCCGTTCTTCTTTCTAAATTCATATAAAATTATGATATACCTATTTATGAATTTTTATGTACTTTTTATTTAGAGTTTCTTACTGTTTGTCCATGTTTTGCGTGTAGTCAGTCGTTTCTGCTGTTTCGGAAGGAAGCGAAGTTCGAGGAAAAGTTCAGAAGGTCAAGTGAAGACTTTTCTTTTGTAAGGCATGTCACACGATAGTCTCCTTGAGCAAGTTGATCCCATTTGTGAAAATTATTTTATTTCAATGTTATTGCCTGAAATGTTTTGGAATGACATTACTACGGGTATTTATTATTATCCGATATTTCCTTGATTATTATGGCCATTTTGATATTGTTACATGTACCTTGATACCTTGGGTGATTAATATTGACTAGCTGGATGACTATTTACTGATCTAGCTAGATTATTTAGGTGCTGCTTAGCCGTGCCTAGAAAATTTAGTGTCATTTTATTGGGGGAACTATTCAATCACTAATGATTTTATGAATCGTTAATGGCTATATTTTCATGACAGTGAGTCGTGTTTGGTTAAATAAACTTGCCAACTAAAATTTGACTAAATGGTGGTTTGTGAGCACATGCAATGATGATGTTACTAGTGGTGCTCATGACAACTAAGGACCGGTTCACGGATTACTTGCTGTGAGGCAATACCGTACTAACCACAAGCCAGAATGGGCAACGGCTAGATCCATAGTGTAGCAAGTTCAACAGAAGGCTCCAGGGTGTGTTTGTTGCTGATATAAGTCCACACATGGCAGTCATCAGTAAGTCCATGAGTTTGGGCGTCGAGCCGTCTTGCGGGAAGGCACTTGATCACTCCTACCAGAGACCGGAGGCTTGGCGGGAGGCTCTTTTGTTGGGCAAGTTGCATGAATGGTATTGTCATAGTTTCCCCTTTACAGTACCATGGTGGTATTTCGGGGCATGGTGACATGTGTGGAACCGTGTCTTGTGGGTAAACACCTCTAGCCAGAGTAAAACTATTCGAATAGCCATACCCGCGGTTAATGACGGGCCTAGCAATGTTTTCTGTGATTAGTCCCACATAGTTCATTAATGCTAATTAATTGGTGGAACTTGATAGCTCCAGTTTGGAGGGCTCTTGTTTTGGGCCTGAATTGCATTGGAGCGCTGTTCAGAGATTGATTTCATGTTGATAATAATTTAAACTATACTGTTTTCCAATGATTTTAAATGCCAATGTTTTAAATGTTGTTTATGCAAATGAGCCATACTATGCCTATCCTTTGGGAATCCTGTTGCATTATTTTGCATTCCTAGTGTGCCTTGTTGAGTATGGTGGGGTGGTACTCAGTCTTGCAATATTACAATCATTAGAGTGAAGATTTGTGATGAGGAGAAGTTGTGGTGTTTGGCTTATACCCTAGTTGAGCTGCCTGTGACATGGGTGCTACTGCTACGCTTGGATTTCCGTTCCGCTGCAGTTTTCTTCGGTGTGAGGACTAAGTACCTCTTCCGTAAGTATTTATCGTTATCATGTTTTGGTTATGTTTATCAAATTGTCGATTTGTGTATCTCGGCTCATTCCTGGACGAGGGTTTAATGCACAAATTAGCTTTGGAAATTCTGGTGAATTTATGGGCGTGACAAGTTGGTATCAGAGCCAATCTTGACTGTAGAATAAGCCAAACAGTCAGATCTTAAGAACATCTTTTCCGAAAAACCTATTTGTGAAAAATTCTCCTCTCCTCCACGGAATTCTTTGCAAAACTTTTATCTATCCTCCCTTCCTCCTTCAATTGGTTTAGTTGTTAAACCCGGTGACTACAACAAGGAAGATGCTAGAAGTCGTCAAGGGTGTCATCAGATGGAAGTCGTTTCAAGCATCAGACAACGTCAAGAAAGATTCTCAAATCCAAGTCATAGTGACATTAGCAAGGAATGAAGACTTTGTGCAAGGAACCTAATCTGACCCAGAACTCCCTTATGACCTTTGAAGAGTAGTGACATTCGCAATAGCGCGTGTGTTGTTTGCTTGTGTGTAGGTATGGTCTACATCTAGGGATGTAAACATACTAGGTTGTTTGCTTAATCAACCTAGACTATAACTGCTCACTCATATCACATCAGTAGAACAACATGGTTAAGGTCCTCTCTATAGTGTAACCCTCTTCTTTCTCTCTCCCTGGCACCTTCAGCAGATGGTCGACACCAGGAACGGAAGTTACACAGAGAACAACAAGAATAGGGGTGGTTCGAGCACACAGAACAATGAAACAGCCACCCATATCCCCAACATGCTGGAGAACCCCACGCTTTCTCAAGTCTTAGCCAACCAGACCCAATTAATGGCCTTGATGATGCAGAGGATGTAGAACAACCAAGCTCAGAATCAAGCACCAGCTCCTCCGCCTCACTCCAAGCTATCTGAGTTTCTTCGCATGAGGCCACCTACATTTTCATGCACTACCAACCTAGTGGAAGCTAGTGATTGGTTGCATGCTATCGAGAAGAAGCTAGATCTACTTCAGTGTATGGATCAAGAGAAGGTCGCCTTTGCGTCACATCAACTTCATGGACTTGCTTCTGAGTGGTGGGATCACTTCAGGGTGAATAGAGTAGAAGACCAGCAGATTACTTGGGCAGAGTTCACCGATGGTTTCAAGAGAGCCCACATTCCTGCTAGAGTAGTTGCTTTGAAGAAGCGGGAGTTTCGTTCTCTCAGGCAAGGTAACCATACTGTGATGGAGTTTCTTCATGAGTTCAACCGCTTGGCACGTTATGCTCTAGAAGACGTGCATACTGATGAAGAAAAGCAAGAGAACTTACTAGAAGGTTTGTACGATGAGCTATCAGTTCAGTTGCTCTCCTGGGACTATGAAGATTTTCAGAAGCTGGTAGATAAAGCAATTTGCCAGGAAGATAAGCAGGACAGGATTGAGAACCGCCAGAGGTGAATGACTGCTTACGAAGGACTCTAGAGCAGCAACCAGAGACAACGGATCACGTCGCTTTAGATTGGTGGATCGTCCTCGGCACCGCAGGTTTCCATGGAAGCCAACCCCAATGGTCACGGTTAAGACAACAAGAGCAATGAGGTGGAGAGGCTCAAGGACCTCAACCTGCACTAGCCCAGCAAGATCAACCTCAACAGGACAACAATGAGAAGAAGACGTTTGTGTGCTACAACTATTTTGAGCCTGGCCACTTTGCAAAATAGTGTCAGAAGCCGAAGAGTCATCAGCAACAGGGACGTGTCAACAACATCGTCATCACCGGAGCCAATGCAGTGCTAGTTACGTCCCTAAGAGATGCAGATGAGCCAGCTGGATCAGAAGGGCAGTAGACCCCCTTAGCCTCAGAATGTTTTGGAGAGTTATGGAATAAGTTAGCCTTTAGTTATCTATGCCCTTTCTCTCTAGCTGTTCCAAATCTCGGGATGAGATTCTTTGTAAGGGGGGTAGTTTGTCACAGCCCGACTTTTGGGAATTAAATAAATTAATTAATAATGGATTTTCTAGAATTTATATTAAATTGTAAAGTAAATTAATTAAGTAAAGTAAAAATGGGAAATAAAAATTTCTTTAATAAATTATTATCGAAATCATTTTAAATAAATTCGTTGGGTGTAAATAACCTCTTTGAAATTTTCTCGGATTTTTCAGAGCTCTAGAATAAATTTTAATATTACAAAAATCAATTTCAGTAATTATTTAAACAAATTCCAAAGTCCTTCTCTCGAGTCGTTCCTGGTCTTATTCTGTTGTACGCTTCTCATCTACCCGGACTTGGGCTGTTGTTCCCGAATCTCTAATTTCCTGAAAAGTTCGACTTCGAAAAATCCCAAAAATTCCAAATCCGATAGACTCGAATATATTCAATTCCTTTTTTATTGATATCCATTATTTTCCCCGTTGCTTTAAATGTCCTTGGTCTCCATAAAATCTGAAGTCCTCAATATTTTGGGTTTTCGCTCCAATTCAAATCTCCACAAAAATATTCGCAAATCTCCGATATCCCGAATACTCTAAATCCCTCTGATTTTCCCCCATTCCCAAAATATTCCGAATATTCGTTTTATCCCGAAATTCCTTTGACTCCAATATTCTAATTATTTGTTTTATCCGAAGCTTTCCCTAAATTCCTGATTCCGTAAAATATCCCCGAGATTCCAATTTCCGGCATTCCAAAAAAATACTCCGAGTTGTCGATTTCCCGAAAATAATATTCAAATATTTGAAATATTCCTGTATTCCAAATATTCCCCCCCAAATTCCAATAATCTACAATAGTCCTTTGATTTTCTAAATTCCTGCTAAAAATTCCAAATTGGAATATTTCCTAGAAGCCCCCTCTCTTTTCTTCTTTTTCCCCTCCCATCTTCTCGTTTCTCCTTTTTTTTTCTTTTTCCCCTTCTTCCTGTTCATCTTCATCCTTTCTTCCTCTTCCTCCTCTCCATCTTTCTCCCGGCCGGCCCTGAGCCGAGCTCGACCCGGCCCAACACGCACGCTTGTCGCCTTTCTTCCCCGGCGCCTTCCGCTGCGGCCTGTGCCACCCTCCCTTCTCCTCGGCCCACGCCGCCACCGCCCGCAACCTGGCTCAGACCGCGCTGCCGCCCGTTCCTGCCATCCCGAAATCACCGCCGCGGGTCTCGCTTGCCGCTGCCGCCTGCTCTGTCTTCCGCCCATATATATAGGCCGCCGCCCCTCGCCTCTATGCCCTAGGTCGTATCGCGCGCCCTAATTCCACTACCATCTGCGCTGCCCTTCCCGTGCGCCGCCGCCCCAGTAAAACCGCCGCCGCTGCTCTGTCTTGCCTCCGTCGCCGTTCGGCTGTCGGACGCCGCCACCGATCTCCCCTGCCTCGCCGCGCCATGGAAGGAGCTCGTTTCCCCTGTGTTGCTACCAAGCCAGACCCGCTGCACCTCTTTCCCCTAGGCACTGCCATGTCGGCCCTCCATCGGTTTCTCCTCTAGTGAATGACAGATAGACCCCATGTGTTAACGCAGAGTAAATCTCAACCGTGGATACTCCAGGAACCAATCTGATCCGTCCGATTCCCTTAAAACATCCTGATGCAATCTCAACCGTCAGATTGCCTCAAACCGAATCTCGGCCATTGGATTTCTCAAACCCGATCCATGCAAATCAACCATAATTGCCATGTGTCACACCCTGATTGTTCCCCTTAAATAGAGCCACACAAAATATATTAAAGAAAATCCTCAAAGAAATTATTTTAAAAGGCCAAGGGAATTAATTAAATAAGTAAAATATAAAATAATAAAATTTCATGGCTGAGAATATTTTTCCTATATTTTTCTTGCCAAAATACACTAACAGGAATTTTACTGGAATTTTTAGAGCACTGGAAGTATTTTTAATAAATCTAAACAAGTTATTGGAATTAAATTCCTTCTGGAAATCCCATTTTCTTTTTTTCTTTCCCTTTCTCTTTTCTTTTTCTTTTCTTCCCGCTAGGCCGCCAACCTAGCACTGTTTCTCGGCCTGCCATGGCCCGCGCGCACCCGCCTCCCCACTGGGCCCCACCTGTCAACCGCTCTTCCCCGCGCCTCCTCTCTCCCTCGGTCGCTGCCAGCTGGGGCCCCTCCGCCAGCGTCCGCTCTCCCCCGCCTCCTCGCTCTCCCGCTGAAGTATGGGATCGGGGCCCACACGTCAGGGCCTTCGTCTTCCTCCGTTCGGATCGAGCAGAGGGGAAAAATTTTCCCCGCCGTCCGATCTCCACCTTCGCCCGCCTCCTCACGTGCCCGCTCCGTGTTCAAAACCCGCAGACTGGGTCGTCGCCCGTTTCCCCCACCTTCTCCGCCCCTCTCACCCATGACCGTGGTTGAATCACGCCCACTAGCTGCTGTGGCCGCCGCCCTCAATCACGTGAAATTGCGTCGCCTTGGCCACGATCTCTCCAGCCCGAGTCCTTAAAAACCTTCGCCGTCCTCCCCTCTCTCTTTTCCCTCAAACGCCGATGCCTCCCGTGCCCCTTAACCCTCTCCACGCTGTAAACTCGAGCCTCCGCCACGCTCCGCTGACTCCAGCCGCCCACCGCCACCACTGTAGCCACCGCCAAGCCGCATGCTTGCCACCGCCAACTCCACCGCACGCCGGAGAAGCCAGGCCGCCGCTCCCAGGAGTCCTACGCCGCCGGAGGCCAATCCTCTCCATCGTCCTTCTCGGTGCTTCTCTCCACCGGGCTTCGGTTATGTAATCTCACCGTCCCGTTTGGCAATTCCTACCCCTAACCCACTCTAAACCTTCCCCAGGTCCTCCTGCACCCCATCCGCACCTCCGTCGCCCCTCTGCGCCGCCGGAACCCCATCAGCGTCAACATCCCAAATCCTCGCCACCGCCAATCCCCTCTATTCGTCGCCGTTCGTTGTTCTCCGGTTGCCGCAAGCCGTCAGTGAGCACCCCATCGTCCTCCCTATCTTCTCCCCCACTCGTTGCTGCCCTCCACCGTGCAGCGACCATCGAGCCGCTCGCCCCGCCGCAGCACGGCCGTGCCGGCGAGGGTGAGTTCCTTTCGTCCGGGGCCGTCTGATCTACCCCCCGGGGTAGATTTGGACCGGCCGCATGGCACCCCCACGGACGCCCGCTCCTTCGCCATGTCGGCACCACCTCAGCGTCGTGTCGGCCTCTCGGTCTGACGTGGTTGCCGTGTCGGCAGCCACGTGGCCAGCTCCCATCGGGTTGCCGTGGATGCAGTCCACCATGTGCCGTCCCCTCGGCGTCATTGACCCATGGGACCCGGCTGTCGGCGCTGGTCTCGCGGTCTGCTGACGCCATAATCCGATTAATTGCGCAATAAATCATTAAGAAATTAATTTTGTATAGCAAAATTAATGTAAAACTTCAACAATTCATAACTAATTCATACGAGCTCCGATTAATTCAATTCAAATATCATTAAATCCAGAAAAATGCCAAGAATCCATTAAAAATACTTCCAGCCCCTGTTTCAGTGTCCGCATGTGTTTTTTTAATTGTTTGTGCGTTGTTTGCTATAGAATCCGACACAGTCGACCCTCTAGTTTACTATGAAGTCGTTGCCGAATTCGCCGAGCCGGAGCAAAGCAAGTCGCATCGTTTCCTCGATCATTTTGTACCCATTTATTGCAAACTATTTGTTTTAAATTAATAAACATGCATTATTTCATCATTTCATGTGGGAAGGGTGACCTATATAAATGCAATTTTAATTGCTCTGACTCTATTCCACCTGTGCACCTTTGGAACTGGGTAATAATATGACAAGAGACTATTGTTAGGATGCTTAGTCCTGCTTAGAAACCTTTAGCTCACATGGGGATTTAAATACTTTAATTTACATTTATGGTTCGACTCAATGTTGGGAAATGGAACTTTGGATATGTTGATATTAAATTACTAAAATTTGACCTATATGGTGGGCTGTGGGTGCATAGTTTTGTTAGTCGCGCCCATGACAATTAAGGACCGGTTCACGGGACCCCCTTGGTCAATTAATCGTACATTCCATAAGCCAGCGTGGGCAATGGCTGGGCTTGTAGCGTCTCTTCTCCCTCTCCTAGGCACCGTTGGTGAGAATGGGCGTGATTGAGTTGGGTCGGCTCGGGGTCGGGTTGATTGGCTTCCGGATCCATTGTGGCGCAAGGGGGGTAGCCTGGCCGATATGGGGTGTCCTGTTGGTAGGTGCAACCTCAGCGTGGTGTGGATGGTTAGGGAGAGGTTGCGTAAACGGTCCTGTCACAGCCTCTCGCGGGATGTCATGGTGAAACACCGGCACATGGGGACATGTGTGGGGTTGTGTCTTGTGAGTATAGTTGTACACCTCTGATCAGAGTGAATCTATTCGAATAGCCACGCCCACGGTCATAGGCAACTTGGTCAAGATTCACCGTGATTAGTCTCACTTTAATAAATTGGCTTAAAACTTGCTATATTAACAGGATGGATGACTGGGCCTAGTTAATGTGGTGTAACATTGATCAGTGGAGGATTAATATTGCTCAATTAATCAACCTTTTTACTGTTTGTGAACTATCATTGTTTGCAACTGTTTTTAGCAAAAGAACCCAGAGCCTTTCTTTGTCTCCCATGCATGGTGCATATTTGTAGATGTGATTTGTTGAGTACTGTGTGTGGTATTCAGTCTTGCTCCCTTTCCCCTCTCAGTGGTGGAGTACCTGTCCGACGAGGATCATCAAGAGGACTAGGCTGGCTCCGCCGTCAAGACGCCTGTGGAATGGAAGCCTCTGTTTGGCTTGCTGTAAATAGGCTTTATTTATCTTTACCGCTATATTTATGTAAGACAATTTTATTCTGTTTGTAAGGCATACTCTGTATGGCAACTTGGTATTGTGTACCCTGGCTTTCCTGGACAGGGATTTAATACACAGAAATGTTCAGAATTCTGGTTATAAATTTTTGGGCATTACACCATATCGGCATCCACCTCATCGCCACCTCATTCACTTGGGCCACATGGTCATCCACATCATCAGACCACCACTTCTCTCTGATTCTCAAGTCCACAAACCAGTCTACATAAGCCAAGCCCTGACTAGTGGGTCCATTTCCTTTTCCTGTTCAAAAATAATCCATTTAATTGAAATTCCTAGGGAATATTCCATGGAATATTCTTTTCCAATTCTTTTCGGATTTTCTCTGAATTCAAACTTCCGGAGGCCGTATCTTTTACATCCGAACTCCGATTCGACCCGTTGTTCTTCCTAAATTCATCTAAAATTATGATCTACTTGTTTATATATTTTTATATACTATTTATTTGGAGTTTCTTAGTGTTTTTCTTATTTTGCGTGTAATCAGTCGTTTCTGCCGTTTCGGAAGGAAGCGAAGTTCAAGAAAAAGTTCGGACGATCAAGCAAAAAGTTTTTTATTGCAAGGCAAGTCACATGATAGTCTCCTTGAGCATGTTGATCCCATTGGTGAAAATTATTTTATTTCAATGTTATTGCGTGAAATATTGTGGAATGGCATTACTATGGGTATTTATTATTATCCGATATTTTCTTGATTATTATGGCCATTTTGATATTGTTAAATGTACCTTGATACCTTGGGTGATTAATAGTAACTAGTTGGATGACTATTTACTGATCTAGCTAGATTATTTAGATGCTGCTTAGCCGTGCCTATAAACTTTAATGTCATTTTATGTGGGGAAACTATTCAATCACTAATGATTTCATTAATCGTTAATGGCTATATTTTCACGACAGTGAGTCTTGGTTGGTTAAATAAACTTGCCAACTAAAATTTGATTGAATGGTGGGTTGTGAGCACATGGAATGATGATGTTGCTAGTGGTGCTCATGACAATTAAGGACCGGTTCATGGACTACTTGTTGCGAGTCAATACCGTACTAACTACAAGCCAGAATGGGCAACAGCTGGACCCGTAGTGTAGCAAGAAGGCCCCAGGGCGTGTTTGTGGCTGATATAAGTCCACACATGGCAGTCGTCAATAAGTCCATGAGTTTAGGCATCAAGCCGTCTTGCAGGAAGGCACTTGATCACCCCTACCAGAGATCGGAGGCTTGGCAGGAGGCTCTTCTGTTGGGTGAGTTGCATGAAAGGTCTTATCATGGTTTCCTCCTTTGTAGTACCATGGTGGTATTTCGGGGCATGGTGACATGTGTGGAACCGTGTTTTGTGGGTAAATTGGTACACCTTTGGACAGAGTAAAACTATTTGAATAGCCATGCCCGCGATTAATGGACGGGCCTAGCAGTGTTTTCTGTGATTAGTCCCACAAAGTTCATTAATGGTGATTAATTGGTAGAACTTGATAGCTCTAGTTTGGAGGGTTCTGGTTTTGGGCCTTAATTGCGTTGGATTGCTGTTCACAGATTGGTTCAATGTTGATAATAATTTAAACTATATTGTTTTCCAATGATTTTAAATGTAAATGTTTTAAAGTTGTTTATGCAAATAAGTCATAATATGCTTATCCTTTGGAAATCCTATTGCATTACTTTGCATTCCTAGTGTGGCTTGTTGAGTACAGTGGGTAGTACTCAGTCTTGCAATATTACAATCATCAAAGTGAAGATTTGCGAGGAGGAGAAGTTGTGGTGTTTGGCTTATACCCCAATTGAGCTGCCTGTGGCATGGGTGCTGCTGCTATGCCAGGATTTTCGTTCCACTGCAGTTTTCTTCGGTGTGAGGACTAAGTGCCTCTTCCGTAAGTATTTATCGTTATTATGTTTTGGTTATGTTTAGCAAATTATCTATTTGTGTACCTCGGCTGATTCCTGAATGAGGGTTTAATGCACAAATTAGCTTTGAAAATTCTGGTGAATTTCTAGGCGTGACATGGCGATACCAGGCAGGAAGTTTCATTGCTAGGACATAGCTGACGACTACACGAGGGTCCAGGTGTCAAAGGTCAATGCCGACTGCAACCAGTACGAGCTAGACATTCCCACGCCTGAGGGAATCGAATTTCTAGGGGATGTAGTCAATCAATTCACATTGTGGCATTGCAGAGATATCGTGCTCATTCAACAGTCGCCCGCAAATGCATCAAAGACTATGGCGCCAATGAAGACAGCTGCTGCACCGGAGCCGACATCCCCGCCAGGTCCTTTGTCACTAGAAAAACTGGAGTCCCCCAAAGACAGGGCACCAAAGTCCCCACCACATCCACCTTCCCCACCACCTCAACCTTTCCTACCACATCCACCTTCACAGCCACCTCGAAGCTCGCCAGCCCCTGAGGTGCAAATCGAAGCTCAACACAACACTCCATCTCCACTGTCTGCTCCACCTCGGGCTAAATCTCCAACTCCACCGTCGCTCCAACTCGGGCCGTTCCACAAAAGATAACCACATACGATAACAAGGCTAAATCAAAAGACGTGGACACGTTTTTGTTTACGGCCTTCAGAGGTAGAGGCGATCTGAAGAAAGATACAGCACCAGATACAAGCCAGAAATCATTGCAAAGCGCTAAGGATGAGTTGGAGTTCTATGCTATTGACGACGTTCCTAAGGAATTCGTAAATGGCAAGCCTTTTGTTCTAATGCACATCCTAAGAACTTTGCCATGGCAGATGATCAAGTGGCATCAGTGGTGCATAAAGGCTAGTAAAGCAGGCCTAAGCTTGCTAAGTGTCAAGGTGCCAAAAGATGCTTTCATGGGTGGAGATGGGGGCGTATTGTTTATTGATTTCAGGGGCATGCACGCCATGTATCGTCTAGAAAAATTGGACGTCAATCTTGTTGGCGCATGGGCCCTGTAAGTATATATATCGACCACTCTTCTTTCTATACATAATCAACCAGTCTATAATTGACATGGTGCCTAATGTTTTGAACCGTCATGCATGTGTAAGTTATAATTGCACGATGCGGACCAAACGAGGGAACCGGTTGGCTACCTTGACACAACCAGAATTTGCAAGACACAACACATCATCGACATATGCGATGATTCTGCGATGCTCAAGGACAAGTCACCGGAAGAAAAGAAGAAGTACATTGAGAAACTCCATGGTGACAAGAGTCGTGAAGTGGGGGCATACATTGGACGGGCCATGTATCTTATCAAGATAAGAGATGCATAATGACCCAGTACAACTTCAAGTAAGTTTGCAATTTCTTCTGTAAGAACTTTCAGAACTATTAACTTAACATATTTTTATTCGCTTGTAACAACCACTACATTTTATTCATCATATACCCAAAGGACATGCAAGTCGTTGTGTGTGATCCGGCCGATTACCTAGAGAATGATTATATGGATTTGCTTGTTCTTTTGAACCTATAAGGAATTTAAATCGTCCTTGTATATACCTCCTTCCTTCGCCATCTATTTTCTTATACCATGTCCAAATAATTTTCTAAACAGCTCACACGAATGGTACATGAAAAAAGAAGGGGCAATAAAAAAGAAGAGGGAAAAACTGCTTATCAGGACAAAGTGGCCGATAATGATGCGAACTACATATTTTATGTCTCAATATGATTATTCATATTTAATTTATGTTGTTACTACTCCTTGGACAGTGCTACAAACAAGCCAAAGGGACTATTCTCTGTGGATATTACATGTGCGAGATGATGAGGATCCACGACAGGTTTACATCACACGTGGATAGTGTACGTACATACTTAATTAAATATGTTAGTACGGACGCACGTATTACTGTTTGTAACGTCTCGATTATCTTATTCCTGTTGTATTTGTGTCATGTAATTAGGCCAGCTCAGACAATGAACAAGACAACACTTCTGAATCTCTGTGCCGACGTGTGCCACTTCATCTACCGCGACATATGTAACACACTTGGTCTGTTTTTCGAACCTGAGAGTGCATATGCGAGGGATGACAAGTACAAAAAGCTTCAAGAGTGGGAAAAACATCATATGCTTCTTTCAAATGTATGAAACAAATATTCGTTCACTATGTAGATATATTTGTTGTGAATAATTGTATTACGAAGCACATTGTGTAATAATTATTAATTAGTGAATGACAATTAATTATTCAAGTCAATTACTGTCCAACATATGGTGATGTCAATTACTAGAGAATACATAATATTTGGTTTGGAGACAATTTTAAATAATCAATTAATTAATTTATGGAAAAAACAAAACAGAAAAATATTTCTTTTTCTATTTTTTGAATTAAAACCGCAAGCGGACGTCTTAACTAGACTGCCTGTGATAATCAATTATCATAGGTGGGTGCCTTAACTGGGCCGCCTGAGAAGATCGGCTATTGTAGGCGGGTCTGTTAAGCCGCCTGCTTGCGATAATCGATCTTCGCAGGCGGTGGCAGGCCTGCCTGAGAAAAGGGGTATTTTCAACATACCCCTTCTCCCAGGCGGGCTAGCCACCCGCCTGCGAAAATCTGTTCTGCCCGTATGTAAAGACCGATTCTGTAGTAGTGAATCCAACGACGAGAGATCACCAATATGGCGACATACAACGGATCTCACGTACCAGGTAATTAAACAGACCTCGATCCACCCTGAAGAAGATGAATCGCGTGGCGGCAGTTCACCACCGTTCCGCCGATAGCGCGATGTATGAATTTGCGCTGCCGCCACGTGCTCCCTTGTGTTGTGTCGTTGTGGGGAGTCGGTGGGCCGTGGGCTTTCCAACACAGTGAAACAGTGGGTTGTGGACGATGCGCTACAATGCATGCGACGTGCGGATGATGTCAGCGATGTACGAAATTCTTGACAGAAACACTATTTGTTTTTATAATAATAGAGATAGATGCGAGATGAGCAACCTTGGTACGTGGAGTTCAAGTAAATAATGAGCATAGTAATGATGCCAACTATCTTAATTAATCTCAATGGCAGCTACAAAATTAATCGATCTACGCTTGTGGCAAGCATGCCCAGGCCAAGCTGCCGTTGATATCACAGAGACCTAACTTCGTGGCGCGTTGCATGGACTTCTCAAAAACTATACTACTAAAGTATGTATGCTTTTGTTCTAAGTCATCGCGTTTGCTAGCTCGCACTAATTCGCTATGAGGTGTTACGTTCCAGAGCCTTATGGGTGTCGTTACAATAGCGTGACTCTATATTTGTTTATATTTTTGCACACAAGTTCTATTGGGGGCACTGAAGAACCTGTTGACTTACTGTTTGTCACTGAAGTTTGGATAAAAATATCTATATATGCCTTTATACTTATTAGGCACTCCGAGTGAGCTCACACAATAATTAGGAACATCTATTGATTAGGCAGATTGCATTATCATGATTATAGATTTTAGTGAGAATTCATACAAAATATAATATTCCTTTTGAAATACTATAGACTCTTCAGATTTTACGTCAGTTTCCCTCTAAACAAAATAAAATGTGCCATTCAAAGTACTATGGACCTTTTATTTTAGTATTTTCCCAAAATTTAATAATTTTGAATTTAAAATTTTATAATATCAATAGCACTAGCCCATGCAACGCGTGGTTGATGACTAGTTTGCCTAATTTGTAGATATCTCGATATCTAATTTTGGTAGATGGTTCTAATCACTGAGCATATTTTAGGAACTTACCAACGTCCTTGTGAGCTTTGTCGGTTGACAGTTTTTTGCTTCCAAACATATTGAAACTTATACGATCTTCTTCAGATTTTGTTGAAATTTTGTGAAACGAAGTTGAATCACTGTCCAAATCTAATGGAAATCTTATTAAAAACATGTACATATTAATGAAATTTGTTTTCCGGTTTCAATGGGCCAATTGGTTAACTGTTCTCTAATCTAGTTTCTATCTATACAGTGCAGCACAGGTTTTTCATATTCTGATTCCCGTAAAAGAGGAACAAGAAGCTGGTGTTGAACTCGTCAGAACTTCAATTGTACCATATTCTTGTTTGCACAAGAAACTAGCTACAAACTACCATGCTATACTATCCCTTTTTTGTCTAGATATTTTCATCACCACCACAACCACCACTTTGTCCACAGCAGCATTTTTTATGCAATTACAGTACTGCTATGCTATGCTATGCAAATCTCATCTCTGCCCTGCTCGGTGCGGTCCATGTCGTCCTGCTTATGGTCAGTGTTCTGCTCCATCGCAGCTTGGTTCAGCTCCTTACCTTTCCCCAAGAGAAACGCATACAGCCCAACAATGATGAATGATGTCCCCAGTATGCTGCAGATCATGATAGTAAACAGTCTCATAATGTATTCATGGAACAATTGACATTTTGTCGTATTTGCTACAGTATTAAGTATATGTAGCTCCGAAGAAACTGAAATTTATATCCCTGCTCAAGAACAGGAACTCACCTTCCTAAGAAGATACTAGTACCAAGTAACACTGAGTCCATTATCACCATGGCGATCAGCGCCAATGAGTTGAACATGGATGGGTAAATTGGTCCACGATGCTTGACCGCCCATGACATCAGGACGAATGATACGCCAGTGTTGAACACCCCCTGGTGGAATGGGTACATCAACATGATATCATATTTGAAACCAAACAGATACGATGGAAAGATACCTAGACTAGACCAATTGCCACAAATGTTTGGATGCAAAGTCTTACTGAGTAAACCACTGTCAGAAGCTGCAGGTCCCACTTGAGAGTCCATGCAGATTTTGTAGGGTTGATCAGAATGCCAATCACAAAGGCTTGCAGGCTTCCAGAAAGACAAGTCAGTGTAGTTGCCCAATACCTGGATGGAAACACCTTTGCAAGCCTAACCTGTAGTTGCATTTGCAGTAAAATTACAATGTGAAAGTAGAAATGCTCCAGAAAGGTGACTAGCTGGAACTGTAGTGTGCTCAGGAAAACTGAACGATTGTAACTCCCTTGAAAAGTACTCCCTATATTTTCTTTTATATAACATCATATAAAGAAAATAGAGGGAGTGACGATAAGTACAAAACTGAAGAATTGACATGTTGCAGTTTGCAAACTTAATTGATACCTGTATGATGAACCAAAAGGCATAGCCAAGGCAGCTGCCACACAAAAACAATGTACCAGCTAACATATTGCGATGATAGACAGGGCCTGATACTTTCTGGTTGTGGAATTTCAACAGGTGGGTAGGCCAAGGGTGATTCAGCAGTTTGCCTTTGTACAAGCTCACTATCATTGTTCCTCCCACACATGTTATGATACCGAAGAGCTTTACCTTGCCAGGCCAGTTTGTAAGCACCAACTTCTCTGCTCTGATGAAAATTACAAACATACAGTTTGTTGATGATAATGTTGATCACAATGTGTTGAAAATTTATTCATGTGAAGTGCATATACCTCAATATGATCGCGATGACGGATGTGACAATAGGAATCAGGTTCAGAAATATGACTGAATATGTGGCAGAGGTGCTTCGCAGTCCATAATAGTACATCCCCATTGATAGGATTACCCTGCAGCAAGCAGAAGCAGAAGAAAGGGTTCAAAGAAATTATGATAGAATGGTCGCAACAAACACTACAGTTCATGCATTTGTGTAAAACCAAGTAAATTCATGCGGCTAATCATAGAGAGAACTACACAATATCGATCAACATGGTCAAAGTTTTAATGTACACATTCGAGAGCGATATCCTTTTGAGTATATAAGAATGCAGTTTTTTTCTTTTTGAGATCTTCCTTTTTGTAAAACATATTGTGACTGAAAAATTATGGGATTTTTTCATCCAAAAGTAAACCAAAGTATTTGATTAATGAGGGAAAAATAGTACCAACCCAAATGTAGCATTTAGGGAAATCCAGCACCACTCCACAATGCTCGGGATTTTCCCCTTTTTCCTGCAACATACAAGGAGACAAAAAAAAATCAAAAAGTCAGTAAAGATCAAAAAAAAAAAAAAAAGAAACGCAAGGGTACTTCAGCTGAAGTCCTCTTTTATTTCCACTACCAATAAAGGTTAGTCATCAACTACCCGAAGTTGGTACAAGGTCTTGATCTTATAAACGAGTTAAACGGACGGACTGTGTTCATATTATTACTAGATTGTTCACTGTTCATTGATGATTTATGTACGATTAATTTATAATATATATTCGTGCACTCTGGAAACATGCACAGTGGTAGGTATAGTAGTGTTTTTTCATGTAATCATGGTCGGTCCTAGTGCCCATAAATATTAGATACATGTGGTTTACAATTTCGTTATATATAAATCTATGAAATTTTAGAAATTTCAGAATATTTCACAATGAAATTGCCATTAGTCTTTATATTTTTGAGCGTGTGTTAGATAACACATTTACGGATGTTTAAGTGTGGCATCGTGTGTATAGTGGTATGTGCACATATGTATGTTACGTGTAATCGAAAAAGAAAAAAAAATGCGCCTCTAGTTCAGTCACTAATATATATTGTTGATGACATGACGTTATGAGCATTTATGTACTCACGACAAGTCATATATTAATGACGCGAGGAAGGAATACTCCAAACCTCAAATCGTCTGTACATGTGCAGAAATAACTGTGGTGAGAACCAAACAAGAACTACCATATGTGCGTGCAGAAAGCAAGAAATGGTGGCAGCCATTTTAGAGATGCATATACGTACGCACGCACGAACCTCTCAAAGATGAAGGCGAGCGGCGCGACGGCGACGGCGCCGACGAGGTTCCGGTAGGCGAGGAGGGCAAAGGGGCGCATGCCGGTGCTGAGGGCGAGCTTGGACAGCAGCACCAGCACGATGGAGAAGAGCTGCACCAGCACCATGCTCGCCGGCAGCATCAAGGTCTCCGCCACCGACGCCGTCCTGCCGCCGCCGCCGCCGCCGCTGCCGTTTGGCCTGCTCTCACCTGCTGCCTCGTCAGCCATGGTGACGATGCTTTCGCCGATCTCGAAACCTGTGCACCGCAATGCAATATGAAGTTGAAGGAAAAGACTTCGGGGCATGCGACGGTACGTTTTGGTCAAATTTATGTAATCCTGGATGGCTGGATGAGCACGAGCTGCCAACAGAGAGAAATAGTTAATATGCATGCATCACAGGCCTGGCACTGGTAGTAGCTAGTCTATATTAATGTAGTAAAGTAGTGCAGACTTGCATTGATCTGTTTTTTTGGCTTGATTTGCCAGTATTTGGCTGCAGTCTTCATGACCCAGCTGTTCATGATATGATGATGATGATGCCAAATAAAACAAAATATTATTTGGCGTTACTAAAATTACTAGGGATTATCAAAATTTAGTAGACAACTAAGTAGATAGTAGGCTAATTCTGTTTTATGTTTTGAAGACCTAGGCCAATGCACTTGGTGTTACCAAAATTTTACCACTTACACTACAAGGGCAGGTCATCTGTTACAGGTCGTAACCCAAATCTATGACGGATGAGGGACTGGTTACTGATAAGTGGTCACTAATAAGAAAATCTCATTTTTGACGAGTGAATACCCGACACTGGTAAGCACATCTATGACAGGTGTTGTCCACAACCCATCATAGATGTGGTCAACCCCCATGGCTAGTATATTTATCATCCGTCACACATGACCCATCTGTGATGGATGCAAGACACAACCCATCAAAGGTAATCAAGTCATCAATGACAGGTGCAGTTACCACCCGTATAAGATGACAGCTGGTGATGGTTTTTAATTATCACCCGCTAATGATGATGTTTTTCACATAAAATAACTCTATTTTATTGGCTAGCCTTAGGTGATTGCTAGCCACGCCCTATGAAAAAAATGGTAGATTGCACACATACAAAATGCACATATATATCATCCCAGACATTCACACAGTCATACATTCACATATACACGCCCCTATACATAATCACATCATCACATATATTCACAAATTGAGTTCACCATGACATACTATCTACTCTATAGTGCACAAACTCATTTGACTCATGACTCATTCATCGTGGGACAAATCTGACGTTCCATATTCATTTTCATCAAATCCAACGGCCACGTCTCCTCCCCTCCCTGCACTTCCACACACGCCCTCGATCGATGCCCTGTGCGCCGGCCCGATCTCCCCCCTCCCCCAAGGTCCCCAGCCCTTCTTTGTGCAAACCCTAGAGTCGTCGTCACCTCTTCATCTTTGGCTTGCCGCCACATACCCCCACCTCCACCGCGCCCACACTACCAAGCGCGTGATCTCCTCCAATCCTTCCACCTCTTCCGCTTGAGCGCCACTAGCAATTCCAGCCTCCACGCTGCCCCGCCTAGCCTCTATGTAGTCCATGACACCAGCGGCAGCCCGACACCATGACACCCACTGTGCTCCCATGATTTCCTCCCCTCTCCCCAGTAGGTGCCGACGCCGCTCTTGCATAGCGGCAAGAGCCTCCCAACCCATCTCATCCATCATCACGTGCCACCATCCCAGGACCCATCTTCTAGTGGCCATAGTGGGGGGTAGCTCATCATGGTGCAGGAGGCATACTAGGGTGAGTGAGTTATTGGGTGCTTGCAGTTGTAGTGGTAGCTAATCAGATCTAAGAAATGGTTGCATTTCTAGCGTATTGTGTGTGCTCGGTAATTGATCATGGTTTATCTATTTTTTATGCTTATTGATCTTGGTGGTGAATATTTCTATGTGCTTAACATATATTTCTAGATGGAAATCTACCCTATAGTGTACAGACTTATTTGACTCATGGCTCATTCATCATGGGACAAATCTGACATTCCATATTCATCTTCATCAATTCCAACGGCCATGCCTCCTCCCTTCCCCGCACTCCCACGCATGCCCTCGATTGATGCCCAGTGCAGCGGCACCATCTCCCCCATTCCCCCAAGGCCCCCAGCCCTTCTTTTTGCAAACCCTAGAGCCACTGCAGGGATGCCCTTTGTGAGTTCAGCCGGTGGAAGGAATGTGTTCAATCTGGCTAGGTTGCTACTAGAGTAAATGAGGCAAAAGAGTTTATACAGATTCAGGCCACACAGTGTCGTAATACCCTACTCCTGTGGTGTTCTTGATCGCTTGTGAGATTTCTTGTAAGAGGAGTCTACAAGACTTAGGCGATAAGAGTTTTTTTTGGTTGTATTCCGATGCCCCCTCTGTGGCCTTGGCTCTCCCCTTCTATTTTCTTGAGGGAATATCACAGTGGCTGCACAATAGGAGTTACAAAATTAGGTATGCTTGGTCATGTCTTTTGCTGACCAGTGGGCCTGATCAACTGTCCTTTAGGGGGCCCCTCTCGGAGCAAGTCCGAAGAGGGGCAACGGGCGCTGGCCATGCAACCGGTCCAGGCTATCGAGAGCTTGGGGAGGAAGCTTGGGCTCACCACGCTGGCTGCAGGGCCCATCCTTCAGCCTCCTGAAGAAGCAGGTGGGGCATAGTGAGCCGGTGCAGGTGGCATGACAGTCAACCACGCCACCTGCTAGTAGAGATGGGAATGGGGCCGCGTTCCCCATTTCCCCGCAGAGAATTCTCCTATTAGGAGTCGGGGATGGTAGTAGTTTGTTATCCACGGGGAAGTATATGGAGGAAAACTCCTTCCCATCGGGTCTGGCAGGGGCGGGTATGACCCTCTGCCCCCCGTCCCCGCCACCCGTGAAGACTCGCTTAAATAGCCCATGCGTCAGAGAGGTTATTTAAATACAGAGAATTTATTAAAGATGAATTCGACAATGATTTATAAAAAAAATTTTATTTCCCACTTTTACTTTACTTAATTAATTTATTTTACAATTTAATATAAATTAGAAATTTCATTATTAATTAATTATTTAATTCTCAAAAAATCGGGTTGTGACAATTGCATGGTGGATCTCCGAGCCTGGGGAAACCACCTTCTTCAGAGGAAGGCGATGACGGAGGAGAGGGAGTTGGAGACCTAGGGTCTACAGGAGGAGCTGGCTCGGCAGCTGGCTCTGTGGCCTTCCGGCTGGGTGAGGTATGCTGCTCAGCCAAGTGCATTGCTTCACCCTCAGGGGTTGGTGCGGCACTCGGCTCAGGTTGTTGCGCCTCAGCCTCAACTTCAGCCGAGACAGGGTCGATGATAGGGGTTGGTGGTGCCAGCCTCTTGGGGTCTACATCACTTGGCTTCCTGCAATTTTACACAACATTCAAGATACTACAACGTACTTTAAGACACCGGAAGACAGAAGATAACATACCTCTTGGAAGTCATAAATCTCCACCCCTGTGTGTAGCATGGGGAGGTAGTCAGAGAGCAGCCCGAAGGCTTGTTGCTCGAGGCCATGTCAGCTGGCGTTGGGCCTGATGGCACTGCGCCAGGTGGCGGGCAGCTTGGGGCAGCCAGCACTGCACTCGACGCATTCGGTTGGGTCGATGGTGTGGCTGGTGCTGGAGCCGTGTAGTCGGCGTCACTAATCTTCAGACCTCCTGACGCCTTAGTCGGTGTATACTTGGGCTTGGCCTGGTCTTTCATTGGCTGCTTCCCAGCTCTCTTGGAGCTAGGTTGGTCAGCCGACGGGCTGGCTGGGCGCTTCCTTGACCTCCCTAGTCGGCTAGCTGGGGGGGGGGGGGGTTCGACACAAAGTCAACATTTTCTTGCAAACAAAGCATATGAGGACAATTCCATACAATTCATTCTCACATCAATAATCACAACATTTCTATCAAGAATCATGTTGAGATAGCAGATATCGAGAGCTTACCACCGGCTTTGGCGTTCCTAAGCAGAAGGGCTTGGGGCACTTCTCGGCGTCAAGGGTGTCCGGCACGCTACTGCTGAAGTAGCGGCACAGATTTTCCATGATGACGTCCTTGTTAATGAAGTCGGCGCTTTCCCCTGGTATTCGTACCCAGGGTGGATCCTGGCCTTCCTAGGGCTAGCTAAACACAAGTATGGGCTTGAAACACTTGAGATATTTGCTTAATAGCTAATGTAGATCGAGTCCTCGGTGGTATATAGTCTCTTTGTCGCCACCATCGAGTGGTTGATGGGCATACCTCAGGAAGGACTAGTGGAGGCTATTTTATTGAGTATCTCACTTGTTTCAAGTTCGACGCCTTGAATTTGTATTGTGTTTGTTATTCGCGATGTCAAGTCTGCTTTGAGGAGTAGTGGTTATAGTACTTATTTGGTTTTGTTCGAGATCCCATCACTCCAATAGTTAGCGTTGACGTGATGAGTTGCAAATCACGATATAAATCTCGGGGTGTCCTCATAGAAACACTAGTATCATTTTATGTGGAATGACATACTTCACTAATAATGTGACAATGGTTAATGGTAGCTCACAATGGTCGGTCATGGTTGGTTAATTAATATTCCAACTTAAATTTGACTAATGGTGGGTTGTTAGCACATGGTTTTGATGGTCATGCACATGACAATTAAGCATCGGTTCGCGAGCTACTATTGTGAAGCATTTACTGTACTAACCACAAGCCAGAATGGGCAACGGCTTGACTTGTTGTATAGCATGATCCGACATGGAACACTAGACTGTGAAGTGGCAGTGATAAGTCCACGAGGGCATTGAGTGAGTCTATACCAGGTATGGGAAGACTGGGATCTCGGGGGGTGTGACCATTTTAGGTGATGTTATGCTTTAGGTCATGTCATGATCTCCTCCTTTACAGTACCATGGTGGTATTTCAGGGCATGGTAACATGTGCGGAATCATGTCTTATGGGTAAATTTGTACACTTCTGATCAGAGTAAAATTATTCGAATAGTCATGCCCACGGTTATGGGTGAGCCAAGCAATATTTTTTGTAATTAGTCTCACGCTGCTCATTAATGATAATAATTTGGTAATTTATGGAAACATGATGACTCCGGGTAATGAGTGTAGTTAATTGGATATCTCCGGGTATGGAGAGGTTCAGGATATCTCCTAGTATGGAGGGTTTGGGCCTAAACTACACTGGTGTGCTGTTCAGTGATTGGTTTAATACTGATAATAATTATACTATTTTCATAATGTTTTTAATTGCAAATGTTTTAAATGTTGTTTATGTAGAAGAGACCTATTATGTCTCCTTTGAATCTTGTTGCATTACATTACATTGCATTCCGTGTGTGGCTTGTTATGCACGGTGGGTGGTACTCTGTCTTGCTTAATTACCATCATCAGAGATAAGCATTCCGATAGAGAAGATTCCCTTAGGGACCTAGCTTATACCCCAGTTGAGCTGCCTGTGGAAGTGGTGCTGAAGCTTAGCTAGATCATGTCTTTCCGTTGTAGATTTCTTCCTTGTGAGGAATAAGTTTCTCTTTTGTAAGTATTTAACATTTATATTATATTGGATTTCTATACTAAAATATCAGTTTGTGTACCCGGCTGATTCATGACGGGGGTTGAATGCACAAATTAGCTTCAGAAATTGTGATGAATTTTTGGGCGTGACATTATGCATCCCATGTTTGTACCCCTGTTCTCCACATTGCTTGCAGATCATCGACAAGTGATTGCAAGAAAACATCAATGTCGTTGCCGGATTGTATCGGTCCTTACACTAGCAAGCACAACATGCCATGCATTCTTTTGAAGCACAACCAAGGGGGTAGGTTAAAGTTCACAAGAAGAGCTAGCCAAGTGCTCATGTCCCTAAAAGGGTTGATCCCATCCATACTCAAACCAGGGCTTGGTTCAGCTCGTTCCCACCCCTACTTGTGATGAAACCATGGCACTGCCAGTTGAGGGTAGTTTGGGCATTTTAAAAAAGTGTTTGTGATGAAAACAGTAGGAGAGATTTACACAAAATTTGACTAGGCAAACGGAAGACAAGTGATGTTGGTGGCAAAAATAGGACAGAGATGCTTGTATGATTGCCATTGCCTCCTTGATTAGCCATGCCTCCTTCGCCCATGATGCCCACCTTGAGATGAAACCATCACGCCGCCGGTTGATGGTACTTTGGGAATTTAGAATACATGTGTTTCTCACGAAAATCTGTAACTAGGCTAACGTGACGGTGGTGGCAAAAACAGGACAAAGATGCTTGTATAATGGCATTTTGTATAACTCGACCTTGTCAGTGGCAATTACATAATAGGTTACTTGTCGATGGCAAAAAAAAACAATTTCACTTTAATTATACATATAGATGATAAGGTATTCCAAATTTTGTTACAAATCCAGAAAACATAAAAACCAAAGGATATATGGAATTAATGAAGAGTTTATTTACAACACATGTGGACCTTCATTAACAGCAAATAGTAGACAAATATTACTTAGCAAATCCTCTACCTCAATGCTCCACCGGTATGTCATAATCCCTCATAAGCGCGAACAATTGATGAGTATCACGCATTAATTAGTTACCATACGGTAGCGAAATTCTGGAGCAGGAGATGATTACCTTTGTATTTTAATCATGATGGTGGTAATTAATTTTCCTTAAGATTGCGTGAGATAGGTTTACGCAACACCATTGTCTCAATTGTGATTCCTGGTCCAAAGGCCAACATCACACCCCACTTAGGCTGATGCTGCTCATCTTCTTCCTTCTCCCAACGACGACGCAACTCATCAAGAACGAACGTGATTGTTGCGCCACTCATGTTCCCATACTCTCTCAGCACGTTCCTGCTTGCAGCTAGCTTTGATGGCTCTAGCTCGAGCTTGCCCTCTATATTGTCGAGGATCGCGCGGCCACCCGGGTGAACTGCCCAGAATAGGTCATTCCAGTTCGGATCCATGTTTCCAACAGATCGGAATGCATCGAGCAAGCATTGATGGATATTGTTCTTGATGAGTGTCGGAACCTGGATGGAGATGTGGAAATCTATGCCACTGCCGGAGGCCTGCATCCCGAGTGTGTTCTCGGTTCCCGGTATCATAGTTTGTGAGGCAGCAACCATCTCGAACAGTGGACGCTCCCCATTGACCAAGGGACCAGCGCCGACGATGACCACGCCAGCACCATCCCCGAACAGTCCATGGCCGACAATTTTGCTTTCATCAGGGCTTGAGAAGCATACAAGAGTTAGCTCGGAGCAAGCTACGAGGACGCGAGCGTCACGATTGTTCTCAGCGAGCTCCTTGGCAAGCTGGAGCGCCCTGCCTCCGCCGGAGCAGCCGTGGAGGTTGAGGATGGTGCGGGAGACGGAAGGGCGGAGGCCAAGGAGCGATGCTAGTTGGAGGTCGGCGCTGGGGGCGCGGCAGCCAGAGTAGGTGCTAAAGATGAGGTGAGTGATGTCAGTGGCTGGACGGCCCCACTCAGCGATGGCCTTCAATGCTGCAGATTTGGCGAGTTTTGGGACCTCGGTGGCGGCGATGTCTACGCGAGCTTCTAGGGAGGGTAGGTGTTTGTCCATGATCTCAGGGTGGGAACGGATCAGCTCTTCGTCAAGGTGGATGTAGCGCTTCTCTATGCTGGATTTGTCACCTGAAATGGAAAAAGAAGCACCCACTTATATCTTATAGTTGGTAAGCTTGAGGTTAAACAAAAATATAAAAAATATCATTGGACATTCATACAACCTTCAAATTTCAATAATAACAATTGATTTTGAATATTCAAAATGATTACAATAAAAATATATGATACTATGCAAGCATTTTCCATACCAAAATTACACATTTAATTTATGTATGACCTATCCAAATATTAGGAAGATATACGTGTTAATGTTTTCAAGGTTTGTCTTTGCATCATGTTTTATTGAAGCACCATACGTCTATAGTCATAGGTGCATAACTCGACCCACAAGATTTATATCCTGGTGTCAATAATTATACACACGCGAATGTTGTTATAATAGAAATTTCGTAAGATCCACTGGTTTACCATTGTGACTCCCTCTCTTAAGTTTTTGTTAAAAGCGCAAACTACGCACACGTGACAAGGTGACGGTACATGGCACGGCTACCATATTTAACGAGACAAAGACCAACATCTGTCTTTTCCCTACAATGATCTGTTGGATCAGAAAATGATAAAAAAATTGTATTGTGACTGAAGTCAAAAATTATCTCATCCTTCTTTTCTGATTTCCAGATAGCAGAGAAATATCTTGCCTTCGTACCAAGGATGCATACAGTCAACCTTTTTGACATAGTATGATTATATCAATATATATGGTTTAGGATGAATGATGATAGGAAAGTCCTAGAAATGTAACCGTTGGCGTAATTTGTTTCTCATTGGAATTAGTGAAAAAATAAGTAATAATGATGATGGTCAGCAGAATGATCGATATGCTTACATATCCTCTTCATCTTGTCCTTGAGCTCAGTAAGGTGCTCGCTCTTTGTTAGATCAAAGTAGTAGTCGGCAAACTCATCCTGAAGCACAATATTTACCGGGTTTGCAGTACCAATGGCTAGGACAGTGGCGGGGCCTTCCGCATGCTGTGTGCACCGGCGGCTGTCAACAGCGGTGGTGGTAGCTGCTCCAGGCATGGCCAATAGAAATGGAAGAACGTGTGCTTGTGCAATTAGTTGCCTTCAGGAAGAGATGGCTATGTGATATGCTGATGAAAACTCTTGCTGCTGGCTGTATGGCTTTATACTAGTTGATCGACGACCTGGCACCTAGCTATCCGTCTAGCCCCCTACTATAATATATCTTCCATGTATGGCCATGTATTGCATTAGTGAATGTCTTAGAAAAATTCTATGTATGGCTGCATTAGTGATCGACGACCTGGCTGTATGTCTTCTATTATGGCTGCATTAGTGAATGTCTTTGGAAAATTCTCAAAAAAATCATCACATGTTCCATGGAGTATTTAAATCCGAAAAAAAGTCCATAGGCAACATATAATATATCTTACAAGTAGGATATAGTGCTTAAATCTGAATAAAATTTCATTCATAGAGAAAAATAAAGTTATTTCATACTCGATCAAATTTATGTAAGTTCTAATTTGCCCATTTCATTTTCGCAGAAATACACATTTTAGTTCATTTACTAAGTTTGTAATTCAAAACTATCCTTGATCCCTTTCCAGTTGGGAATACAGAGTTTACAGTAACGTGTAGGAATGCCAAGATATCTAAACAGTAAACAACCCATCTCATAGCCAGAAAGTTGTTTGTTGTTCTTCCTGGTCCATCCCTTTACAGAAACAAAAAATCTCACTTTATTGAAAATTGTATTTTATAAATTTTCAAAGACTGAGATAAGTAGCTTCATATTATTTGCTTTTTCAACCTCATCGTCCATAAACAAAATTGTCTCACCTATATACTGCGAGGTGGATAACCCCTTCATCTACCATAAGTGGTGTATGTTAATCTTGATAGTCCCAATCATTCCATTTATACAATTTTCCTCGTTGTTGATGGTGTGGATTCTAAGATATCAAGTTTAAAAAAACTGGGGGACTACTAGCTATGAATATATGCATAAATGACCTGTAACAGACATGCCTTGAAACTCTAAATTTATAATTAAAGAGGTCAGTGAAATGTTTTTTTTTATTTTGGATCGTGAGGTCTTCCATTCCACGCACAAATGAGAAAGATAACAAAGCACCTACTGTGATCTCGACTATGGACTTGTTTTCGACATCGTGCAAAGTAGTCATCAACAGGCGAAAGCTTCACAGGCTGTCCCAGCTGCTTTACGAACTGTGGTTATGTTTTATTATTAGGATACGTAAATAGATAATATCTAGAATTCTGGAGAACACTAGTTTATAATTAATACCCGAATTTTCCGCTATTAATTCGTATTTTCATAAACGCTTGTGATCGTCCAGCTGTGAATGCAATCCAAACATAGCCTTGCGGTTGTTAGATTATTTTTTCCACACAATCACCGTACCCCTGCATTAAACATAATCTTCGCTATCAAATGAGTGACACGAGAATCAAAGACCAAATAATGAAATAAGTATGGATCAACTCATGCTCTCGAGATTAAATATCATAAACGTATAACTCGAGATCAATCGATCTAATCCCAGTGCACATTTTCGTATACAGCTTGCGATCGTCAAGCTGCTAATGTAAATTTCCCTAGCGGAGTCACTGATGTCTTTTTTTTCAAGCCGCTGACACGTTGGAGATTCATCTAAGACCTTGCGATATGTATAAAGTTATCAGTCACTTTGATTTTGAGAAGCTCCTGACATTAATCTTACAGTGTGTACACAAACCGACTAAGTGGCTAACCACGCCATTTGATTTGACAACGATATTATTAATATATATTTCTAAGATTACACCGAATAAATCATGAAAGATCGTGTTCATTGCTCTTTGGTATGTTGTGCCCAGCATTTTTCAAACTAAAAGTTACGACAATCCACTCAAACAAACCGATAAAACCAGGACATCTAAAGTCCATTTTGAGCATGTCCTCTTTGACCATAAAAATTTAATTATAACTAGCATTAACATGTAGGATGCTAATAACTTTATGTTCCAAAACATCATTAATTAACATATGCATAGGATATTCATCTTTAACAGTAACTCTATTTAAATCTCTTAAATCAATGCATACTTCAATGTTACCATTCCCCTTTTTCCAATCAGAACAATGTTAGAAATCCACTTTGCATATTTACATGGTCTCATGAAACCTGCCATTAATAATTGGCCTATATCTTCTTTGACACGATTGTAGTAAGAATTAATATAACAAGGTGGTTATTTATGAGGCCTAAACCTAGAATTAATAGAAAACCGATGCTCTACAAGCTACTAGCTAAGTCCTGATATATCGTGAGACTTTAAGCAAATCGATTACTTTAGCCTTATAATCGGCTTTTGTTTTTTTATTTACGAAACTCAGCCTTGGAATATAACCTTCACCTATGTCTACATAACACCATGAAATTTCGAGCAATGAATTCTAAATCGAAAATGCATGCCGTCGAAATCTTTTTATAGAAATGCAGATGCTGCAATTATTCATCGTATATCTTCATTCGTGTTGGTGCCAACTCAATGAAATTCAGGGTTTCCCAAAATTAATTGGTTTATAGAATTTCCCCAAAATAAATTAGAATTAATGTAATGGTAAAAGTCCAAAATAATCAACATGCAAAAATTAGGGTATAATTAAATTTGGTAGATTCTACAAATAGGCATAAAAGATTAAGATAAAATATTTCAAGGAAATAATCCAAATCAACTCCTTCCCTATTTTTCTTAAAGTGGAAATTCACAGAATTGCGGCAGCGAGCGTCGCCTACTCGACCTAGTTTGCCATCTCACCGAATTGATGCGAACCACTGCAGCACACCATCACCCAACCCAGCACCGCTGCCCTTCCCAACATCGCTGCCGTCGAGTCGTCATGATGAACCTGCACCAGCCTATCACCTAGCCGTAGACAACCATGGAGTGCGCCACCTCGACCGCCACGCCATCCTAGGAGTCCAGCCCAAGCCAAGCAGCGCGGATCCAAAAAGCTGGCTGCAGCCGTGTGCCCAATATCTCTTCCAACCACGAAATCGAGCCAAGTTCCACCGTGCCACCGAGTAACACCTGCGGGGAGCGTGGTAGAGCCGCCATGGGCGATCGTTGTTGGGTTTTTTACTGTTACTAATTTAATTTTTTTTAATTTACAAAACTAATTTTGATTTAGTTATTTTACAGAAATAGCCTCTTGCCGCCGTGGGCCACGGTGATATTTAAAAACCGTCGTGACCCAGGGTGGCGAATGGCCTCCCTGTCAGGCGGGGCTCACGGCGCAGGCCGCCGTTAGTCGCGGGGAGGGGGGGGGGGCACGTGGCGTTGCCGCCCTGGGAGACGACGGCGAATGCATTTATGCATTCGGCCAGCCCCCTGGAGGCATTCGCCGCCGTCCCCCAGGGCGGCGAATGCATAGCGAACGGACCGTCCGAATCCCCGGATCGGACCGTTGCCCGCCGGATTGGACCGTCTGCTTAGGTATCGGACCGTCCGAATCGTCCGATCGGGCCGTTGCCCCTCGAATCAGACCGTTGATCGGACTGACCATTGCCCAAGATCAGACCATCCGCCCAGGGATCGGGCCATCGGAATGCACACGATTGGACCGTTGCCCCGGGATTGGACCGTTGATCGGACTGGCCATTGCCCCAGATCGGACCGTCCGAATACCCCCGATCGGACCGTTGCCCCCTACCGATCGGACCATTGCCCTGCCCAGGCCTCGGCCCCCGGGAGTTATTTGCAAATTACCAAATTTGAAAATTTTATTGCTAATTTTTAACCCCAAAAATGTACGTACTGAATGATTTTTAATTCGACATTGGAAGACGATATATTGTATTATTCGTCATCCACTCGGTCGATATTTAATGCAATGCACGTATAATAGCATAGTGATATTAGCTAGATGCGAGCCGTTCGCATTGCGGCATGATGAATGCGACACCCATAGTACGAAATACAACAAGGGATACTACATTGTTAGCAGTACAATATATCCGCTCGTTCTAGTCACCGGTTCATAGAAAAGCGGGCGATTCGTTCATGGTACGATCTAGACAGGCTGTAGTCGGCTGATGATTCTGGTTGCATGTTCCAGTGCCGTGATAGATATGACGGCGTGAAATTGTCAATCCATTGTCTGAATTGACACCTCCTTGGAGGATTCTGTGGGACGAGTTTGATTAGTAAATTCGTCACGTTTGGTGAAGGTAAACTATCTGCAGGAAGTAAGATGCGGCTTGAACTTACATTGATATCGTTGTCAAGAATGTTCGGACAAACAAAGCTTCTGCGTCGCAGAGTTCCTGGCCTTCTCGACCTGACGACCTGGCAACGATCACCACAAGCGCACGTTGGATGGTCCTCCCATCGCGGTAGTCCGAGAGGTCGATTTCTCCAGTCTGCCCCTTCTAGCTCTAGACGTTGTTCGTGCTCCGCCCTCCTGGCCATGTATTGCGCCATGCCTTCGTCTAACGGGAGGTAGTCATATTCCGGGTTGCCGTTGTCAATCCACTCGATGAAGCCGCAATATCTTCCCTCGGTCTGTTAAGGTAAATATCCTGGTATAAGAGTCGTGGGCGTAAAAACGAATATGACAAAGACTTGACTGAAACACGTACCTGGGGACTCTGGTGCACGCACTCGAAGTATCTCCAGCCGTAAGTCTCCTCCTGATGAGATACGCGTAGCTGGCAACAGTCACCACAAAGGCATATCGAGCGTTCAGCCCAAGGTGGCAGTACCAAAGCGAAACCTAAATATCGCCAGTTGCAATCCTCCACGAAAAGAGGTGTAGGAGACATTGTTCGATGCTACTACAAGAAGAAAAGGAAACTAGTGAGGCAGGTAGTGGCCGTAGTTCATAAACGGTGCGAAGTTTGCCCGAGGGCCTGGGTGAAGGCCCTCTGCTACTATGATGGTGCTTTTATATAGGTTGTTGTGCGTCTATTTCCCTATGAGACGTACAGGTCAAAATATAAGGGACATGCATATGCAAAAAGCGGTTGAAGTGGCCGACCATGTATTCAGAATGCCCGTGACGACGCATGACTAAAGCGACGCGCCGAAAGGTCGCTTGTCGCAATGTGGCGCACGCGTGGCCTATATTATGCAAGTAAAGGTGGTCCGTACTCGCGCATGGTATGCGTCGAAAGTGGTTTCTCCTTTTAAAATGGTACAGATAGGACGGGGTACCGTTGTAAATATTTGTGAAAGGTCAGATCTGAAGGGTGGGATCGAGCCTAGAGGGGGTGAATATGGACATGAAAAATTTAAACAAGTTATGCGAGACCTATAAATAAATAAATACAACAATAGCCCCTAGGTCATACGCCTCCTCGTCCTCCTAGGCTGCGCTCACACGTGCCCGCGCGAGTACGTCAGGTGGTCCGCCGGTACCCCACGGGTGGCTCGGACCGCCTGAGCAACAGGGGAAGCACTGGCGTCATGCGGCTGTGTGTGCGGTGCACCTCCGAGCTGTGACGACCCGATCACGTCCTGCTCCGGAAGGAGGTTGTCCTCGGTAGAGATCCAAGCAGAGGTGCTCGGGGCAGATCCCTGCCCAGTGTCCCCTAGGTGGTGGTGATATCCGCCGCGTGGGTCTGGTAAAGAAAAGTTTGCGTCAGCCGAATAAAAAGTGCAGTTAGTTATGGAGAATAGGTTCAAACCTAACGTACCTGACAATCCTCGCCCGATTGTGGAGCATGCCGACCTCGATCCTCCGGCGGTACCAGAAGGACCTGCTCCCTACGACGTACTGGCCCCTACAGAACCCGCCGCTCCTGCCGATGTCCCTTCACCATGGGGACCTCGCATATGTATCTGCATCAGTGGGGCTGCATCGGAACGGCGACAAGTTAGAGCACGGACGACCGAGCGCATCGTGTTGCACATCTGGCTGAACGTGATCGTCTGCTCCTGCTGCGTGAGAGAGATGCCAGCCTCGAGGCGCTGCCACAGTAGGCCGAGCTCCGTGTGGACCTGCCTAGCATCGTCCGCCTGTTCAGCAGGACATGCGTGGTTAGTTGCGCGTGGTAACTACCGTTGAAAATAGTATGAAAACCATTGACTCACCGCACGGAAGTAGTCCTAGTCGCGGTGTGTTGGGTATGCATCTCGCACCCCCACGACGTGCGCCAGTGGAGCCTCGGGAGTGAACGTCACCCGTAGTCTGGTACGGGGCTGGTACCAGGAAAGGTACTGCTCGTACCTGGCGGCTGTGTAGGGGTGCATCTCCGTGATGACGTCCTCCGTGGCTATGAGCCAGTCGTTGATGTACTCGATGACGGTGGGTCTCCACAACTTACCGGCGGCCTGGCCACGCCGATTTAACCTGCAGAGCACAACCGGTGACACAATGCATAACAATACGGAATATTCATTTCCACATATACCTGTGAACGTGTTGCGGTACGCCCGGGCGTTGTGGATGGCCGAAGGTCTGTCGCATACCGAACTGCTGCATCACACGCTGCGGGCAGTGCGGCTCGACAGAAATGTCGAACAGCATCGGCGTCATCGTCAGCCAGTACGCCTGGTCCCTGTTGCAGAGGGATGGCAGCCCAAGCGGCGCACGCGCGTTCACCGCCTCGGCGCTGTATGGCTCCCAGACAACGTCGTCGTCCGTGATCCTGTCGAACTCCATGACGAAGTCTGGGTACGACTTCTGCACCTGCACGTGAGCGTACCGACGCTACAAACAAGAAAAGAGTTCTCGTTAGTCCAAGTAACATAAAAAACCGAGACGGTTCTAACACCGAACATACCTCACGACGACACCATACCGTCCCCATCATTGGATAGTCCTCCGGTGGGACATCCACGTACAGGGTCGACTCGTATGGACTGTGGTCCACCACGGGGCGGCCAATCGCGAACCGCTCTGCCGCCCAGAGCTGTAGGAGGAGTGGACAACCCGTGAAGACCGCTTCTAGGTCGGTCTTCCTGCAGCCGTCGTACAGACCCCTGTACGTGGCGGCAAGGACTGCCGATCCCCAACTGTACTGGGGAACAGCACCGTCCTCGGTGTCGGCTATCTCCCTCGCGTAAGGGATCAAGCCCTTGTCGACTGCGTGGCCGTGCGAGTTGGTGAACATCACCCACCCGAACAGCCACAACAGGTACGCCTCTAGGCTCCTCTGCAGTGAGTACGCGTCGGCCTCCGGGTCTAGCTAATCAGATTACAGTAACATATAAAGAAGTTGACACTGTAATTCTAGTACGGACTGAAGGATGAACATAAAACAACAAGAAAGCATTCTTACCGTGTAGCTCAGTACCCAAGCCTGAGGGGGGCCCGCATGCGTGTACGGGGAGATCTCGCCAACGAGGGGAAGCCCCGGAGCACGGTGAACCGGGGCGAACCACTGCAGGATGTCGTCTCGCCACGCCTGGAGCCCGTCAACAGGGCCCACCGCATCACCGGCTAGAGGCAGCCCAAGGAGGAGGCTGACGTCCTGCAGCGTGGGGGCCATCTCACCGCATGGGAGGTGGAAGGTGTGCGTCTCCGGTCTCCACCGGCCCACAAGAGCTGTGATCAGCGACCGGTCGATACCCCACTTCTTCGCCGGGTCAGTCGGGTCCACTGCGGCTGCTACCAGCCTACATAACGGCAGAAGGCCTGCCTCCCGCAACCTGACAATCAAAACAAAGCAAGTTAGTAAGTTGACATATACAGCTTCACAGTACAACGTTCGTACGTACCTAGTCGTGAACCTGTCGTCCACGGGAAGGAGTCGCCTAGAAGGTCGAGGACGTAAGGTACCGAGCTCAAGGTTCTGCACTGCCGAGAGAAACGACCGATGGGACTGATCGGTGGCGTGATCCAGCAGCTCAGGCGTCTGGTAGTCCATACCTGCAAGGAAAAAGAAGTGGAACGGATTAGCTCAATTAAACATAGTGCATTACAGTCAGAAAATTAACAGACAGCAAAGTACCTTTAAAAGGCCCACACTAAAACGAAAATCAGATAGCAATACATGCATATTGGTACACATTACAGGGACATTACATCAGCAACCAGCGGCTATACTACAAAACATAACCCGAAGGTGCACGAGGACGCCTGCGATGACGCTGCCTATCAGTGGTGCCTTCCCCAGTTGGCCGCCTTCCATCGGCGCCTGATCCTTCCATAGGAACTTCCGCTGCACTTGGGGCCTCAGCGTTTTTCGTGCACTTCTTGTAGGTATGTCCATCCTCTCCACACATACTGCAACGTTGAGCACTAACGTCGGCCTCGGATTCGTCCATATCATTGCAAATCCTCCGTGTCCGATGGCGGCCTGCCTTGTTCCTTGCCTTCGTCGGGTCAGGGATGAAATAAACTGGGCTTGTGTCTTCAGTGAAAGTACCGACGATGCCGAAACCAAAAATCTCGGTACTCCATGTATGCATGATTGCTTCCTTTTTAAAGTACGGAGACACATATTGGCGTTCATCAATGTCGCACTCCCTGCAAGCGGCAATGACATGAGAACAGGGCTTGTGGTACAAGCTTGGTTTCCGACAGAAGCACTTGCATGCCCCATCTTCCTTTAGGACACACTCTTGCCGAGGTTTCCTTGCGAATATGCCACACCTGGACCTGTCGGCACACAATATCTCAAATCTATGCTCTCGTGTGCCCTGCACTCGGACTCGGTGCTCTCTTGCCTTCTTGCATTTCTTCTCAAGGTACACTGTCATTTTTGTGCCGAACCAAAGGTTTCCATCGGCCATAGATGGGCCATTCTGTCTGCACCTGTCGTGGAAGTACGTCTGTGTTCCATGTAGGATGAACTCCACGATGGCAACAAGGGGGAGTTGCCTCACATCACACATGACCCAGTTATAGACCTCTGCAAGGTTCGTGGTCATTATGCCGTACCTTGCTCCACCTTCATCGTACAGCAATGCCCATTTCTCCTTCGGCTCGTGCTCGATCTACTGCGAAAATCTGCTAACCGAGGAACCGGGCCTCCTTCTGAATGTACCGTCATTGGTGGGAAGTGCACCTAGAGCTTCAGGGCCGTCAACACCTCTAGCTGCGGGTCTTGCAGAACTCTCACCTCTATGTTTGGCTGTTAGCTCATCAAGTCTCCTCCACAGCTCATTGAACTTCTTCTGTTGATTCTGTGCGCACAAACGTTTGAACATGGCCATCAGCTCCTTGTTTCTGAACTGCTTATAAAACTTTGCGCCCATATGACGCATGCACTATCTGCTCTTTACATCTTCCCACACTGGAGGGTATCCCTTGTCTACACATCCGTTTCGCAGCTTCTCAATTGCACGCAGCATCCCTGGATGACGGTCATGTATGAGACATACATCTGGCCTCATCCCCACCACCTTTTCCTTAACCAGCTTCAGAAACCAGTACCAACTCTCTGTGTATACATCGTCCTCCGAAGAATCATCATCCTCCATATGCTCAGGTTCTGAGTCTTCAATTTCCATCTCCTGTACTAGACCTGGGTGTCTCTCCCCTTCATCTGCAAACCCCCCCAGTCCCATGTCTTCTTGGCCTCCTTCCTCTCTGGCACCCTCGTCTTCTGCCTCATTTTGTTCCCCTGTTTCATCGGGCCCTTCCGCTGTACTTGGACCATCCTGATCAATGCTGACCCTGTCATGCACTACCACTAGGATGCTCGGTGTCCATCCTCGCTGCAGTGCACTCTCCACAAAAAATACCCAGCTGGCCATCGAATCTATTGGCATCAATTCCCACCAAAAACCTTCCACAGCCCAGCTAACCAGTGTGTACACCGTAATTGCATTTACTTCAGAATCTACTCCGAATCCCCTCATTAACCAATTGTAAACTCCAGGAAAACTTCTCTCAGCTGGAGCTATAATTCCCTTTTGTGCTACGTTGAACTCCGATAAATCTATCCCATATGGTCCTTCTTTGACATTTCCTTCACCGTGATATATCGCGAATACAACTCTAATTGCCATTTCTGTTGACAAAAAAGATTTTCACTACAGTTATTAATCTGTACTAATCAATATTTGTTCCATAAAAAGGCTATAGGTATGAGTCAAACCATTACCGTTTCTATATTTTACAAACTAACCCAGCAGCGCTAATAAAGTTATACGCTAGGTTTATCTAACGTGTTGAAATGACGTATACCAACGATGGCTATGGCGGAGCATATTTATTTCTAAAATATCTATAATTTACTACATGTCCGCTATGTTCTTCTAGTACGGTCAAATAAATTTAACACTAACGATGGTTATGCCAAACCGTTAATATTTTCATAATATGTCAGGTATTACACTACGCGTCTAGTACTAATTAACACTTGTCTAAAAAATTGACTACATAACAGGGGGAGAGCAAAAAAATACCTAGATTCGGCTCAAAAATCCGTGAGGGCTTTGCCGCTGTACCGCTCCTCCTTTGCCTCAGCTCTATTGGACGAACGCTAGAGGCGGAAGGGGGAAATGACGCGCCGGCGAGTGTGCGAAGGGATTATATAGGGGAGGGCTAAAAACCGTCATCCCCCAAGGCGGTGATTGGGCTAAAAACCGCCATGGGGGACGGCGGCGAATGCATTTTTGCATTCGGCCCCCTGGAGGCATTCGCCGCCGTCCCCGAGGGCGGCAACGCCACGTGGCCCCCCCGGCTAACGGCGGGGGGCCGCCGTTAGCCGAGCCTAACGGGGAGGCCATTCGCCGCCCTGGGCCACGGCGGTTTTTAAATACCGCCGTGGCCCACGGCGGCAAGAGGCTATTTCTGCAAAATAACCAAATCAAAAATTAGTTTTATAAATTAAAAAAAATTAAATTAGTAACAGTAAAAAAACCTCGTTGTTGGGGGAGGAGGCCATCGATCGAGCAGCCCGTTCGGACATCTGGGAGCCCCAGGCCGACAGGAAGTAGAATCATGACTCCATCCTGGAGCCCGTACATTTCGTCGGGCAGACCGAGTGCGCGCTAGGGGCCAATCACTCTGCAACACCACCACCGTGGCCTTTGTGACATTCTGAAAATTTAATTACTAGTTTTAAGTCGTTATCTGGTGTGACCATGGTGAAAACATGGATGTTTTAAAACTTTTTTAGGAAAATCTTTTTCAACCAATTTCTGTGTCTAAAATATATAGAAATTTAAACTTTTGACTAAAGCCCGGCAATGAGATAGAGTAAAACGTAGCTACAATCTTATATGAACTTTAACAAAAACTCTAGCTATAGCACACTTGGAGATAAAATTTAACTTCCTCTTCCTTAAGGCAAAACCACTAGGATGACCTACAATAAATGAGACCAACAGAGTGAGACGGTATAAATTCAACCAATGCACATAGATACATGTGTCAAAATTTAAATACAATGTGATGGCAAATAACCATATAAGACCAAAACTGTTTTGGAAGCCTCGCAATTTTCAGAGAATGCTTTGACACTGACAAAATTCACCAAAGCTTTTTAAGAGCGGGTCGACCAATAGTTCTTATGCACGAATGGAATATAGGTGATATCTGAGACCTGGTCAAATCGATCCTAGATTATCTATGAAGCTCCAGCGTGCACCTCCTTTTTAGTTTCTACGCCTAGTGGAAGTCTCTTTGTATATAATTAAATTAAACGACTAAGCGGTATAAAGATGCCGTAGTTTAGGCATTCGCTTATTGGGTAGTCCACCCGATCACGCTTAGTAATTGGCTAGTAGACCTAGTAACCAGTGAGTGTCTGCATGGTACCAGTTTGCAGTGAAGTTCAATTCACACCACCATGGGTCTCGGGTATCTCATCATAAACATATGGGTCACTTGGACAGAGAATGGGCTGAGTTTTGTAGTTAGAGATATAGTAGTACCCGGTAGATTTTATCTCGTATAAAAAGGAATATACAATCTTAGCCGGGTAAGATGTATCTCTAAGAAGAAAATCCCTTGGCCGTATCCGGCTAGGATTCCTACCTTGTACCCCTGCCCCCCAGTATATAAGGGGAGGCAGGGCACCCATTGAGGGTAGAGAACAACACACGAGATCATTGATCCACATACATTCTCAAAGGAATACCACCATAACTGGACGTAGGGTATTACTTTACATCGAGGGCCTGAACCAGTATAAAATCTCCTTGTATTGCTTTGCAGTCCACCGAGTTTTCCTTTGCCGAGTAGCCCTATAGTTATATTACCGGTGTAAAACATCAACAGTTGGCACGCTAGGTAGGGGCTCTTGCGAGTTTCACATCTACAAGCTCGATGGATCCAGCAACTAGAGTTGACGGCAACAAGTTCTCCCCTAGAGACACGATAACCTTCGGCAGCCTCGACTTCATTGCCGACCAGATCGGCAATCTCACCTTGGCCAAAGCAGATCCAATCCAACCGGCCGAGGAACCAGCCAATTCTGCGCCAGTCGGCCCGCAAGACGCTGCAGTCACCTTCATTGATCTATTGCGGCAATCTTTCACTTTGCCAAGCCTCGGGACAACTCTCTCTTTCGGCGTCCGACTCGCGCTAGGCCTTGAGACAGCCCAGGTCGGGCTAGGAAGGGGGGAGAGTGTCAATCTCCCACATGAGCTTGGCAACGCCACAGATCTACACTTCATGCGGCAGACCCGATCCCCCACGGTTTAGTTTGGACACGGCTCAGAGTCATTTCAGATTGGATCCAGGGAGGTCGGAGTCGTTCTTACTCCGATAAATTATTCGGACTCCGACTCTAAGTTGGACAACGGTTCGAACACTAGTTCGGACTCTAGCCTAGCGAGTTTTCTCCTGCCCCGCGAGATTTTCATGGCTTCAACACCACCACCCGAGGTGCGCCGACTACAAGAGGAGCAGCAGGAGAAGGCGCGCTGACTACGACAACAGGAGGAAGCTGATCGTGAGGCTCGCAATGACGGGCTACGCAAGGCTGGGCGAGCCGCCCAGCAATAGATTCTGCAGACCAAAGTCGGTGACCACGACGTCTTCGTCACGCCACAACAGAACGTCGTGGCTGCTGCAACCCTGCTGGACACACTCTAGCTCGAGCCTGCTCACCAGGCCACTCCGACTATCGCCAAGATCAAGGCAATGATCATAGCTGCTGCCTATCAACAGCAACAGCAGTCGGGCGACACAATTATACCGACCAACAGGTCGGGTTCTCCGGCAGCAGGCTCATCTACATTAGCACGGCGTCGGGGGGGCCGGCTCAAGTCGGCCACATGAGGAATCGCGCCAAACATCACTCGGCGACACCACCAACAACAACAGGCGGCATCACCAGTACGACCACCGGCCTAACCAGGATCTCCTAGTCCGGCTACAACGTGACCTCTGACACACCATTAATGCTTGGCGCCATGAACGCAAAGAAGACGAGCGTCGCTGGCAAGAGGATGACTACGAACGCTTCGGCCTCAACCACGAGCGGTATTGATGAGGACATCACTCCTTCGGATACACCCGCTGATTCTCCAACTGTTATGCAAGGTCCAATGACCCGAGCTCGAATGCGACAATTAAATCTAGAGGCGAGTTCGTTCTTAAGCGATCCTTTTCATAGTTTTGAGAATAGATTGTTACCTAATGATGTTATCTTGCTTAGGAACATTGGAGAGGATCATGAAGTACTTAGAGAGAGGTGTGGAGGCGGAGAAGAATAGCAAGGACACCCAAGACAAGCCGGAGGCCCAGTCCAACTCGAGTTCGAGTCTGCCTCAGCCTTCAGGACTAGCCTGCAGTAAAACGGATGCCCAGGATGCATACGGACTCCATTTTCGACGATCCACATATGCATGGAAAGATAATTTCATAAGCTAACCAATGGCTTTGGTTTGACATCCAAATTCCACCGGAGTCAACAGGAATCATTGAAACAAGTCAGCATCCAGAATCTGCCAGGGTGCTGCGTCATCGTCTTTTGGTCCGTTGGGCCGTGTATCGTCTTAGAGCCCGTTAGAGGGCGCGTCCAGGGGATGTGAGGACCCTTAGACTATATATTCAGTAGCCACCGCCCACATTAGGTTTTGGGTTTTGCTTTAGATCAATCTGTCTTCGAACAGTTGCCGTCATCGGTTGTGAAACTCCAACTTCAAGTGCTTAATCATTCATCTGCAATTGTCACTTTAATTGAGTTGTGTACTTTCGGGTTCTTGCTTGTGTTCTTCGTTTCGCAGGCAGGGATTAGCCTTCTTGGCGAGGTCAACCGGATTTGTGACACGGTTGATAACCAGAGGAGTCGTGGTGCTAAGGTTGCAGGGATGGGGTCTGTTGAGCTGAAGCCGGATCGGTGTGTCGTGTTCCACCAAAACGATAGTTATCTCTATCTGACGGAAGATCGGGAACCCCCGTTCCCCATCAAGTGGTATCGGAGCTGCACGTTTATTTGGTAACCTCGAGAAGTGCACTTTTTGCACCGAACGAGTATCGTTTCTTGGCTATGTTGTGACCTCGCAGGGAATTGAGGTAGATGAAGCCAAGGTGCACGCTATACAGAGCTGGCCAATGCCCACCACCGTGACACAAGTGCAGAGCTTTCATGGACTTGCAGGATTTTACCGCCGCTTTGTGAAGGATTTCAGCACCATTGCAGCCCCATTGAACGAGTTGACAAAGAAGGGCGTTGCGTTTCATTGGGGAGAAGAACAAGAGGCGTCCTTTGCTCTCTTGAAGGACAAACTTACTCACGTGCCATTGCTACAACTTCCTGATTTTGGTAAGACTTTTGAGCTTGAATGTGATGCTAGTGGGATTGGCATTGGTGGCGTCCTGATGCAAGAAGGTAAACCCGTTGCTTACTTTAGTGAGAAATTAAATGGGCATATTCTCAATTATTCCACGTATGATAAAGAATTGTATTCTCTTGTTCGTTCATTAGAAACGTGGCAACATTATTTATGGCCTAAGGAATTTGTTATTCATTCTGATCATGAATCATTAAAACATATTAGAAGTCAAAACAAACTGCATCGTAGACATGTTAAGTGGGTTGAATTTATTGAATCTTTTCCTTATGTCATCAAACACAAGAAAGGGAAGGATAACATTATTGCTGATGCTTTGTCTAGACGATATACTATGCTGTCCCAACTTGATTGTCGTATATTTGGGCTTGAAACAATTAAAGAACAGTGTGCTAATGATGATGAATTTAAAGATGTGATGGCGAATTGTACAGAGGGGCGTACATGGAACAAATATGTGATACATGATGGGTTTTTGTTTAAAGCTAACCGCCTATGCATTCCAGCTGGGTCCGTTCGTCTTTTATTATTGTAGGAGGCACATGGAGGAGGATTGATGGGACATTTTGGTGCCAAGAAGATGGAGGAAGTGCTGGCCAACCACTTCTTTTGGCCAAGGATGAGACGAGATGTAGAGCGGTTTGTGGCTCGGTGCGCCACGTGTCAAAAAGCTAAGTCGCGGTTGAACCCACATGGTTTGTATATGCCTCTTCCTGTTTCTTCTACTCCTTGGGCTGATATATCTATGGACTTTGTTTTGGGATTGCCAAGGACTAAGAGGGGGAGGGATAGTATTTTTGTGGTGGTTGAACGTTTTTCTAAGATGGCACATTTTATTCCTTGTCATAAAAGCGATGATGCTGTTCATGTTGCTAACCTATTCTTTCAAGAAATCGTTCGCTTGCATGGTATGCCGTCTACTATTGTTTTAGATCGTGATGCAAAATTCTTGAGTCATTTTTGGCGCACTTTGTGGAATAAATTGGGGACAAAGTTGCTGTTTTCTACAACTTGTCATCCCCAAACCGATGGACAAACTGAGGTAGTGAATCGCACCTTGTGCACCATGTTGAGAGCGATCTTGAAGCGCAATTTGAAGGTGTGGGAAGAGTGTTTGCCACATGTGGAGTTTGTATATAATAGGGTGGAACACTCCACCACCAAGGTAAGTCCGTTCCAGGTAGTGTATGGATTTAACCCCCGTGCTCCTATTGATCTTTTGCCTTTACCTACTACTGAGAGAACACATAATGATGCTAAAGAGCGCGCTGAGTTTATTCTTAAATTGCATGAAACCACTAAGGCAAATATTGAAAAGATGAATGCAAAGTATAGAATTGCTGGTAGTGAAGGTAGAAAGGAAGTTAAACTTGAACCGGGTGATTTGGTTTGGTTGCACTTGAGAAAAGATAGATTCCCAGAGTTGCGTAAGTCTAAATTAATGCCAAGAGCTACTTGTTCTTTTAAGATAATTGAGAAAATAAATGACAATGCATATAAACTTGAGTTGCCACTTGAGTTCGGGGTTAGTCCTATATTTAACATTGCAGACTTGAAGCCATACTTGGGAGAAGAAGATGAGCTTGAGTCGAGGATGACTCCACTTCAAGAGGGGGAGGATGATGAGGACATCACTCCTTCGGATACACCCGCTGATTCTCCAACCGTTATGCAAGGTCCAATGACCCGAGCTCGAATGCGACAATTAAATCTAGAGGTGAGTTCGTTCTTAAGCGATCCTTTTCATAGTTTTGAGAATAGATTGCTACCTAATGATGTTATCTTACTTAGGAACATTGGAGAGGATCATGAAGTACTTGGAGAGAGGCGTGGAGGGGGTGAAGAACAGCAAGGACACCTAAGACAAGCCAGAGGCCTAGTCCAACTCGAGTTCGAGTTTGCCTCGGCCTTCAGGACTAGCCTGCAGTAAAACGGATGCCCAGGATGCATACGGACTCCGTTTTTGACGATCCACATATGCATGGAAAGATAATTTCATAAGCTAACCAATGGCTTTGGTTTGACATCCAAATTCCACCGGAGTCAACAGGAATCGTCAAAACAAGTCAACATCCAGAATCTGCCAGGGTGCTGCATCACCGTCTTTTGGTCCGTTGGGCCGTGTATCGTCTTAGAGCCCGTTAGAGGGCGCGTCCAGGGGATGTGATGACCCTTAGACTATATATTCAGTAGCCGCCGCCCACATTAGGTTTTGGGTTTTGCTTTAGATCAATCTGTCTTCGAACAGTTGCCGTCATCGGTTGTGAAACCCCAACTTCGAGTGCTTAATCATTCATCTGCAATTGTCACTTTAATTGAGTTGCGTACTTTCGGGTTCTTGCTTGTGTTCTTCGTTTCGCAGGTAGGGATTAGCCTTCTTGGCAAGGTCAACCGGATTTGTGACACGGTTAATAACCAAAGGAGTCGTGGTACTAAGGTTGCAGGGATCGGGTCTGTTGATCTGAAGCCGGATCGGTGTGTCGCGTTCCACCAAAACGATAGTTATCTCTACCTGACGGAAGATCGGGAACCCCCGTTCCCCATTAGGTATATCCGCCACAATAGGAGCCGGAGCCCTCATGAAGACGAAGGCGTTTTGGCTTTCACTCACAAGCTTCAGGACGTCGACTAGCTGTTGGGCTTCAAGCCTACGAGGATCGAGAAATACGACGGCAAAACCAACCCCGAGTCTTGGCTCACAGTATACACCCTGGCAATCTGAGCTGCCGGTGGTGACCACAAAGCCATGGCTAACTACCTCCCAGTCGCGCTAGCCGACTCGGCGAGGACATGGCTAATAGGGCTCCCGAGGCGATCGATCGGGACCTGGGGAGAACTCAGGGAGCGGTTCATCGCTAACTTTCAAGGGACCTACGAGAGGCCATCTTCTGAGCATGACCTATACCAACTGCACCAGAAGAAGAACGAGTCTTTACGCGACTTTATTAAGAGGTTCTCTGAGAAGCGCAACAAGATACCAACGATCAAGGACGAGGCCGTCATCACCGCCTTCCGCAAGGGAGTAAAGGATGCCCCATTCATCGCAAAGTTTACTCGGAAGCCACCATCCTCCGTCCGGGCTCTTTTCGACATGGCGAACAAGTACGCCGACTCGGCTGAAGCGGTCGCAGAGGCCCTTGACGAGAAGGAGTCCTGACAGAAAGAACAAAAGGCAAAAGCCAACAACGAGCCATCCCAAAACAAGTCCGGCAACCGCAAGTAGAAGTCGGACAACGAGGTGGCCAACATGGAGCGTACTCGGTCGTGGCCCCAATGGAATAACGACTACCAGAAGGTCATGAACGGGCCATGCCCCTTCCACCCCAAGGGCAAGCACGTGGCCAAAGACTACTTCATGCTCAAGAAGTTTGCTTCCGAGCAGGCTTCAACGTCTGGCGCCGACAAGAGCAAAGACAAGCCAGATTAGGACCCGGCCGACGATTTCCAAGATCCCTAGGCCGAGTTAAACCATATCTTCGGAGGGCCGTCTGCATACGAGTCCAAGCGCAAGCAGAAGCTAACAGCGCGTGACGTCAATGCAATCTCTACTGCAGACACCCCCAATACTTGCGCTGGTCAGAGACGTCCATCACGTTTACTCGCGCAGATCACCCAGATCGGGTTTCTCACCCAGGACGTTATCCACTCGTCCTGACCCGGTCGTCAAGAACATCAAGTTGAAGAAGGTTCTCATAAATGGAGGCAGCACGCTCAACATCCTCTTCACCAAGACTCTGGATGAGATGAAGATTCCTCGTTCAAATCTGCGTCCGAGTACGGCGCCCTTCCACGGTATAATTCCCGGCCTATCGTCAACGCCACTCGGGTAGATCACCTTGCCAGTCACCTTCGACACGTGGGATAACTTCCGCACGGAGAACATCTGCTTCGAGGTCGCTGACTTCGAGACCGCATATCACGCGATACTCGGACGACCGGCGCTCGCCAAGTTTATGGTGATACCACACTATACATACAGGGTACTCAAAATGCCAGGGCCAGCTGGAGTCCTCTCTCTCCGCAGCGACGTCAAGCAAGCCTTCAACTGCGACAAGGAGAGTTGTGAATTGGCTCAGACCCAAGAAGCGGTAGCCAGGCGCAACCGCATTCGGCAAGCCGCCACAACCGAAGTCGAGGAAGACCAAGTTCCAGCCAAGAAAACAGCGAAGTCGGGAATTTCAGCGGACTCGAACACAAAGAAGATCCCCCTGGACCCTTCTGACCCCTCCAAGACTGCTCTAGTTGGGACCGGACTCGACCCCAGATAGGAAGACGCGTTCGTCACCTTCCTCCAAGCCAACAATGATATCTTTGCTTGGAAACCATCCGACATGTCGGGCGTACCAAGGGAGGTGATTGAGCACGCCCTCAACGTGAAGCTAGATGCCAAGCCAGTCAAGCAACGGCTACGGTGCTTCGCTCAAGACCGCAAGGATGCTATTCAGGTGGAGATAACCAAGCTTCTCGCAGCCAGGTTCATCAAAGAGGTCTATCACCCGGACTGGTTGGCAAACCCAGTTCTAGTCCGGAAGAAAAATGGTAAATGACGCATGTGCGTCGACTATACCGATCTCAACAAGGCATGCCCCAAGGACCCATTTGATTTACCAAGAATAGACCAGGTGGTGGATTCAACTGTAGGGTGTGACCTTCTCAGTTTTCTCGACTGCTACTCGGGATACCACCAAATCAGCCTGAAGGAGGAGGACTGCCTAAAGACGTCTTTTATCATGCCGTTTGGAGCATACTGCTACATCACTATGCCGTTCGGTTTGAAAAACGCTGGAGCAACATATCAATGGGCGATTTAGCGGTGTCTACACACTCAGATCGGGCGCAACGTGGAGGCCTACATTGATGACGTGGTGATCAAGACCAAGTCCAAAGAAGACCTCATCGTTGACCTGGAAGAAACCTTCCAAAATCTTCGAAGATTCAAGATGAAGTTGAACCCGGAAAAGTGCGCCTTCGGTGTGCCATCCGGCGAGCTACTCGGCTTCATCGTCTCGCATCGCGGCATCGAGGCCAACCCGGAGAAAGTCAACGCAATCATGAACATGGCACCCCCGACTACCTAGAAGGACGTCCAAAAGCTGACTGGCTGCATGGCGCCACTCAGCCGATTTATTTCCCGACTGGGCGAACGAGGCATGCCTTTTTTCAAGTTATTGAAGAGAGCAGACAACTTCCATTGGACTCCCAAGCCCAGGAAGCCTTCGAAGATTTCAAGCAATTTCTCACATCACCTCCAGTGTTGGCATCACCCATGCCCCAAGAACCGCTAATGCTATATCTGGTGGCAACTACTCAGGTAGTCAGCACAGTGCTGGTGGTTGAGCGATCCGAACAGGGTCACATCCAGTAAGTCCAAAGGCTAGTTTACTTTGTTAGCGAAGTCCTTGCCGACTCAAAGACGAGATACCCGTAGGTCCAAAAGCTGCTCTACGACCTACTCATCACTGTCCGGAAGCTGGTGCACTATTTCCAGGCACATCAAATCACGGTGGTCACATCGTTTCCACTCGGGGACGTCCTACATAACCGCGAGGCCACCGGCCGAATCGCTAAATGGGCACTTGAGTTGATGGCGTTCGACATCACCTTTCAGCCATGGACAGCAATCAAATCACAAGCTCTAGCCGACTTCATGGCCGAGTGGACAGAAGTTCGTATGCCTACATCAATAGCGAAGCTAGAGTACTGGACAATGTACTTTGACAGTTCTCTACGGATCGGCGGCGCCGGGGCTGGCGTCGTTTTGACGTCGCTCACTGGCGAAAAACTCAAGTATGTCCTACAAATCCACTTCCCGGCTTCCCACAACATCGCCAAGTACGAGGCACTTATCCACGGGCTCCGCATTGCTATATCACTCGGCATACGTCGACTGGTTGTGCGAGGAGACTCCCAACTTGTGGTAAACCAAGTCATGAAGGACTAGACATGCCTCGACGACACCATGGCAGCATACTGTCAGGAAGTCCGCAAGCTAGAAAACAAGTTCGACGGGCTGGAGATAACACACGTGCTACGACAATATATTGACGCTGCAGATGAATTGGCAAATCTGGGATCCAAGCGAGAGGCGGTCCCGACAGGGATCTTTGTTGAGCAACTCATGGAGTCGTCAGTTAAGAAGAAACCGGTGCCAGAGCAGTCGGGAGGTGAACCTACCCTGACAACAGACGAGGCGCTGCATATATGTCAAGATTGGCGGACTCCTGTTCTCAAATTCCTCCTGGATGATGAACTCCCAGAAGATCGCAGTGAAGCTGAATGAATTAAACGTCGAAGTAAGAATTTCTTAGTCGTTGAAGAAGACCTGTACCGAAGAAGTGCATCCGGTGTCCTCATGCGCTGCGTCACCACCGAGGAGGGCAAGCAGATCCTGCAGTCGATCCACTCGGGTGTATGTGGCAACCACACCGCATCCGGGACGTTAGTCGGAAAGGCTTACCAGCAGGGATTTTTCTAGCCAATAGCAGTAACAGACGCCAAAGACATCATTCGCACATGCGAGGGCTGTCAGTTCTTTGCAAGACAAACCAATCTCCCAGCCCAGGAACTCCAAGCAATCCCAATCTCTTGGTCCTTTGCAGTATGGGGGCTTGACATGGTCGGGCCCTTCAAGAAAGCGCCAGGAGGGTTAACACACCTGTTTGTCGCAGTGGATAATTCACCAAGTGGATTGAGGCCAAACCCGTCGCAACCATAATGGCGGCACGAGCAAAGGACTTCATCATGAGTATATTATACCGATTTGGGGTCCCCAACCACATCATCACTGACAACGGTACTCAGTTCACGGGGGGCGTGTTTCAGGATTTCTGTGACGACTTCGGCATCAAGATCTGCTATGCGTCTGTGGCACACCCGCGGAGCAATGGGCAGGTTGAACGAGCCAACGGCATGGTCTTACAAGGCATCAAGACAAGGATATTCGACCGACTACAGCCATACGCGGGCCGGTGGGTGCACGAACTCCCATCTGTCCTCTAGTACCTCAGAACCACAGTTAGTCGGGCAACAGGGCAATCCCCTTTCTTTTTGGTCTAGCGGTGATGAGGCTATGCTACCAACCGAGTTAAAGTTCGGCTCTCCGTGAGTTCGGGCTTACTCAGAAGACACTTCAAACAACACCCGATTGGTCGAACTAGATCAGTTGGAAGAAGCAAGGGACATCGCAACAATCCAGTCGGCAAGGTATCTCCAAGGCCTGCGTCTCTATCACAACCGCAATGTCCGTGGCCGTGCCTTTTTGGTTGGAGGTCTCGTATTGCGAAAAATACAAACCACCAAAGATAGGCATAAACTATCCCCAATTTGGGAAGCGCCTACTGACTGAAGACCCAAGATGGTGCCTTCATCAGCAACTCATGGAATATAGAATAGCTACGTCCCTTCTATACCTGAGTTTTATACTTTTATATGTGTACAATTCTTCTCTGATTCACTACGCCGTTTGTTTCAACCGAGTAGTGAGTCGGGGGCTGCATGTATTGTATGTGCTGTGTCAATAATACACGAGCCTATTTCACTCAAGTTATGAAGTTTTACTACGACTTTTCCATGTCTGCCCGAGTACAGCTTTCTGCGGTGAACGTTTTTATTAAGTTCCTATAGATTAACTTGGCGTAGGCTATATTGTCGAGTAAAGCTAATGACAACTGAGTAATAGTCTAAAGCTTGGCGGCATTGCACATGCATTTACACATATTCTTACCAAAATGTATATACACACCGATTGCATGATATATTGTCTTTACATACCCAGGTCCCGGGTGATAATTTCTGTAGTCAGCCTCGCCTTAGCTATCAGCTCCAGCGCCTCCTCAGGAGTCGTCTCCTCGGCAAACCCCTCCCCGATGGCTTCGACATCTGCCCTTAGGTAGATGGACTTGGTCATTGCTATGGTCTGGGCCACGCCGGCAATAACATGCTCATCCGAGTACCTCTTTAGGGCACTCGGTGCGTCTTTAAGTCGCTCCTCCAGTTGGAAGATTGTGCTAGAGCTGGTTCCCACAGGATGAGGATCTATCAAGTCAAGGAGCCCTTTCACGGACTCGCCAAGGGTTTCCCGTGACTCCTTGACTACCCTGATCTCCTCTGCAAAAGCTTGGAACTGGATTTGGGAATTGGCTCTTGCAGCTACCCGGATTCACTGACAAGTAAACTTGTTAAGCAAAGCCGCATATGGAGTAATTAATGGATTGGCTAAGGTTATTGTCAGGGCGGAGACTCACTTTTGTAGTCGGCCTCCCACTTGGCTATGGCCTTCTCCAATTCAACTTTTTCTTTCTCAAGCTTGGTATTGGCCGCTTTCAACTCGACCTTCTCTTGCTCAAGATCGATTTTGTCCTTTGTCAGGGCGGCCTTGTCTTTTTCAAGTTCGGCCTTGGCTCTCTTGGCCTCCTTCAACTGCTCTCCTCCCTCTGTTCGGGTCTTCAACTCGGCTTCAAGGGCTGCACGACAGATTAGTCAAGAACTCGACGATGCAGTCAAGACACAACTGAGCAGTCGGGAATAACACAGCTGGAGAGATATATCAAGGTGTTGGTCAGGAAGAAGGGTTCTAGAGGCTCACCTCTTATCGTCTTGGCTTGATCCCAATTTTCGCTCCTAAGCTTGGTGACGTTCTCCCTCAGCCAAGATTCCCTCTCCTGGCTGCGCCCTTCCACTTCAGTTTTCAAGGCCCGGAGTTGGTTCAATTCTTGGAGTTGGGGGGCGATTCGGTTCAGCACCTCATGCATTTTTTCTGAGCAATCAGCAATTTTCTGCTCGGGGATTAACAAGTCAGAGCAGAATCGAGCATCAAGAAATACTACCAAAATTCCGGTACAATGGAAACCATACTCGAATCCCCTCGGACGCGGCGAGTGTGGCACGAAGCAGGGCTTCACGTTCCCTTCTCGCTGCCACATCATCGACCTTGTAGGTCTGTGCAGTTCCGTCAGGCGCCGTCCACTGGAACGTCCTCGGGAACCTGTGCGGAGGGGCCTCGATCCTGGGGAGGTCGGTCTGTCTGAAGAAGAGACGACGACAACGACCACGACCAGGAAGGCGACAGACTCTTGCCCCTGCTCGGTGGCCCATGTGGCCTCAGGGGCTGGCTCAGGTGCTGTAGTAGCGCCTTCGACACCAAGCGCTGGCTCAGGAGCTGCAGCGACGACTTCGGCGACGGGCGCTGGCTCAAGGGCTGGGGTGGCGGCTTCGATAACCATCCCTTGGTCGACCGGCATCGGCGACCCTGTAGTTGGGACGGTCTCCGCCTCTGTGGTGGCCACCGCCGGCTCAGCAGGCATACTCGCTAGCTCCGGACCGGCAGGGACAGGGTCGACAGCAGGGGCAGTCGGCGTGACTCCCTTAAGATTTATGTTGACCCGCTTCCTACATAACAAGTCAAGCATCAAGGTGCAACAATGCTGAACATGATTTTCAGAAGACCCAGAATGGCCTACCTCTTGGAGAACATGAGCTTTTGCTCGGGAGATCCAGAGGGCAGCACTGGAGGGCCACTGGTTGTTGGGCCTGAGGGCGTGGCAGTCGGCAGCGGCACCTCTGTCCTAGTCGGCCCCGTTCGCGGTGTGGTCGGCTGGGGCGCTTGGGTGCTCGGCGATGCTGGGGTCGACCTTGTACTCGGCCGCACTTGGGTTGGGCTCGATGTTGCTGAGCTCAACTGCGCCGGTCCCAGTCTAGGACTCGATAGCCTAGGCACTGTGCTGGCGGGGTCCCTTATCTTTAAACTCCCGACTGCGGCACTCAGCTTCACGACCTTCGCCTTGCCCTGATCTACAATGGGCTTCTTCGCCGCTCTCTTGGAGTTGGGCTAGGCAGCAGAAGGACTCCTCGGCCTCTTCTTCGACTTTGTGGCCGACAAAGGACGGGAGTCATCATCAAACTCCTCACACCACTGCAAATGACTCAACAGTACACGTCATACTATGCAAGGCAATCATGGATACATGTCTACAAGCATTCATCATAGAAGAAGAGCAGAGGTTACCTTGGGACGAGGCTGGTTGTGGTTATAAGCCGCAATACAGTGCTCTTTGTCCTCGGTCTCAATCACCCCATTGGAGAAATAACCGAACAATGTTTCAGTCACTTTTTGCTCGTCGGCCACTTCTTTGCTCTCTCGGTCAAGGTCATTCTTCCCCTGGTAATCCTAGCAGTACGCGCTCCTCAGCTTCAATGGTTGGATGCACTGGGTCAGGAAGCGCTTAGCGATCCAGGGGCCGGTCAGGCCGGCCGACTTGAATTTCTCCAACCTCCAAAACTGATGTACTTGGCCCTCTCTTCGAAGGTTGGATCCGACGACCAATTGGGCAAGATCGCTGGGGGCTTTCCGGTGAATGGTGGTAGGGAGGGTTCCAGATCGGAACAGTAGAACCACTCCTTATGCCAACCTTTCAGAGAGGATTTCAAAGGAAGATCAATATATATTTTCTTCATCTCACTCCTCAACTGAAGACCAGCCCCTCCAATCACCTGGATCCTATTCTTAGAGGGTTGGGGCTTATTGTGGAACAAGTGCCTGAAGAAATTAAAGTGGGGCTCTACACCCAGATAGCACTCGCAAAGAGTCACAAAGATAGAAATTTGTAGGATTGAGTTGGGATTCAGATTCACCAACTCCAATCCATAGAAACTAAGAAGACGGCGGAGGAATGCGGAGGACGGAAGAAACAAACCCCGGTCAAAGTAAGAGGCAAAAACAACAGTTTTGCCGGATTGGGGATTTGGGACCGACTCACCCTCGGCCGGCCGCCAGCGGATAATGTCGCCGCTCTGCAGCCGTAGCATCTTCTCCAGCTTCTCCAGCTTCGACCGGCTGCAATCCGAGGTCGGCCACCCGTCATCCGACGCCCCAACAGAATCTGGCACCTTCGGCATGGCTGGGGGGACAAGAAATTTGGGAGAAATATAGTCGGGGGCTTGGAGTGGACAAATGGATGCAGAATCGCTCGAGCTTTGGTGGGGAGGAGCAAGCAATGGCGAACCCTAGGGGAGCAGGAAGCGAAATTTCGGCGCGGAGCTGGGAAGACGAAACGATTGGACGCGTGGGGAAGATAGAGGAATCTTTTCTCTCTCCCTCAGCCTTTATAGAGCCTGTGCCGACTAAATGGGCTTGGGCCTACATAGTTGAAGCTGGGCCACCGAAGATATGAGTTTCTACAGTAGCGCGCTAGTTATGGGCTACTCGCAGGCCGAGTTAAAATCACGGTGCTGGTGTTACCAACAGGAACCGATGAGGTAAACAGATATGCTTCATGAAGGTCTAATTGCTAAACACGTGTGTTTGGGTATCTATCTTATCCACCAGGTATCGAGGATATATCCTTATAAGGATCACAAGTTGGTCTTCATTAAAATTGGGGATGCAGGTATCTTTCTCGAGTACACCTGACCACGCAATGGATTTATTTTCATAAAGTGGTACTCGGCCTACATGCTTGGCCACCAGTTGCCACAAGCAACATTGTTCCAGTTGATATGATGCTGAAGAGTCTAACTTCCGAGTAGTGCATTACTCGGGAGACTATAAATATCTTTTCCAGCTGACATGACGGTGAGGAGTCTAACTTCCGAGTGGGACGCCACTCGGGAGAGATTATAAACCCTCTATTCCAGTTGACATGAAGCTGAAGAGTCCCATATACAAGTGGCATGCTACTCGGCGAGACTATAAATCATATTCCGGTTGACATGATACCGAAGAGTCTCATATACCAGTAGTAATCTACTTGGGAAAGACTGCAAGGTTAAAGATCTTTGACTTTATGTTTAATTGTCTTCACAATTAAGCACAAAGTCGGGGGCTACACCTAATAGGTGCGCCTATTTGGCACACACTATTCATACACTAACATGAAGCCCTTCATAGCCTCATTGCCAGCTGACATGAAGCAGGACTCAGGAAGAAGAAACACTCGGACAAGGAGTACTCGGGAGCAATGCACTCGGGCAATCTTCACCGTGGAGGACGAGCACTCGGCATCAGCTGTGACTCAACTATGAAGGTCTCAGGGGCTACTGTGGAGGCCATGGGCCCCGGGTACCTCATCACAAGCATATGGGCCACTCGGATAGAGGATGGGCCGAGTCTTGTAGTTAGAGATATAGTAGCACCCGGTAGATTTTGCCTTGTATAAAAAGGAATATACAATCTTAGCCGGGTAAGATGTATCTCTAAGAAGGAAATCCCTTGGCCGTATCCGGCTGGGATTCCTACCTTGTATCCCTGCCCCCCAGTATATAAGGGGAGGCAGGGTGCCCATTGAGGGCAGAGAACAACACACGAGATCATTGATCCACATACATCCTCAAAGGAATACCACCACAACTGGACGTAGGGTATTACCTCACATCGAGGGCCTGAACCAGTATAAAATCTCCTTGTATTCCTTTGCAGTCCACCGAGTTTCCCCTTGCCGAGTAGCCCTATAGTTATATTGCCGGTGTAAAACATCGACAACGGGCTTGATTTTTTTTCCATGTTTTGCATAATAGACTTATACATGTTAAATAAACGTAGAACAATTATGCAACAAATCCATGCAACATAAAATTCTAGACAAATTCTTGAAACAACTATACAACCTAATTAGGTGATTGTGAAATTCTCATAATTTTATCATCTATTTTATCACCTTAATCAAATCTATCAAAGCGGTCAAATTTGCGTTTATCTAAAACCCTCAATTGGAAAAACAACACATTATTTAAACATGCATCAAAATAAACAGAAGTGTTTGCATAACATAATTTATTCAAATACTAGTTTATTACATGAATTCCAGAATTTATTTCATTAATTTTTACCCCTTAAAAATTCAAACAAAGTTTTAGCTAGCCACTTTTTGTTTTGAATTTCTAGGATAAAACTATTTTAAATTTTGTTGTGCAGCTTTTGAAAATGGAAACTAGGTACCTGGGCTAACTACACAAAATCACCACATTTTTAGCACCTATCTAACTTGGTCAAGTCGAATTTCCAAGAAAGGGGAGGGATAATAAATCTGAAAACCCAGGAAATAGCCCAAAATCCTTCTGTACTTAGTTTTTACCCATCGCACTGACCTCTTCATGGAACCTTGCCTGCCCTCTCTTGTTCTTCCTCAAGCTGAGCTCTCTGCTCACTTCGCTCCCCCAAATCTTCTCCAAAAATGTGAAATCGAGACCTGCATATCACGCCACTGCAGCCCCAAGCATTGAAGGGTTCCATCCATCCAATTAACTCCTGCATGCAAGGTTGTTTGAGTGAGGTCGAGAAGGGCGGAAGAGGAACAACCTGCTGCCCCTAGGATGCAGTAGCAGCACGTCCATGCCTTCATCCTTTGGTCCTCCAGTCCACTCTTGAAAGACACAAGGAAGCTGGCCTCCACCTTCCTCCCACCCGGGCTAAGCCGAGGCCGGCCCGTCCGCCACCCCCCCTGTTCCCCCCCCCCCCCCCCCGCTTGGCCTCCCTCCGGCCTAGTCGGCCCATGGCGCCCGCCTCCGCTCGCTGATGAGTGGGATCCACTTGTCAAAATCCGTCCTCAACCTCTCGCCGCCCCTGCTCTCTCTCTCTGTCCTAGGAAATCCTTGTGCCGTCACCGCCCGATCCCCATTCCACTCGCCCGTTACCCAATATAATTGAGGGATTTTACTCCCATTTACCCCCTCATCATTTCCCCTCAAACCGCTCGGCCCAGTTGCAACCTCCAGCGAGGTCCATGTGAGGCACGCCCTTGCCAGTCCACCGACAGAATGGGGCCCACCTATCATCTCCTTACTCCCGCCACCGCCGCCCGCACCCTCCGGAACCCTAGTCCATTTCCACCGCAAAATCCACGCTGCCTCGCCATGTCTCCTCCTGAATTGATGGAGGGGAAATGCACCCCTCAATCCCGCGCTTGTCTCCCCTCTGTTTACCCTTCAAATCAGCCCTCAATCACACCCTTTAATGCCGACATTCAAAGCCCATGCGCCGGCTGCATTTACTCCCTCTGGCCACCATTCCTGCCGCTGTTACTCGCCTCCAACCCCTATAAAAGGATCCCTAATATCACCATGCCCTCCTCTTGCCTGTCCACCCAACATCTAAGCACCCCACAGCACTTAGCAAGCTCTTCCTCGAGTGTCCTCTCCCTTCGCTGCCCAGAGAAGCTTTGGCTACCAGTTCCGCCTCACCAGTACGCTGTCCGCCGTTGCTGTCTATATGAATAGTGTACGCCGAATAGGAGCACCTATAAATTGGACTCTTCAGCATCATGTAAGCTGGAAAATTTTTTTTACTCTAGACAATTGGCTAAGCATGTAAGCTGGTACCGCTATGGAGTTAATCGACTGTGTGGTGAGTGTGTACAATGACGATACCTGCATCTCCTATTTTAATGGAGACCAGCTAATGATCCTTATAAGGATATTTCCTCAATACCTATAAAGTAATACAGATATGTAAACACATGTGTCCAGCAAATAGGCTTAGCATGAAGCATATCTTATTATTTTAATCAGCTCTTGTAAAACAGCACCTAGATTGTGATTTTAACACAACTAGCTATCGGCCCAATAGGATATGCCATTTAGGAACTCATATCTTACGACCCACTACTGAGCAAGCTGGCCCAAGCCAACCACCTAGCGTAGCCCTTTAAATTTCAGAGAGAGAAAAGATACCCCCTCTTTCCTAAATTGCCAAAACGCTTCGTCTTCTAGATCCGCACCCAAAGCTCTCTTGCTCTCTGTCCCCAAAGCTAGGGTTTCCATGCCACTTGAGCTTATCTCCACAAACCTGCAAAGTCCTTCGATCTAGCCTCAATTTCCTCCGTTTAGAAGCTTTCCCCTCTCTCTCCAGACCTCTACCATGCCTAAATCACCATCTGACGCTCCCCAAATCCCGGCGGGGACTTGGCCAACATCGACTCCGTGCTCCTCCAAGCTGGCGCATCTAGAGAGGAATAAGTGCCTCCAACCAAAGGAACTCATCAATTGGCGTCCGGCCAAAGGTGAGACAATCCCTACCCTGACTCCCACGAAATCGTGGTCTTTGAGTCCTTTTTTGATAGGGGTTTTGCTCTTCCCACCTCTGACTTCTTCCGGGGCCTCCTTGATTATTTACCAGATCAAGCTCGTTCATGTCAACCGCAACTCCATTCTTCAAATCTCCATCTTCGTGACTCTCTACGAAGCTTTTATTGGGGTCGATCCTCATTTCAACCTCTTTCTCTATCTCTTCCACATCAAGCCCCAACCATCCAAATCCAATCCACAAGTAATAGGGGGAGCTAGACTTTAGCTTCGGAATGAGATGAAGAAAGTCTATCTTCACGTCCCCCTAAAGACTTCCTTGAAGGGGTGGCATCAGGAGTGGTTTTACTGTTCTAATCCAGAACCCTCCCTGCCATCTTTTGTTGGGAACTCTCCCAAAGACTTGGACTTCTGGTCGACTCTCCCCTTAGAGGCTGATATGGTGCAGGTGCTGTAGTTTGTGGAGAAGATTGAAGTTCTAAAGAAAAAAGGTTTGACTGGGCCTTGGGTTGCATGGACATTCCAGAACCGGCACACGCAACCCCTGAAGGCTAGGATCCTCCTAGATATGAGTAGCAAGGAAAGAATGATCCAACTCGGGAATGCGTTGACCTCGCAACAAGGACATGGTGACAGATACTCTGCTCCGCTACTTCATTAGTGGCATAGTAGATACTTTGGATGACAAAAAGTGTCCCAAGCCCTACTGCCTAAGTAGGCCAAGGACGACAATAAGCTCTTGAAATCTAGCTATCATGATATTTGCCTGTGATGATTGCTGTGAATCTGAATTGTATGGAATTGTCTTCATATGCATTGTTTGCAGGAAAAAGCCGACTTTGAATCGAACCCTCCTAGCCAGCCGACTGGGGGGGGGGGGGTTAAGGAAATGGCCAACAAGCCCATCGGCCGACCAACCCAGGTCCAACAGAGCTGGGAAGAAACCCATGAAGGACGAGGCCAAGCCTAGGCGCATGCTGACTAAGGCGTCAAGCGGTCCTAAGAATAGGGATGTTGACGGCGCAGCTTCAGCACCAGCCATAGGCTCAGCCGCAGCACCAACCACACCATCGACCTAGCCAGCCGCACCGAGTGCAGAGCCGGCTGGCCCAAGCAGCACGCCACCTGGTGCCACGCCTCTAGGCCTGACACCAGGCAACACAACCTCCAAAAGTAAGCCTTCGGGCTCTTGGCCGACTAGCTCCCCCCGTGATACACAAGGGTGGAGGTTTAAGACTTCCAAGAGGTATGTAATCTTCTGTCTTCAAACGATTTGAAGTGATTTGCAATGTCTTGATTGTTGTATGGATTTGCAGGAAGCCAAGTGACGCTGGCCCCAAAGGGCCAGAGCCACCTACCCCCGTCGCCAATCCTGCTCCGAATGAGTCCGAAGCAGAGTCACAGCAGCTCGAGCCAGGTGCTACCCCAGGTCCCGCGGGTGAAACAATGCACTTGGCTGAACCGACTGCCTGGGAAGCTGTAGAGCTGACTGCTGGCCCAGTCGCCGAGCCTACCGCCGAACCAGTTCCTCTTGAAGACTCGAGGCCAACAACTCCTTCTCCTCCATCATCCCTTCTTCTGAAGAAGGCGGCCTCCCCAGACTCGGAGCTCCACGACGCAATCAACCTAAGGTGTTCCATTCGACCAACCCTGATGGGAGCATGGACACTCTGACACTAGAACAAGAGGCAGCAAAAAAGGAGCAAATTGAGCTTTACAAGGCCACCATCAAGGCTTTGTGGCAAGTCTAGGTAAGTAGCCTGACTGATCTTGAACCAGCTTTGTTGTTAATCGTATAACTTTATAGCTGACTATTATGTTGACACTATATTGTCTTCTTGTAGAAAATTGTTGACCAGTCTTAAAAGATCAGTTGGGCGTTTGCTAGGCTCACTGCTCAGATTGCCCAATTTACTCAGCTCCAAGCCAAGAAGAATGAACTTGAGTGCACCAGCAAGGAGAGAGAAAGCTGGCTACGGGATTCAGTGAACAAACTACGTGACGAGCAATGGGAAAAAATCGAAACTATCCGGGGTAAGTCTTCCTATTGCTCGAGTAGCTCCTTGTAATTCCCTCAACTTGCTGATCTTTAGATATGACTAACTGCAGTTCATGAGACTACCATATACAATCAGTCCTTGGAGATTGAACGCCTGAAAAAAGAACACAAAGATCTTGAAAAGGCGAAGTCCATGGTTGACACTGAATTTGCGAGTAAGTTGATTTCTACTTCTGAGTCGTAGTCGACTAAGTTGTCAGATCCTCTTACAACCTCTCTTTGGGTGACGGCTACAAGATCAAGGTGCAGTCGCAGTTGAAGACTCGCACTACACCATCGTGGACTCTGCCAAGTCTCTTCTAGACATCATGTAGCAGGTGGAGGCCAACACCAGCTCTAGCTCATCGTCTCATGTTCTCCAACGACTTCAAGCAACTCTCGCAGTATTGAAGAATTATGTCACGGAGCATGCCACCTTGGGCATTACCTAGGCCCTTGCTATGACCAAGTCCCTCTATCCCTGAGTGGATATTAAGGTGTCAACGAGGGATTCACCGACGGCACAACTCCAGAGCAGGTGCTAGAGCTTATCAACCTGGCCAAGTTGACTGCAAAGGCTATAGCTGAACAGTTGCCACTGTGACTGTACTGCCAACAGGCGAAAGAAACTCTTTAAGTATGCTGTGTATAGGAAAACACTTGCGATTTGTATATATTGTAAATGCATGTGCTTTTCTGTTGTTGTAAAAATCAGTCCGAGTGCTTGAATTATCATTGTTGTCATTAGTCTTATCCGACTAACCAAACCATACCGAGCAATAAGGACCAACTTAAAAGGCGTTTATCCAACAAGTCTATACTTGGTAGAGGTTAGCATAATCATTATGAGACTTTGTGACTTAGATAAAACAGACTCAAATTGTGAACAACAACAAAAGGTGTGATATCATCATGTAGCCCCCGACTCACTACTCGGTTGGAAACAATCGACGTAGTGAGTCAGAGTAAAAAACATTATTTATATATATGAATTGAGTACAAAGCTCAGGTATAGAAAAAACATAGCTGTTCTATGTTCCATGAGTTGTTGACCAGGGTGCCATCTTTAGTCTTCAGTCAGTAAGCCCCCGAGCGTGTCACCTCAGCGATAATGAATGGCCCCTCCCATAAGGGATGTGTGAACCCTCCTGGCACTTTTTTGAACAGCCCAACCATGTCAAGCCCCCAGACTGCAAATGGCCAAGATATTGGGATTGTCTGCAACTCTTGAGTTGGTAGGTGTGTTTGCCGTGTGAAAAATTGACATCCCTCGGATGTCCAAACTATGTCTTTGGCGTCGGTAACCGCAGTCGGCCAGAAGAAGCCTTGTCTGTAAACCTTTCCTACTACATCCTGATGTAGCGTGATTGCCATAGATGCCCGAGTGGATCGATCGTAGTATCTGCTTGCCCTCCTCAGGTGTGACACAACGCACGAAGACTCCGGATGCACTTCGATGATATAGGTCTTCGACTACGATAAAACTCTTGCTCCGACGTTTGACTTGCTCAGCTTCATTGCGATCTTCCGGGAACTCATTGTGGAGGCCATGGGCCTCGGGTGCCTCATGAGAAGCATTGTGGCCACTCGGATAGAGGATGGGCCTAATCCTGTAATTAGGGATACAATAGGACTCGGTGCATATTACCTGTATGATAAGGAAAGGATATAGTACTAATCGGGTACATTGTATTCCTATAAGGAAATCCCTTGGTCGGAGTCCGACTGGGATTCCTACTCTATAACCCTGTCCTCCGGTATATAAGGAGAGACAGGGCGCCCCTTGGGGCAAGCAAAACAATCTCAAAGGCAATACACCACAGCTGGAAGTAGGGTATTACCTCACCTTGAGGGCCTGAACCAGGATAAATTGTTTCGTGTTTCTTTATAATCCATCAAGTTTAGCTCTCACGAGTAGCCCCATATAATCATTGCCGATACAAAACATCAGCAGTTGGCGCACCAGGTAGGGGCTTTGGTGAGATCATCTTCAACAAGCCTGATGGATCCAACCACTGGAGTTGACGGTGTCAAGTTCTTCCCCGGGCAAACAATCAACTTCGGGAGCCTCGACTTCGTCGCCGACAAGTTCAGCGACCTCACCCTGACCGACTCATATTCAACCCGATCGGCCAGGAACCAAGCCGACTCCGTGCTAGTTGGCCTATCAACGCTGCAGCAATCTTCGACGACATGTTACAGCAATTCCCAAGATGTGCGAGTCTCGGGGCAACTCTTTCTTTTGGTGTTCGACTCGGACTCGGCCTTGAGCCAGCTGAGATCGGGTTAAGAGAGGAGGAGATCGTCAATCTCCCATTTGGACTCAACAATGCCGTGAACAATTTCAATCTCACTCCGACCAAAGTTCAACTTGGATACGGCCTAGAGCCGCTCGAGATCGGATCTAGGGAGGTTGGAGTTGTAATTACCCCATTAAACTACTTCGACTCTGACTCACAATCGGACAGTAGCTTGGCAAGCTTTTCTCCACCACATGAAGTCTTCATGGCATCCAAGGGCTCAACTCCCACTCAAGATGCACGCTGACTACGCGATTAGCAAGAGGAGGAGGCTCACCGATTGCATGAACAACAGGAGGAAGATGCACGACGCTTGCAAGCTGAGCGCGATGCTCGTAACGACAACCTGCGCAAGGCTGGGCAGACTGCTCAACAGGAGATCCTCCAAACCCGAGTCGGCGACCATGACCTCTTCGTGACCCCACAACAGAACATCGTGGCCACTGCCACATTACTCGACACCTTGCAGTTTGTGCCCGACCACCAGGCCACCCTGACCATCGTGAGGATCAAAGCAATGATCACCGCTGCGGCCTGTCAGTAGCAACAACAACCTGGAGACACCTTAATACCATCGAACAAGATGGCTTCAGACACGACGATCTTATCTGCCTCAACAAGGTGCCGCACAGCCGGCTCTAGCCAGTCTCGCTCGGAGTCACACCACATGTCACTGGCAATCAGAAGAACGATCGATGGCGACACTATCATGACGACCGCCATGACAACCGGGATGCCCGAGGATGACTACGGCGCGATCTCCACCAAGACATCAATGCCCGACGCCGAGAGCGTGAGGAAGACAAGTGCCTCTAACTGGAAGATGAGCACGAGCGTTTCGGCCTCCACCACAAGCGATTTCATCGCCGTAGTCAGAGTCGGAGCCCTCACTTAGACTAAGGAGTACCGATGTTCACCCACGAGCTACAACAGGTTGACTGGCCATCTGGCTTCAAGCTGACTGGAATTGAAAAGTACGATGGAAAGACCAACTCGGAGTCCTGGCTCACAGTCTATACTTTGGCGATTTGTGCAGCCGGAGGGGATCACAAAGCCGTGGCTAACTACCTCCTAGTCGCCTTGGCCGACTCGGTGAGGACATGGCTAACAGGGCTCCCAAGCGGTCGATCGCAAATTTCCAAGGAACATATGAGAGGCCGTCCTCCGAGTACGACCTGTATCAGTGCCACCAAAGGAGGAACGAGTCCCTCCGTGACTTCGACAAGAGGTTCTCTGAGAAGAGGAACTCAATTCCCAAGATTAAAGATGAGGTTGTCATCGCCGCCTTTTGCAAAGGAGTCAAGGACACCCCGTTCATTGCTAAGTTCACTCGGAAGCCTCTGAGCTCTGTCAAAGCTCTATTCGACAAGGCCGACAAATATGCCGACTCAGCCCATGCTGTTGCTGAGGCCTTGGAAGACAAGAAGGAGCCCCAACAGAAGGAGAAGAAGGACACAGATGATGCGGCCCCAATTAAGTCCGGCAATCGCAATCGCAAGTCGGACAATGTTGTTGCGGTCGTTGAACGCAGCCGACCGCAACCCCCGAGGATGGACGAGTACTAGAAGGATATGAACAGGCCATGCCCTTTCCACCCAAAGGGGAAACATGCAGCTAAAAACTATTTCATGCTCAAAAAGTTCACTTTTGAGCAAACGTCGATGTTTGGCGACAACAAAGACAAGGATAAGCTTGACCCGGGCATAGCCGGCGACTACCAAGATCCCCAGGCTGAGCTCAATCACATCTTTGGAGGGCCATCTGCAAACGAGTCCAAGAGAAAATAGAAGCTAACAGCCCGAGAAGTCAACTCGGTCTCGACAGATGCCCCCAATACCTATGCTGGTCAGAGACAACAATCACTTTTGACCGCGCGGACCACCCCGACTGAGTCACACATCCAGGGCATTACCCACTCGTCCTAGACCCGGTCATCAAGAGTATTAAGTTAAAGAAGGTTCTCATTGATGGAGGAAGTGCTCTCAACATATTGTTCATCAAAACGCTTGACGAGATGAAGATCCCTCGATCCGAGCTATGACCGAGTACTGCTCCCTTCCACGGGGTAATCGCCGGCCTCTCTTCCACTCCACTCAAACAGATCACTCTGCTAGTTACTTTTGGCACGCGGGAGAATTTCCGCACTGAGAACATCTGCTTCGAGGTTGCTGACTTCGAGACCACGTATCACACCATCCTCGGACGGCTTGCACTAGCCAAATTCATGGCGGTGCCCTATTATACATACATGGTGCTCAAGATGCTAGGACTAGCAGGAGTACTTTACTTGCGCAGCGATGTCAAGCAAGCCTTCACCTGCTACAAGGAGAGCTGTGAGTTAGCCTAGTCCCAAAAAGCAGCAGTTGGATGAAACAGTATCTGAGTAGCTGCAACACCTGCAAACGAGGACGATCAAGTTCCGGTGAGGAAAGCAGCCCAGTCAGGAATTTTGGCGGATTCAGAGACAAAGAAGATCCCCTGGGCCCTTTCGACCCTACCAAGACTGCACTTGTCGGGACCAGACTTGACCCCAAATAGGAAGACGCGCTCGTCACCTTCCTCCAGGCAAACAGTGATATATTTGCTTAGAAACCTTTTGACATGCCTGGTGTACCAAGGGAGGTGATCAAGCATTCCCTCAACGTCAAGCCAGACGCCAAACCAGTCAAACAACGACTGCGGCGCTTCACACAAGACCACAAAGATGCTATTTGGGAGGAGATAACCATACTTCTTGCAGCCGGGTTCATCAAAGAGGACAATCACCAGGATTGGCTGGCAAACCCAGTTCTAGTCTGGAAAAAGAACAGTAAATGGCGCATGTGCATCGACTACACCGACTTAAACAAGGCATGCTCCAAGGATCCATTTGGTCTACCTAGGATAGATCATGTGGTCGACTCAACTGCGGGGTGCGAGTTGCTTAGTTTTCTCGACTGTTACTCGGGATATCATCAAATTAGCCTAAAGGAGGAGGATTGCCTGAAGACTTCTTTTCTCACGCCATTTGGGGCATACTTCTATGTCACTATGCCGTTCGGGTTGAAAAACGCTAGTGCAACGTATCAACATGCCATCCAGCGGTGTCTTCACACTCAACTCGGGCGCAATGTGGAGGCGTATGTCGATGACATGGTAATCAAGACCAAAGTCAAGGAAGACCTCATCGCTGACTTAGATGAAACTTTTCAAAGCCTTCGGAGATTCAAGATGTAGTTGAACCCAAAAAAGTGCGTCTTTGGAGTACCTTCGGGAAAGTTACTTGGCTTCATCGTATCACAGCGAGGCATTGAGGCTAATCCAGAGAAAATCAACGCTATCATGAACATGGCACCCCCGACTAGCCAGAAAGACATACAGAAGCTAACTGGTTGCATGGCGGCACTCTGCTGATTTGTTTTCTAACTCGGCGAACGGGGCATGCCTTTTTTCAAATTACTGAAGAAAGTCAACAATTTTTAATGGACACTAGAAGCCCAACAAGTCTTCGAAGACTTCAAGAAGTTCCTCACGTCTCCACCTGTGGTTGCATCACCTATGCCCCAAGAACTACTTATGCTGTATCTGGCGGCAACCTCTCAGGTAGTCAGCACGGTGCTGGTCGTAAAGCGGGCAGAGCTTGGGCATATACAAACAGTATAGAGGCCAGTCTAATTCGTGAGCGAATTCCTAGGCGACTCCAAGATAAGATATCCTCAAGTCTAGAAGCTACTCTATGGTTTGCTCATAACTTTCCGAAAGTTGGTGCACTATTTCCAGTCGCATCAGGTTACAATCATCAGATCGTATCCACTTGGGGATATCCTACACAATCGTGAGGCCACGACAGAATCGCTAAATGGGCGCTCGAGCTGATGGCATTTGATATTGTTTTTCAACCTCAGACAACAATCAAGTCACAAGCACTTGCTGACTTTGTAGCCGAGTGGACGGAGGTTCAGATGGCTACACCAATGGACAAGTTAAAATATTGGACGATGTACTTCAACGGTTCTCTACGGATCGGCGGAGCAAGGGTTGGCATCGTCCTGACGTCACCCATCGGAGAAAAATTCAAATACGTACTTCAAATTCACTTTCCAACATCCCACAGCATCGCCAAGTACAAGGCGCTCATCCACGGGCTCTGCATCACCATATCACTCGACATCCGCTGACTGGTAGTACATGGGGATTCTCAACACGTGGTCAACCAGGTCATGAAAGACTGGACGTGTCTGGACAACAACATGGCGGCATGCTGTCAGGAGGTACGAAAGCTGGAAAACAAGTTTGATGGGCTGGAGATTACACACGTGCTATGCCAATACAATGAAGCTGTAGACGAGTTAGCCAACATGGGATCCAAACGAGAAGTGGTCCCGACTAGAATTTTTGTCGACCAATTATTAGAGACATCAGTTAAGAAGAAACTAGTACTCGAGCAGTCGGGGGCTGAACCTACCCCGGCAACAAATGAAGTACTAATTATCTCTCAAGATTGGTGGACTCCAATCATTAGGTTCCTCCTAGAAGACAAGCTCCCAGAAGATCACAGTGAAGCTGAGTGGATCAAATGTCGAAGCAAGTGTTTCCTTGTACTCGGAGAAGATCTCTATCGTCGAAGTGCATCTGGAGTCCTCATGTACTGCATCACACCTGAGGAGGGCAAGCAGATTCTACAATCCATCCACTTGGGCATCTGTGGAAACCATGCTGCATCGAGGACGTTAATCAGAAAGGCGTACAGACAAGGGTCTGGCCGACTGCAGTTATAGATGCAAAAGACATAGTTTGGACGTGTGAGGGATGTCAGTTCTTTGCGCGGCAAACACATCTTCCAGCTCAAGAACTACAAACAATTCTAATCTCTTGGCCCTTTACAGTTTGGGGGCTTGACATGGTTGGGCCATTCAAAAATGCGCCAGGAGGATTCACACACTTCTTCGTCACAGTGGACAAATTCACAAAGTGGATCGAGGCAAAACTCGTTGCTACAATAACAGCGGCAAGGGCAAAAAACTTCATCATGAGTATTGTATATTGATTTGGAGTTCCAAACCGCATCATAACAGACAATGGCACTCAGTTCATTGGCGACTTTTTCAAGATTTCTGTGACGACTTTGGCATCAAGATCTGTTATGCTTCTGAGGCGCACCCACGAAGCAATGGGCAGGTCGAGCATGCAAATGGCATGGTCTTACAAGGTATCAAGACTTGGGTGTTTGACCGACTACAACCATACGCAGGGCGGTGGGTGCAAGAGCTTCCATCCATTCTCTGGTATTTAAGAACCATGGTTAGTCGGGCAACAGGTGTTGATGTTTTACACCGGCAATATGATTATAGGGCTACTCAGCAGATCGAAACTCGGTGGATTACAAAGGAACACAGGGAGTCATATTGGTTCAAGCCCTCGTTGTGAGGTAATACCCTACGTCCAGTCGGGGTGTATTCCTTCGAGGATTACGGTGGTAGTTCTAGTGAACTCGATGATTATCTTGCCCTCACGGGGCGCCCTGCCTCCCCTTATATATTGGGGGACAGGGTTACAAAGTAGGAGTCCCAGCCGGATTACGACCAAGAGATCTCCCCTTAGAGATATAACGTACCCGGCTAGGACTGTATTTTCCTTATCGTATAAGGCAAAGTCTACCGAGGGTTACTATATCCCTAATTACAAGGCCAGGCCCATCCTCTATCCGAGTGGCCCATATGCTTGTCATGAGGTACCCGGGGCCTATGGCCTCCACATCAGCCCCTGAGACCTTCATAGTTGAGTCACAACTGATGCCGAGTGCTCATCCTCCACGGTGAAGTTTTTCCGAGTGCATTGCTCCCGAGTACTCTTTGTCTAAGTTCTTCTTCTCCCAAGTCCTGGTTCATGTCGGCTGGCACTACTCGGAAATTAGATTCATCAGCGTTATGTCGGCTGAAAAAAAGCTGCTCATGGCAATTGTTGCCTAAGCATGTAAGCCAAGTGCCACTTTATGGATTTTAATCCAACATGTGGTCAGGTGTACTTGAGAGATACCTGCATCCCCAATTTTAATGGAGATCAGCTTATGATCTTTCTAAGGATATATTCTCAATACCTGGCAAATAATACAGATATCTAAACACATGTGTTCAGCAGTTGGCCTTCATGAAGCATATCTGATTACTCAATCAGTCTCTGTTAGTAGCACCAGCACTGTGTTTTTAACACAGCCTGCTAGCGGCCCAAATTAAGCATGTTACTGTAGAGGTTCATATCTTGGTGGCCCAGTACCGATTTTGTAGGCCTAAGCCCACTTACCAGTACAGGCTCTATAAAGGCGGGGAGAGAGAGAAAAGATTCCCTCATCTTCTCCAATCCACCAGTTGTTTCGTCTTCTAGCTTTCGTGCTGAAATTTCACGCCTCGCCTCACTGGGGTTCACCATTGCCAGCGTTTCCCCATCGAAACTCGGGTGATCCCGCTCCTCCTCGTCCATTCCAAGCCCCCAACCACATTTCCCCCAAATCTTCTTGCCCTTAATCATGCCGAGGGCTTCAGATATTCCAGAGGCATCGGATGAGGTTTGGCTGACTTCAGATTGCGGTCGGTCCAAGCCGAAGCACTTGGAGAAGTTGCTACGACTATAGAGCCGCGATGTCGTCCATTGGCGTCTAGCTAGAGGTGAATCGGTTACGGAACCCCAGGCTGGTGAGACTGTTGTTTTCACCTCCTTTTTTGACCGGGGCCTCTCTCTTCTGTCTTCTGATTTTCTCCGCCAGCTTCTTGCCTTCTATGAGCTCAAGTTGTGAATCTGAACCCCAACTCAATCTTGCAAATTTCTATATTTGCAACTCTTTGCGAGTGTTTCCTGGGTGTGGAACCCCATTTGAATCTTTTTAGACATTTGTTCCACATCAAACCCTAGCCCTCCAAGAGCAAGGTCCAGGTGATTGGGGGGCCGGTATCCAGCTGAGAAATGAGATGAAGAAGATCTATATTCAAGTCCCCTTGAAAACTTCTCTCAAAGGCTGGCACAAGGAGTGGTTTTATTGTTTTGATCTTGAACCATGCCTCCCCCTTTCACTGGTCTGCCTCCGAAGGTGGTGTCTAATTGGACATCTGTGCCCGGTTTTGAGGAGATGGGCCAAGTTCACATGCTGGTTAGCAAGATTGATCAGCTGAAGAGTGCCGGATTGACTGGTCCATGGGTGGCCAGGCGCTTTTTGACTCGCCGGATAAGGCCGCTGAAGCTGAGGAGTCACCTCGGCTGGGACTACAAGGGCAAAGGCGATGCTAGCTAGGAATATCCAGACCTGATCGACAAGCACAAGGTGACCAACATCCTGCTGGATTACTTTGCCAGCGGGGTGGTCGAAATAGAAGACTCGGAGCGGTCTATGTCGGCTTACATCTAGAAGAGGCCTCACCCCAAGGTAAGCTTGCTAACGCAGATGTGCTATTTATCTATGATGGATGCTCGTATATTTGTATTCTTGATTGCTTCTGCGGTGCATGATGTATATTATTGAACTGCTTGCAATCATGTGAGGAGTTTGATGAGGACTCCCAAACTCTGTTGGCCGTAACATTGAAGAAAAGGCCGAGAAGTCCTTTTGCTGCCCAGCCTGACTCCAAGAGAGCGGGGAAGAGATCCATCGTAGACCAGGGCAAGAAGAAAATCAGCAGGCCGAGTGCCGCAGCAGGGAGTCTGAAGATCAGAGACACCGCCAGCGCAGCTCCTAGGCCATCAAGTCCTAGACCAGGACTGGCGCAGTCGGGCTCAGCAACATCAAGCCCAAGAAGAGCGCCGCCGAGTACAAGGTTGAGTCCAGCGCCACCAGGCTCAGCAACATCGAGCCCAAGGATGGCACCGCTGAGTACCTGAGACCCCCAGCTAGCTACACCAGGAATGGGGCCGACTAGGACAAAAACACCACCGCCGACTGCCATGCCATCCAGGCCGACAGCCAGCAGTTCTCCAGTTCCAACTTCAGGAGCCCCCGGATGGAGGTTCAAATTCTCCAAGAGGTGCGTGACTTTGGATCTTCTGGAAATCCTGTTCGGTGTAGAAGTGTCTTGATGCTTAGCTCTTTGTGCAGGAACCGCGCCGACATTGATCTTAAGGAGACCACGCTGGCTGCCCCTGTTGTCGAGCCAACCCCGGCCGAGCCAGCGCCAGCAAGCTTATCTATTGAGCTGGAGACTGTCCCAATTGCAGAAACTGAGGTGGTCCCGACGGCAGGGCTGCTGACGCCGACTGACCAGGGGGCGGGTGTCGGAGCTATTGCTCCAGCCCCTAAGCAGATCCCCGAAGCCCCAGCGGCTACCGAGTTAGGGGCCAGGACCTCATCGCCGTCCTTGTCGTCATCGTCTTCAGAAGGGCCGGATTTCCCTAGGCTTGAGGCCCCTCCCCGCAGATTCCCAAGGACATTCCACTGGATAACTCCCGAGGGAACTGTGAAGAGCTACGAGCATAACACTGAGGCAGCAGAGAGGGAGCACGAAGTTCTTCTCCGCACCACTATCGCCGCGTCCCGAGGAGTCCATGTACGACTTTCGCCTTGTTGAGTTCTTGACTGTCTTCCTTGTATAGGTATTCTGCCGTCTCACTCTGCTTTACAGCCCTCGAAGCTGAATTGAAGACCCGAACAGAGGGAGGAACCAAGCTAAAGGAGGCCGAGAGGGCGAAGGACGAGCTTGAGAAAGAGAAGGCCGACTTGGAGAAGGCCAAGGCCAAGCTTGAGAAAGAAAAGGCTGAACTGGAGAAGGCCAAAGCCAAGTGGGAGGCCGACTATGAAAGTAAGTCTTCCCTCCAACAATGGCCTTAACCAATCCATTAGGTACTCCGTTTGCAGTTTTGCTTAACAAGTTTACTTGTGGATGAACCTGGGTAGCTGCCAGAGCCAATGCCCAAATCCAATTTCAAGCTTTTGCAGAGGAGACAAAGGTTGTCAAGGAGTCATGGGAAATCCTTGCTGAGTCCGTGAAACGGCTCCTTGACATCATGCATCTTCACTACATGGGAACCAGCTCCAACACGGTCTCCCAGGTGCAGGTGTGCCTAAATGAAGCCCCGAGTGTCCGGAAGAGGTACTTGGACGAGCGCGTTGTCGTTGGCGTGGCCCAAACCCTGGCAATGACCAAGTCGATGTACCCTAGGGCAGATCTTGAGGCCATTGGAGAGGGATTCACCGAGGAGACGACACCTGAAGAGGCGGTGGGGCTGATAACCCAGGCGAGGCCAACTGCAAAGGTGATCACCCGAGACCTGGGTATGTAAGAACACTCCACCATGCAGTCGGTGCATAAAGTTTTGTAAAGATATGTATAAATATATGTGCAATGCCGCCAAGCTCTGAGTTTTTACTTAGTTATCATTAGTCTTACCCATCTACGTAGTCTACACCGAGTTAGTCTATAAGAACTTCATAAAATCATTCACCGCTGTACTCAGGCGAACGTAACATAGCCGTTGTAAAACTTCATAACTTAAGCAAAACAGGCTCGTATATTATTGACAAAGCACATATAATACATGCAGCCCCCGACTCACTACTTGGTTGGGGACAAGCGACGTAGTGAGTCAGAGAGAAATTGTACACATGGTGAGAAATAAAACTCAAGTATAGAAAGGACGTAGCTGTTCTATATTCCATGAGTTGCTGACTAGGTCACCGTCTTCGGTCTTCAGTCGGTAGGCACCTGGCAGCGTGACTTCAAGGACGATGAACGACCCTTCCCACAAAGGGGATAGTTTGTGCCTGTCTTTGGTGGTTTGTATCTTCCTCAAGATGAGGTCCCCGACCAAAAAGGCATGGCCATGGACATTCCGGCTGTGATAACGACGCAGGCCTTGAAGATACCTTGCCAACTGGATGGTTGCGATGTCCCGAGCTTCTTCCAACTGATCTAGTTCGACCAATCGGGTGTTGTTTGTTTCATCTTCTGAGTAGGCCTGGACTCACGGAGAGCCGAACTCTAACTCGGTTGGTAACACAGCCTCGGCACCATAGACCAGGTAGAAAGGGGATTGCCCTGTTGCCCGACTAACCGTGGTTCGGAGAGACCAGAGAACAGATGGGAGTTCTTGTATCCACTGCCCCGCATATGGATGTAGTCGGTCAAATATCCTAGCCTTGATACCATGCAAGACCATGCCATTGGCACGCTCAACCTACCCGTTGCTCCGTGGGTGTGCCATAGACGCATAACAGATCTCGATGCCGAAGTCATCACAGAAATCTTTAAATACGCCACCCGTGAACTGAGTACCGTTGTCCGTTATGATGCGGTTAGAAACCCCGAATAGGTATAGTATACCCATGATGAAGTCCTTTGCTCGTGCCACCGTTATGGTAGCAACGGGTTTTGCCTCAATCCACTTTGTGAATTTATCCACTGCAACGAACAAGTGTGTGAACCCTCCTAGCACTTTCTTGAAAGGCCCGACCATGTCAAGCCCCCATACTGCAAAGGGCCAAGAGATTGGGATTGTTTGGAGTTCTTAGGCTGGAAGATTTGTCTGTCGTGCATAGAACTGACAACCCTCGCATGTGCGGACAATGTCTTTTGCATCTGTTACTGCTGTTGGCCAGAAAAATCCCTGCCGGTAAGCCTTTCCGACTAACGTCTTGAATGCGGCATGGTTGCCACATATGCTCGAGTGGATCAATTGCAGAATCTGCTTGCCCTTCTCGGTGGTGACGTAGCGCATGAGGATAGCGGATGCACTTCTTCGGTACAGGTCTTCTCCGACTACCAGGAAACTTTTGCTTCCATGTTTGATTTGTTTAGCTTGAATGCGATCTTCTGGGAGTTCATCATCTAGGAGGAATTTGAGAACAGGGGTCCACCAATCTTGAGATATGATCAGTGCTTCGTCTGTCACTGGGGTAGGTTCGCCTCCCGACTGCTCTGGCACTGGTTTCTTTTTGACTGACGGCTCCATGAGTTGCTCGACAAAGATCCCAGTCGGGACCAATTCTCGCTTGGATCCCATGTTTGCCAATTCGTCTGCAGCGTCGTTGTATTGTCGTAGGACATGAGTTATCTCCAACCCGTCGAACTTGTTTTCCAGCTTTCGAACCTCCTGACAGTATGCCGCCAAGGTATCATTGAGACATGTCCAGTCTTTTATGGCTTGGTTCACCACGAGTTGAGAGTCTCCACGAACAACTAGTCGGCGGATGCCGAGTGATAGAGCGATGCAGAGCCCATGGATAAGTGCCTCGTACTCAGCGACATTGTGAGAAGCCGGAAAGTGGATTTGGAGAACGTACTTGAGTTTTTCGCTGGTGGGGGACGTCAGTACAATGCCGGCCCCGGCGCCACCGATCCGTAGAGAAACGTTGAAGTACATTGTCGAGTACTCTAGCTTGTCTGTTATTGTAGTCATCTGAACTTCTGTCCACTCGGCCACGAAGTTGGCTAGAGCTTGTGATTTAATTGCTGTCCGTGGCTGAAAGGTGATGTCGAACCGCATCAACTCGAGTGCCCATTTAGCGATTCGGCCGGTGGCCTCACGGTTATGGAGGACGTCCCCGAGTGGATACGATGTGACCACCGTGACTTGATGCGATTGAAAATAGTGCACTAGCTTCTAGACAGTGATGAGTAGGCCATATAGCAACTTCTGGACCTACGGATATCTCATCTTTGAGTCGGCTAGGACCTCGCTGATGAAGTAGACTGGCCGTTGGATCTTCTGTATGTGAGCTGACTCGGATCGCTCGACCACCAAAACCGTGCTGACTACCTGACTTGTTGCCACCAGATATAGCATTAATGGCTCTTGGGGCATGGATGATGCCAACACGGTTGGTGATGTGAGAAACTTCTTGAAGTCTTCGAAGGCTTGTTGAGCTTTGAAAGTCCATTAAAAATTGTCCGCTTTCTTCAGTAGTTTGAAAAAAGGCATGCCCCGTTCGCCTAGTCGGGATATGAACCGGCTGAGTGCCGCCATGCAGCCTATCAGCTTTTGGACGTCCTTCTGGCTAGTCAGGGGTGCCATGTTCATCATTGTGTTGATTTTCTTTGGATTTGCCTTGATGCCACGATGTGATACAATGAAGCCAAGTAGCTTTCCGGATGGCACACCGAAGGCGCACTTTTCTGAGTTCAATTTCATCTTGAATCTTCGAAGGTTTTGGAAGGTTTCCTCCAAGTCGGCGATGAGGTCTTCTTTGGACTTTGTTTTGATTACCACGTCATCGACGTATGCCTCCACGTTGCGCCCGATCTAAGTGTGTAGACACCACTGAATTGCTCGTTGATATGTTGCTCTAGCATTTTTCAGACCGAACGGCATGGTGATGTAGTAGTATGCTCCGAACGGTGTGATGAAAGAAGTCTTCAGGTAGTCCTCCTCCTTCAGTCTTATTTGATGATATCCCAAATAGCAGTCGAGAAAGCTAAGAAGTTCGCACCCTGTTGTTGAATCCACCACTTGATCTATTCTGGATAGACCAAATGGATCTTTGGGGCACGCTTTGTTCAAGTCGGTGTAGTCGACGCACATGCGCCATTTACCATTCTTCTTCTGGACCAGGACTTAGTTTGCCAGCCAATCCAGGTGGTAGACCTCTTTGATGAACCTAGCTGCGAGGAGCTTGGTTATCTCCTCCCGAATAGCATCTTTTTGGTCCTGTGCAAAGCACCGTAGCCGTTGCTTGATTGGCTTGGCGTCTGTCTTGACATTCAGGGCGTGCTTGATCATCTCCCTTGGTACTCCAGGCATGTCGGAAGGCTTCCAAGCAAAGATGTCCCTGTTGGCCTGGAGGAAGGTGATGAGCACGTCTTCCTATTTAGGGTCGAGTCCTGTCCCGACTAGAGCAGTCTCGGAGGGGTCAGAAGGGTCCAGGGGGATCTTCTTCGTGTCAGAGTCCGCTGAAATTCCCAATTTTACTGCTTTTTCACCGGAATTTGGTTGTCCTCAACTTTGGTTGTAGTGGCTTGCCGAATGCTGCTGCGTCCGACTGCCGCTTCTTGGGCTTGAGCCAACTTGCAGCTTAGTTTCTCGCAAGTGAAGGCTTGCTTGACATCGCTGCGGAGGCAAAGTACTCCAGTTGGCCCAGGCATCTTGAGTATCATGTAGATATAGTGTGGCACCGTCATGAATTTGGCAAGCGCCGGCCATCTGAGTATTGTGTGATACGCTGCCTCGAAGTCGACAACCTCCAAGCAGATGTTTTCTGTTCGGAAGTTATCCTAGGTGCCGAAGGTGACTGGCAAAGTTATCTGCCCAAGGGGTGTGAAAGACAGGCCGGGAATTATCCCATGGAAGGGCACGGTACTCAGCCGCAGATCTGAACGAGAAATTTTCATCTCATCCAGGGTCTTGGTGAAGAGGATGTTGAGCACGCTACCTCCATCTATGAGAACCTTCTTTAGCTTGATATTTTTGACGCCGCGTCCAGGATGAGTGGATAGCGTCCTGGGTGTGAAACCCGATCGGGATGATTCGCACTGTCAAACGTGATGGGCGTTTCTGACCAACGCAAATACTGGGGGGTGTCTGCCGTAGAGACTGAGTTGACGTCATGTGTTGTTAGCTTCTGCTTTCTCTTGGACTCATACGCAGTCGGCCCTCCGAAATTGAGCTCAACCTAGGGATCTTGAAAGTCATCGGCTGGGCCTGCATCTGGCTTGTCTTTATCCTTGTCGGCGCCGGATGATGAAGCCTGCTCGGAAGCAAACTTCTTGAACATGAAGTAGTCCTTGGCCATGTGTTTGCCTTTAGGATGAAAGGGGTAGGGCCTGTTCATCACTTTCTGGTACTCGTTGTTCTTTGGCGGTCGCGACCGAGTACGCTCCACATTGGCCACTACATCTTCCGACTTTCGCTTGTGGCCGCCGGATTTGTTCTGTGATGGCTCGTCGTTGGCTTTAGCCTTTTGGTCCTTCTGTTGGGGCTCTTTCTTGTCGTTGAGGGCCTCACAACCAACTCAGCTATGTCGACATACTTGTTGGCCATATCGAAGAGGGCCCTGATAGAGGCTGGCGGCTTTTGACTAAATTTGGCGATGAACGGGGCGCCCTTGACTCCCTTGCGGAAGGCAGCGATAACAACCTCATCCTTGATCATCGGGATCAAGTTGCGCTTCTTGGAGAACCGCTTGATGAACTCATAGAGAGTCTCGTTCTTCCTCTGGTGTAGTTGATAAAGATCGTGCTCAGAGGAAGGTCTTTCGTAAGTCCCTTGAAAATTAGCAATGAACTGTTCCCAGAGTTCTCCCTAGGAGCCGATTGACCGCTTTGGGAGCCCTGTCAGCCATGTCCTCGCTGAGTCGCTTAGGGTGACTAGGAGGTAGTTAGCCATGGCCTTGTGGTTGCCTCCAGTTGCTCGGATGGCCAGAGTGTAGACCGTGAGCCAGGACTCAGGATTGGTCTTGCCATCGTATTTTTCGATCCCGGTAAGCTTGAAACCCGACGGCCAGTCGACCAGTTGTAATTCTTTGGTGAAGGCTGGTATGCCTTCATCTGCGAGAGGGCTCCGGCTCCGATTACGGCGGTGGAACCGCTCGTGGTGGAGGCCGAAGCGCTCATACTCGTCCTCCAGTTGGCAGTGTTCATCGTCTTCATCTTGACAACGCCGTGCGTTGATATCCTGGTGCAGATCACGTTGCAAATAGCTTCGGAGATCTTGGTTGTTGCGGCGGTCAGACTAGGGATGCCGCCGATTGTTGTTGTTGTTGTTGCCGAGAGATATCTGGCGTGATTCCATGTGTGGCTGACTGGAGTCAGCCGCCCGGTGGATGAGACCGCCACTGGAGAACCTGACCGATGGGTCGGTACAAGGGTGTTCCCCGATTGCTAGTGCTGCTGACAAGCAGTAGCGGTGATCATAGCCTTGATCTTCGCAATGGTTGGGGTGGCCTGGTGATCAGGCCCAAGCTAGACCGTGTCCAGTAGGGTTGCGGCAGCCACGACATTCTGTTGTGGCGTGACAAAGACATCGTGGTCACCGACTCTTGTTTGGAGGATTTGTTGCTGGGCAGTTTGCCCAGCCTTGCTTAGCTCGTCGTTTTGAGCGTCGCGGTTGGCCTCCTGTTGATGTTGCAGTCGGCGGGCCTCCTCCTCCTGCTGCTCGCGTAGTCGGCACGCCTCCTGGGGGGAAGTGTCGCCCTTGGACGATGATGATTTCGCTGGGCAGTAGGAGGCCCACCAAGCTGTCATCTGAACTGCTGTTCGAACTCCTGTCCGACCTAGAATCTGAGTCGGAATGGTTGATCAGGGTGATCACAACTCCGATCTCTCTAGATCGAATCTGGAACGACTCTGGGCCGTGTCCGAATTGAACCATAGGAGGCCAGGTTTGCCGTGTTGGGTGTAGATTGTAGACGTTTGCAGCGTCACCTAGTCTGCATGGGAGATTGATGACTTCTCCCCTTTCTAGCCCCACCCGGGCCGGCTCGAGGCCGAGTCCGAGCCGAACGCCAAAGGGGAGAGTTGTCCCGAGACCCGGGCAAGTGGAAGATCGCCGCAGCAAATCAACGAGGGTTTCTGTAGCACCGAGTGGGCCGACTAGCACGAAGTCAGCCGGTTTCCTGGTAGATCGGATCAAGTCCGAGTCGGCCAGGCTGAGATCGCCGAACTGGTCGGTGACGAAGTCGAGGCTTTTGAATGTTATTGTGTCTCCAGGGGAGAATTTGTTGCCGTCGACTCCTGTTGTTGGATCCATCGAGCTTGTGGATGTAGATCTCGCTGAAGCCCCTACCTGGCGCACCAACTGTCGATGTTTTACACCGGCAATATGATTATAGGGCTACTCAGCAAATCGAAACTCGGTGGATTGTAAAGGAACACGGGGAGTTATACTGGTTCAGGCCCTCGTTGTGAGGTAATACCCTACGTCCAGTCGGGGTGTATTCCTTTGAGGATTACAGTGGTAGTTCTAGCGAACTCGATGATTCTCTTGCCCTCACGGGGCGCCCTGCCTCCCCTTATATACTGGGGGACAGGGTTACAAAGTAGGAGTCCCTGTTGGATTACGACCAAGAGATCTCCCCTTAGCGATATAACGTACCCGGCTTGGACTGTATTTTCCTTATCGTATAAGGCAAAGTATACCAAGGGTTACTATATCCCTAATTACAAGGCCAGGCCCATCCTCTATCCGAGTGGCCCATATGCTTGTCATGAGGTACTCGGGGCCCATGGCCTCCACAATAGGGCAATCCCCTTTCTTCCTAGTCTATCGTGTTAAGGTCGTGCTACCGACTGAGTTGAAGTTCGGCTCACCACATGTGGAGGCCATGGGCCCCGGGTACCTCATGACAAGCATATGGGCCACTCAGACAAAGGATGGGCCTAGCCTTGTAATTAGAGATATGATAGAGCTCGGCAGACTTAATCTTGTACGATAAGGAATATACAGTCCTAGTCGGGCAAGTTATATCTCTAAGAGGAGATCCCTTAGCCGTAGTCCTGTTGGGACTCCTACTTTGTAACCCTGTCCCCCAGTATATAAGGGGAGGCAGGGCGCCCCCTGAGGGCAAGATGACCAAGAGGTGGGAGGTTCACAAGAATCACCATCATACTTCCTCAAAGGAATACATCACAATTGGACGTAGGGTATTACCTCACATCGAGGGCCTGAACCAATATAAATCTGTTGTGTTCCTTTGCAGTCCACCGAGTTTTGATCCAACGAGTAGCCCTATATTCATATTGCCGGTGTAAAAATCGATAGTTGGCGGCAGGTAGGGGATTCAGTGAGATTACATCCACAAGCTCGATGGATCCAACAATAGGAGTCGACGGCGACAAATTCTCCCCCGGAGACACAATAACATTCGGAAGCCTCGACTTCGTTGCCGACCAGTTTGGCAACCTCACTTGGCGACTCAGACCAGATCCAATAGTCGAGGACCGGCTGACTCGCGCAGTTAGCCCAAAGACGCTGCAGCAACCCTCATTGATTTGCTGCGGCTATTTACTACTTCCCTAGGTCTTGGGACAACTCTCTCCTTCGGCGTTCGGCTCGGACTCGGCCTTGAGCCAGCTTGGGTCGAGCTAGGAAGGGGAGAGATCGTCAATCTCCCATGTAGACTCGGTGACGCTATGGACATCTACAATCTATGTCCCACGCGGCAGACCCGATCCTCTACGGTTCAGTTCGGACACGGCTCAGAGCCGTTCTAGATTGGATCTAGGGAGGTCGGAGTCGTCATCACCCCGATGAACTACTCAGATTCTGACTCCAAGTCGGATAATAGCTCGAACACCAGTTCGGACACCAGTTTGGCAAGCTTCCTACTGCCCCGCGAGATCTTCATGGCATCCAGGGCGATACTTCCTCCCAAGAAGTGCACCGACTACGCGAGTAGCAAGAAGAGGAGGCTAGCCGACTGCGACATCAATAGGAGGCCGAGCACAATGCTCCCAACGACGTGCTATGCAGGGCTGGGCGAATAGCTCAGCAACAGATCCTCCAAACAAGAGTCGCTGACCACGACGTCTTTGCCACGCCACAACAAAACATCGTGGCGCCGCAACCTACTGGACACGGTCCAGCTTGGGCTTGATCACCAGGACCCTGACATCGCAAAGATCAAAGCCATGATCACGCTACTGCACGTCAGCAGCACCAACTTTGGGGATACCCTCATACCGACCAACCGGTCGGCATCTCCAACGGTAGTCTCATCCGACTCAACACGACACCAAGTGGCTGGCTGCAGTCAGCTGCACACGGAGTCATACCAGACGTCACTCAGCAACCCCAATGGCCACTGGTGGCGTCAACATCAAGATGACCATCGGGACAACCGGAATCTCCGAGGCCGACCATGAGTGATCTTCGGCAGGAATCAACGCTCGGCGCCATGAACGAGAGGAAGACGAACAATGCAACTGGAAGATGAGAACAAGCGCTTCAGCCTCCACCATGAGCGGTTTCGCCGTCATAGGCAGAGTCGGAGTCCTCATGAAGATGAAGGTGTACCGGCTTTCACCCATAAGCTGCAACAAGTCGACTGGCCATCAGGTTTCAAGTCGACTGGAATTGAAAAATATGATGGGAAGACCGACCCCGAGTCCTGGCTCGTGGTCTACACTGGCGATCGAGCAACTGAAGGAGATCACAAAGCCATGGTAACTACCTCCAGTCGCTCTAGCCGACTCGGCGAGGACATGGCTAATGGGACTTCCCAAGCATTCAATCGGCTCCTGAGGAGAACTCCGGGAACGCTTCATCACCAACTTCTAGGGAACATACAAGAGGCCATCTTCCGAGTACGACTTATATCAGTTGTATCAAAGGAAAAATGAGTCTCTTCGTGACTTCATCAAGAGGTTTTCTGAGAAGAAGAACTCAATCCCAAAGATCAAGGACAAGGCCGTCATCGCTAAATTCACTCGAAGGCCTCCCAACTCTGTCAGGCTCTATTCGACATGGCAACAAGTACGCCGACTCGGCCCACGCTGTTGCTGAGGCCATCGAGGATGAAACAACCCCTTGACAGAAGGAGCGGAAGGACACCGATGACACGGCCCTAACTAAGGCTGGGAACCGCAACGCAAGTCAGATGACTTCATTGTGGTAGTTGGTCACAACCGTCTTCGACCTCCAACAACTGAAGATTATTGGAACAACAAGTGACACGTTCAGGGGCTCAAAAGCTCAAATTGCAAGAATGGCATCCCCACTCCCAAATACCGAACAACTAAGTCGCTTTCTGATAAATATTTCTTCACTTGGCTTTGCCAATGCCGCAGTCGCTTACACCTAATAGGTGTACAAGCTGCACATTTTTTCTATTTTTTCTCTTAAATGATTGCAAAAGTACCTGAGTAGCATAAATTCCAATCCGTGAAACTTTGCTCCATGAAAGATGGACTCAAGTCACCCAAAACACATGTCTGGGAAAGAGCCATGAGCCAACTCCCGACGCTAGGGGGCTATGACTAGTCGGGCAGAGTGCTTAAACGTAAGGGGTCAACTACTTGGAGAAATTAATATCAAAAAGAGGAAGAACATGTATTTACATCCATTGTAAAATACATAAATTTTATTCAGGTGATTGTTTTCATCATTAGATGCTATTCATCCGATATGTTTATAATGCAGGGCTAGTTCCGGATACGCATGACAGGAATTCAGGGCTACGAGCCTATTCCTACGCTCGGGGGTTGGACCAGTCTGCCAAGATATACTTGAAGTTCGGCGCTTCAAGGATTACTCGGAATGCTCCATGAGGGCTACTGACCAAGCACATGCACCAGTCGGGACGTCATCTTCCCTAGCTACACTTCATATGTGGGCTAATAACCGACCTCCGGCACTAGTCGGAGCTCGAATACCACTCGGCTGGGTGAGGTATGCCCCATGAGGGTTGCCAGCCAAATCCTACGCTAATGCTAGGTTCGGGTACCTTATTCGGTTACAACTCCGCTGAGTTGGGTACGCCCCATGAGGGTCGCCAGCCGAATCCTAGGCTAGTGCAAGGTTCAGGTACCTTATTCAGCTAATATAACTGACCACCGGCTCTAGTCAGGGCTTGTGTATCACTCAGCTAAGTAGGGTGCTTCCCATGAGGGTCGCCAGCCAAATCCTATGCTAATGCTAGGTTCGGGTACCTTATTTGGTCACAACTCTACTAGGTTAGGTATGTCCCATGAGGGTCGCTAGCCAAATCCTATGCTAATACAAGGTTCGGGTACCTTGCTTGGCTATAACTCTGTTGGATATGGTAGGCCCCATGAGGGTCGCAGCCGATCCTATGCTAATGCAAGGTTCGGGTACTTATTCGGCTTTACGAAGTCAGAGAAGACCTACGTTGTCAAAGTGCATCCAGAGTTCTCATGCGCTGCGTCACACCTGAGGAGGGCAAGTAGATCCTGCAATATACCTGCGCGGGCATTTGTGGCAACCAGGCTGCATCCAGAACATAAGTCAAAGAGGCTTGCAGATAAGGATTCCTTTGGCTGATTGCGGTTACCGACGCTAAAATAGTCATTCTGACATGCGAGGGATGCCAATTTTATAGGGCTATGCTGGGTAGGTCAGTTTAGGCCAGCTTATTCCGTAGCACACACCAAGATATGAGTCTCTACAGTAACACGCTCAATTTGGGCCGTTAGCTGGCTATGTTAAAATCACAGTGCTGGTATTGCTTACAGAGACCGATTGGGTAATCATATATGCTTCATGAATGCCTCATTGCTGAACACATGTGTTCAAATATTTGTATTATTCACCAGGTATTGAGAATATATCCCTATAAGGATCACAAGCTGGTCTCCATTAAAATTGGGGATGCAGGTATCTCTCAAGTACACCTGACCATATATTGGATTAAAATCCGTAAAGTGGTACTCGGTTTACATGCTTAGCCAACAATTGCCATGAGCAAACTTTTTTTAGCCGACATGACGCTGAAGAGTCTAACTTTCGAGTGGGACGCTACTCGGGAAAGACTATAAAGGCCTTTTCCAGCTAACGTGAAGCTGAAGAGTCTAATTTTCGAGTAAGTATATTACTCGAGAAAGACTAGAAATAATTATTTCTAGCTGACATGATGCTGAAGAGTCTAATTTCCGAGTGACATACTACTCGGAAAAGACTATAAAATTATTCCAGTTGACATGATACCGAAGAGTCTCATATACCAGTAGTGCACTACTCGGGAAAGACTACATGGTTAAAGATCATTGACTTTATGTTTAATTGTTTCACAATTAAGCACAAAGTCGGGGACTACACCTAATAGGTGTGCCTATTCGGCTCACACTATTTATACTTTTACATGAAGCCCTTCATAGCCTCGCTGCCAGCTGACATGAAGCAGGACTCGGAAGAAGAAGCACTCGGACAAAGAGTACTCGGGAGCAATGCACTCGGGAAAACATCACCATGGAGGATGAGCAGTCGGCATCAGTTGTGACTCAACTATGAAGGTCTTAGGGCTGCTGTGGAGGCCATGGGCCTTGGGTACCTCATGACAAGCATATGGGCCAGTCGGACAGAGGATGGGCCTAGCCTTGTAATTAGAGATATGATAGAGCTCGACAGACTTAGCCTGGTACGATAAGGAATATACAGTCCTAGTCGGACAAGTTATATCTCTAAGAGGAGATCCCTTGGCCATAGTCCGGTTGGGACTCCTACTTTGTAATCCTGTCCCCCAGTATATAAGGGGAGGCAGGGCGCCCCCTGAGGGCAAGATGACCAAGAGGTAGGAGGTTCACAAGAATCACCATCATACTTCCTCAAAGGAATACACCACAACTGGACGTAGGGTATTACCTGACATCGAGGGCTTGAACCAGTATAAATCTCTCATGTTCCTTTGCAGTCCACCGAGTTTCGATCCGACGAGTAGCCCTATATTCATATTGCCGGTGTAAAACATCGACACCACGAGTTCGGGCCCACTCAGAAGCAAAATCAATTGAAAACTGACTGGTCGAACTAGATCAGTTGGAGGAAGCAAGGGACATAGAAACTATCTAGTTGGCAAGGTATCTTCAAGGCCTACATCATTATCACAGTCGGAATGTTTGTGGCCGCGCCTTTTCGGTGGGAGATCTTGTTTTGAGAAAAATCTAAACCACCAAAGACAGGCATAAATTATCTCCCTTATGGGAGGGGCTATTCATTATCGCTGAGGTAACATGTCCAGGCACCTACCAACTAAACGCAGAAGATGGCATCCTAATCAACAACTCATGGAACATAGAACAGCTATGTCCTTTCTATACCTGAGTTTTGTACTCCTTTTATACATATAAATAAAGTTTGTTACTCTGACTCACTACATCGGTTGTCCCAACCGATTAGTGAGTCGGGGGCTACATGATGATATATGTCTATCGTTAATAAAATCCGATCTTATTTTATCTAAGTCATGTTGTTTTATAATGATTATGATAAGTTTTCCCGAGTATAACTCCATGAGGTGAACGCTTTTCTTTAAGTTGATCTAAAACCACTCGGCATAGACTGTCTAGTTGGGTGAAGCTAATGATGGCTTAGATGGAATAAACACCCAGCAAGATTTAACGGCAAACAGCAAAAAGCATTTACAATGTTTACATATTGTTTTCATCAGACATCGACTACATAAAAAGTCCTTGTTTATAATGGCAGATCCTCCGCGATGGCTTCGGCAGTGGCCCTGACTTGGCTGATCAGCTCCAGCCCTCCTCCAGGGTAGCATCTTCAACAAAGCCTTCACCAATCGCCTCAATGTTTACCCGAGAGTAGAGAGACTTGGTCATGGCCAATGCCTAGGCAATTCCTACGACAATGTGCTCGTCCGAGTACTTCTTCAGAATTCCTGGGGTAGCCTCGAGACGCTGCGCCACATGAGCAATGGAGTTGGAGCTGGGCCCAGCCAGGTTTGGCTGCATAATGTCTAATAAAGTTTTCACGGAGTCAAGAATGACTTCCCATGACTCCTTTATTACCTTGATCTCTTTTGTGAAGGCACCGAACTGGATCTGCGAATTTGCTTTGAATGCTGCTCACACATAAAAGAGGCATTAGTAAATTGGGACAACTAGTTAGACTGAGTACACAAGCAGATATGTGACTTACTCACGTACTCGGTGTCGATCTTGGACTTCGCCTTTTCGAGTTCTTCTAGCTCCTTCTTCAGGCACTCGATCTCCAGGGACTGATTATTCAAATTTGCCTCAAGAGCTACAGCCGAATAGAACCAAAAGATCAGCAATGCAGAAAGATTTGTCAGGAGTCACTCGGGCAACAGAGCACATACTTCTAATAGTCCCTATTTGCGCCCAGTTCTTATCCTTGAGCTTATTCACAGAATCCCTCAACCACTCCTCCCTCTCCTTGCTGGATTTCTCCAGGTCATCCTTGGTGATTTGGAGCTGGTGAAGTAGAAGTAGCTTAGGAGCAAGGTTGGACAGAACTTTGCCCATCTTCTCGGACCAATCGACTACTTGCTGAGAAGTGTTGAAATACAGACAAGATAAGCAATATTGCTAGAAGATTTAGGAGAATTGCAAATCCACAAGCACAACCAGATAAGTTATGTACCTGGATGCTCCTTGAAGTGGCGATGGCGGCCTCCATTAAGCTGATACTCTCTCTTTGAGTGGCTTACTCATCGTGCTCAAAGCTCTCTTCTTCCCTCTTTGGCGTGACCCAATGGAATGTCCGAGGGAAGTTAGGTGGAGGAGCTTCGAGCCTAGGGAGATCATCATCGTCGGAAGACAGAGAAAGTGGAGGCGAAGGAGTCATGGGCGTTGGGTCGATTGGGGACGTGGGGTCCTGGGCGAGCTTAGGGATTGTGGCTTTGGTCATAGCGTCCCGACTAGGTGAAGATGGTGGTCCGGCCGAGGGGGTTGTCTCAGTGGCTGAGACAGCACTCGGCTCGGCTAGTGGAGCAGTTGTCTCGGCCTCGGTCGGGATGGGAATTGGTGGCGCTGCCCCCTTGGGGTCAGCGTCACTTGGCTTCCTACAAGATTGTTTAACAGTCAAGACAATACAAGTCTATTCAAGATTTCTGAAGATTGAAGATTTCTTATACCTTTGAAGTCTTGAACCTCCACCCCCGTGTGTTGGTTGGAGTGGAGGTAGTCGGCGAGGGGCCTGAAGGCCTGCTCGGAGGTGGAGAGCTACCGGTTGTCGGGCTTCTAGGCACGGCAGTCAGCTGAGGAGAACTCGGCCTAGTCGGTGCCGTACTCGATGCAGTTGACTGGGGGATGGCGGTGCTTGGTGGTTTTGTCTAGCTGGAGGGCCTTGGGTGCACTGCTGGGGTCTCTGATCGTTGGACCACCTGATGCCTACTCAACATGCTTTTTTCTTGGCTTGTCCATTGCTGTCTCTTCCTAGCCCTCTTGGCTGGGTTGACTGACGAGGGGTGCCGGACGCTTCTAGCCCCGCTGGCCGGTTGTCTTGGGGTCAGAATCTAATTCTTTGCATTCCTACAAATTTCTAGCACCAAGGAAAATACGATTGAACAATGTTTACATCACACATTGCAGAAGGATATCGAGACCAACATTGCACCATATATTACCTTTGGCTGAGGCCTGCCCTTGCAGTATGGCTTGGGGCTCTATCTGTGTCCTCGGTCAATATGACTCCGTTGACGAAAACGCCGAGCAAGGTGTCGGTAACAACATCCTTCTTGATGAAATCGGTGCAACTCCCTAGTCAGGTCACTCTTCCCCTGGATTCGTAGCCGAGGTTGGCTTCTGGCCTTATGGGGCTGGGTTCGACATTTTAGGAACGCCCTGGCCACCCAAGGACCAGTCAGCCCTGTGCCCTTCAGCGCATCGATCTTCTCTAGCAGTGTGTACACCTGAGTCATCTCGGTTTGAGATGGCAAGGAGGTCCAGCTCTCTAGGATAGAAGGTGGATTTTTGGTTAAAGGGGGCAGGGAGGGCTCGAGATTGGAGCAGTAAAACCACTCCCGGTGCCACCCTTTCAGAGAAGTCTTTAGGGGGACATGGAGGTAGGCTTTCTTCATCTCGTTACGGAGTTGAAGGCCTACTCCCCCTATTACTAGATCTTGGATTGGAGGGTTGAGGCTTGATGTGAACAGAAACCAAAAGAGGTTGAAATGGGATTGATCCCCCAGGAAAGCTTCACAGAGAGTGACGAAGAGGGATATTTGGAGAATAGAATTGGGGTTGAGATGGACAAGCTCAACCTGATAAAATTCAAGAAGACGGTGAAGGAAATCGGAGGAAGGAAGGGAGAGACCACGATCGAAGAAAGAGGCAAAAACCATGGTCTTCGTGTGAGCCTGGAGCGGGACTGACTCACCGGCGGCCAGACGCTAGTTGATGATTTCCTTGGGCTGAGCTTCTTCTTCTTCTCTAGGATTGCAACTTCAGCAGAGCAATTTGACGTCAGCCAAGCAGTGGACGGCATAGCTAGGATATCAAATGGCGTCTTCGGCATTGCTGGGGGTGAAGAGCCAGGTGGAGAAGCTTCTAGAAGATGGGAATTGGAGTGGGGATGAAAATCTCTATTCTAGAGGGGAGCGTGAGTGGAAGAAAACCCTAGATGGAGCAGAGAGCGTGAAGTTTGAGCATGATTCCGGGAGCTGAAGCGTTTGGTGAATTGTTGGAGAAAGGAGAATCTTTTCTCTCTGCCGCCCTTATAGGCCTGCACCGAGTTAGCGGGTTTGGGCCGGCTCGCTTAGTAATGGGCCGTAAGGTATGAGTCTCTAAGTAGCATGTCCTATTGGGCCGACCGTTGGCTGTGTTAAAATCGCAGTTTAGATGCTATTTTATAGAGACCGATTGAAATAATTAGATATGCTCATGTTAAGCCTAATTGCTGGACACATGTGTTCAGATATCTGAATTATTTAACAGATATTGAGGACATATCCTTATAAGGATCAATAGCTGGTCTCCATTAAAATTGGGGATGCAGTATCCTTAAGGACACCTTACACATATTGGGTTAAAATCCATGAAGTGGTATTCGCTTACATGCTTAGCAAATTGCCTTGAGTAACAAAAGTATTTCTAGCTGGTATGACGCTGAAGAGTCCAATTTCTGATAAATATAGCACTCAGAAAAGAATTAAAGGTTAAAGATCTTTGACTTTATAATTTAACTGTTTCACAATTAAGCAAAAAGTCAAGGGCCACACCAAATGGGTGTGGCTATTTGGTGCAAACTAATCATATTTTTCTATGAAGCCCTTCATAGCCTCGTTGCCAGCTGATATGAAGCAGGACTTGGAGAAGAGGTACCTGGACAATGGGTACTCGGGAGCATGGCACTCGAGAAATCTTCACCAAGGAGGATGAGCACTCGGCACCAGCTGGGACTCAACTATGAAAGTCTCAGGGGCTGCTGTGGAGGCCTTGGGCCCCGGGTGTCTCATGAGAAGCATTGTGGCCACTCGGATAGAGGATGGGCCTTATCCTGTAATTAGGGATACGATAGGACTCAGTGCATATTATCTTGTATGATAAGGAAATGATATAGTCCTAGTTGGGTACATTGTATTCCTAGAGGGAAATCCCTTGGTCAGAGTCCGACTGGGATTTCTATCATGTAACCTCACCTCTCCAATATATAAGGAGGGGTAGGAAACCCCTCGGGGCAAGCAGAGCAATCTCACCACAGAAACCTCAAAGGCAATACACCATAGCTGGAAGTAGGGTATTACCTCACCTTGAGGGCCTGAACCAGGATACATTGTTTTGTGTTGCTTTGTAATCCATCAAGTTTAGGTCTCACAAGTAGCCCCATATAATCGTTGTCGATATAAAACATCGACACTCATCTTCTAGTAGGAATCAGATGGTTGGAGTCCGCCAGTATTGAGAAATAATGAGCACTTGCATTGATTTTGTTGCCGGCTCAACCCCCAACTAGTCGGGATCAGGCTTTTTCTGTATTGATGGCTCCAATAACTGCTCGACAAAAAACTCTAGTTAGGACCACTTCGTGCTTGGATCCCATGTTGGCTATCTCGTCTGCGGCTTCATTGTATTAGCGCAAAACGTGTGTGATTTCCAACCCGTCAAATTTCTTCTCCAACTTTCGCACTTCTAGACAGTACGCCACCATGTTGTCGTTTAGGCGCGTCTAGTCTTTCATGACTTGGTTCACCACTAGTTGGGAATCCCCACGAACCACCAATCGTCAGATACCGAGCAATATGGCGACACGGAGCCCATGGATGAGTTCTTCATACTTGGCGACATTGTGTGATGCTGGAAAATGTATTTGAAGGACATATTTGAGTTTTTCTCCATTGGGTGACGTCAGAATGACACCAGCTCCTGCTCCGCCAATCCGTAGAGAACTGTCGAAGTACAATGTTGAGTACTTGAGCTTGTTCGTAGGTGCAACCGACTGAACTTCTGTATACTCGGCCACGAAGTCGGTGAGTGTTTGAGATTTGATTGCTGTTCATAGTTGGATGACAATGTCAAACGCTATCAACTCGAGTGCCCATTTAGCAATTCTACCGGTGGCTTCGTGGTTGTGAAGAACTAGTGGCAACGATGTGACAATTGTGACTTGGTGCGATTGGAAGTTGTGCACTAGTTTCTGGACAGTTATGAGTAGTCCATATAGCAGCTTTTGGACTTGGGGATATCGCATATTGGATTCGCCTAGAACCTCGCTTACAAAGTAAACTAGTAGTTGAACTTTTAGATATGTCCTGGCTCTTTGCGCTCGACAACCAAAATCATGCTGACCACCTGAGTGGTTGCTGTAAGGTATAGTGTAAGCGGTTCCTGGGGCATTAATGATGATAATACTGGTGGTGATGTGAGAAACTTCTTGAAGTCTTCGAAGGTTGTTGGGCTTCCAGTGTCCATTGGAAATTGTCAACTTTTTTGGGAGCTTGAAGAAAGGCATGCCCCATTCGCCTAGTCGGGAAACAAATCAGCTGAGTGGCGCCATGCAGTCGGCCAGCTTCTATATGTCATTCTGGCTAGTGAGGGAGGAATGTTCATGATTGCGTTGATTTTCTCCGGGTTTGCCTCTATGCCGTGGTCTGAGACGATGAAGCCGAGTAGTTTTCCCAAAGGTACTCTGAAGACGCATTTTTCCGGGTTCAGCTTCCTCTTGAATCTTAAAAAGCTTTGAACAGTCTCTTCTAAGTTGGTGATGAGGTCACCTTTGAACCTGGTCTTGATTACCACGTCATCGATGTATGCTTCCATGTTGCACCTAAGTTGAGTGTGAAGACACCGCTAGATGGCATGTTGATACGTTGCGCTAGCGTTTTTGAATCCGAACGGCATAGTGATATAGTACTATGCACCAAACGGCGTGATAAAAGAAGTCTTCAGGTAACCATCCTCCTTTAGGCTTATCTGATGGTCTACCGAGTAGCAGTAGAGAAAGCTAAGTAATTTGCATCCCGCAGTTGAATCAACCACCTGATCTATCCTGGGTAGACCAAATGAATCTTTGGAACATGCGTTGTTTATGTCAGTGTAATCAACGCACATGCACCATTTACCATTCTTCTTCCAGACCAAGACTAGGTTTGCCATCTAATCCGGGTGATAGATGTCAGTGCCATGGGCCCGGGGTACCTCATGAGAAGCTATTGGGCCACTCGGAAAGAGGATGGGCCTAGCCTTGTAATTAGAGATATGATAGAACTCGGCAGACTTAGCCTTGTACAACAGGAAAAATATAGTCCTAGTCGGGAACGTTATATCTCTAGAAGGAGATCCCTTGGTCGTAGTCCGACTATAACTCCTACTTTGTAACCCTGTCCCCCAGTATATAAGGGGAAGCAAGGCGCCCCTGAGGACAGAAGAAGAAATCTCACCAGAGAAACCTCAAAGGCAATACACAACAACTAGACGTAGGGTATTACCTCATCTCGAGGGCATGAACCAGTATAAACATTTCGTGTTCCTTTGCAATCCATCAAGTTTCGGTCCGACGAGTAGCCCTATATATTTATTGCCGGTGTAAAACATCGACAGTTGGTGCGCCAGGTAGGGGCTTCGTTGAGATCATCTCATCCAGCCTGATGGATCCAATCACCGAAGTCGACGGCATCAGCTTCTTCCCCGGGCAAATAATCAGCTTCAGGAGCCTCGACTTCGTCGCTGACAAATTTGGCAACCTCACCCTGTCCGAACTGGAGTCGATCCGATCGGCCAGGAAACAAGCTGACTGTGCGCCGGTCGGCCCACGTAACGCTACGGCAGCCCTCGTCAACTTGCTGGGGCAATCCTCAACATGCCCGGGTCTCGAGACAACTCTTCCTTTTGGTGTTTGACTTGGACTCAATCTTGAGCCAGCCAAGATCGGGCTAAGGAAGGAGGAGATCGTCAATCTCCCACTTGGGCTCGGCAACACCGCGGACAACTGCGACCAGCATTAGACGTGGCAAACCCGATCCCCTAGAGTTCGACTCGGATATGGCCCAGAGCCGTTCGAGATCGGATCTAGGGAGGTCGGAGTTATAATAACCCCCATCAACTACTCCGACTTCAACTCTCAGTCGGACTTCGACTCTAAGTTGGACAGCAGTTCGGCAAGCTTCTCTCCACTCTGCGAAGTCTTTATGATATCCAAGGGTTCAGCTCCCAGTCAGGAATCACGCTGACTACGCGAAGAGCAAGAGGAGGAGGCCTGTCAACTGCGAGAACAACAAGAGGAAGAAGCAAGACGCCTATACGCCCGCACACCCACAACGATGACCTACGCAGGGCCGGGCAGACTGCTCAGCAACAAATCCTCCAAACCGGAGTTGGCGACCACGATGTCTTCATTACTCCTCAATAGAACATCGTGTCCGCTGCAACTCTACTGGATACACTCCAGTTCAGGCCTGATCACCAGGCCACCCCGACTATAGCAAGGATAAAAGCCATGATCACCGCTGCTGCATGTCAGCAGCACCAACAGTCGGGCGATACCCTCATATTGACCAACCGGTCGGCATCTCCAACAGCAGTCTCATCTGCCTCAACGCAAAGCTGAGCGGCTGGCTCCAGTCGGCCGCACATGGAGTCATGCCACACGTCACTCGGCAACCACAGTAATGCTCGGCGGCGCTGACATCTAGATGACCGTCGGGATAACTAGGATCTCCGAGGCTGACTACAGCGTGACCTTCGGTAGGACATCAACGCTCGGCGCTGCAAACAAGAGGAAGACAAGCAACGCTGACTGGAAGACGAGAACGAGCGCTTCGGCCTCCACCACGAGCGGTTTCGCCGTCATAGGTGGAGTCAAAGTCCTCATGAAGATGAAGGTGTACCGGCCATCACCCACGAGCTGCAACAAGTTGACTGGCCATCAGATTTCAAGCCAACAAGAATTCAAAAATACGACGGGAAGACCGACCCCGAATCCTGGCTCGCAGTCTACACTCTGGTGATCCGATCAGCTAGAGGAGATCACAAAGCCATGGCTAACTACCTCCCAGTCACTCTAGCTGACTCGGTGAGGACATGGCTAACGGGACTTCCCAAGCAATCAATTGGCTCCTAGGGAGAACTCCGGGAACACTTCATCACCAACTTTCAGGGAACATACGAGGGGCCATCTTCCGAGTACGACCTATATCAGTTGCATCAAAGGAAGAACAAGTCTCTTCATGACTTCATCAAGAGGTTTTTTGAGAAGAAGAACTCAATCCCGAAGATCAAGGATGAGGTCATCATCGCCGCCTTTCGAAAAGGAGTCAAAGACACCTCGTTCATCGCTAAAATCACTTGGAAGCCTCCTAACTCTGTCAAGGCTCTATTCGACATGGCGAACAAGTACGCTGACTCGGCCGACACTATTGCTAAGGCCCTCAATGACAAAAAGGCACCCTGACAGAAGAAGCAGAAGGACACAGATGACGCGGCCCCGACTAAGGTTGGGAACCATAAACGCAAGTCGGATGACTTTATTGTGGTAGTCGGTCACTGTCACGTCCGAATTTTTCGCTTTCCGTTCTTTTTGTCCAATTGCGAAAAGCCTAAAATAGCTTAATGAAAAATTCCATAATAAAAAGGATTTAATATGATTAAATAATTAATTACGGTATGATTTGTTTCCGTTGCTTAATCGGGTTTATTTGGATTTCGGAAGTGGAGCTCATTTCCCAATTTATTTTCCCTGACTCCAGACTCTAATTTTCGCATCCATATAAATTCCTAGTTTCCCGGAGGTCCATGTTCATTCTCCATTCCTCCAAATAATTCTAACAAATTCAAAAGATCCGAATTCAGCAATTTCCGCAAAGCCCCTGCCATTTTTTCCTTTTCTTTTTCCCTTCCTTTCTCTTTTTCCACTCAGGCACCTGCCTTTCTCTCTTTTTCTTTTTTTTCCTCTTCTTCTCCTACCTTCGGCCAGGCTAAAGGCCTGCCTGCCTGCCTGCCTCCTCCGGCCACCGGGCCCAGCCCGCCCCTACGCCGCGCCGCCTGGACCCGGCCTGCTCCTGCCGCCGCCACGCCGAGCCCGGCCCAACCGCCTCCACTCGCGCCGAGCCCGGCCTGCCCCTGCCCCTGCGCCGCGCCGCTTCCTGGGCCGCACCGACGCCACCGGTCTCCAGGCCCACGCCGCCGCGCCTCCCTTCGCCCTAGCCACCATGAGCCGCCGTGAGCCGCCCTCTATATATATATATATACGTGCAGCCATCTCATCTGTTCCTCTTTCCTCTGAAGTCGTCGCCGCCGCCATTTGCTTCCGAAGCCGCCGCGCTGTCCTCTTCCTCCGCCGCCGACATCGAGCCGACGCGCCGCCTAGCCTGCGCCGACGCCCCGACGCCGCCTAAGAGCATCGCCCTGCGCTAGCCTTCCTCCGTCGCCCGCGTCCTGTCTCCTCGCCGGTGTCTTGTCTCCCCGGCCGATGATGCCGCCAGCGCCTGCGCCCTGCCCTTGGCCGACGCTGCCGCCGCCCGCTGCTGCCGGTCCGCCGCCGCCGCTCCCCGACACCGCCGCCCGCCGCCGCCGATTCGCCGCTCGCCGACGCCGCCGTCGCCCGGTTCGCCGCCCCTGCTCCGCCCCGGCGCCGTGGCCCTGCGCTACCGGCTGGCTGAGGCCAAAGCAGCCGGCAGGCTCTGTGTCCCCTTGTGTCTTTGACACGTGGGACCCGCCTGTAAAATCTCCTGTTGATCCACACCGTTAGATTTCCCTAGATTAATCTCAGCCGTAGATTTCCTTATCCAATCTTGCCACTTCACCTCGCCACATCATCGCCACGTCATCTAATCCAGTACGCGTGTCGCCACGTGGCGTCCATGTCGTCCTATCCACCACACCTCTAAACTCCCCCGGTCCATAGACCGAGTCCGTCGTGCACCTTTTCACTAACCGGTGGTCCCTGTTCCTTCCTCCACAAAAATAATTCAATTTCCGAATTTAAAATCCAGGGAATATTTTGGGAATATTCTTTCTCTTTTTCCTCAGATTTTTCCTTATTTCCAAACTTCCGGAGTTCATATCTCATCCATCCGGACTCCGATTCGATCCGTTCTTTTTCCTAAATTCTTCTAAAATCGAGCTGTATGTCTTGGTTTAGTTGGTTATTTTAATTGATGTTATTTTAGACTGTTTTCTTGTTATTTATTTATTTTCGTTGCGAACGTATAGACGCGGAAGCCAAAGAGCAGTTCGCCGCCGAAGACGTAGAGCAAGGACTGTACTTGGAGCAAGGCAAGTGCACCCTTTGAATATATTGGACCCAATTTATAAAATGTTTTTATTGTGAAACAAGCATTATTTTATTTATAAATTATCGATGGGTAGTATGACCTAATTGTTGTCATTCCATGCCTTTGATTATTGAATATCCTACGATACATTGTCACCCTAGCCTTTGTGAGTTAAACATAGGGGTCAACTCAGCGTAGAGTAGTAATTGCTTAGCCCTGCTCAAGTCGTTTTACAAGTAAAATATAATAATGATTAATGATATACTTATCACTGTTTTATTTGAACTGTGTGGCTGTGTGCTATCTTTCCGGTAGCATGTGTTGCACCATGTAGTAAACAACGGGCGAATAAAATGTTTTGGACTGGGGTGATGGGTGGTTCTGTGTGAACCTAGTTAGAGGGTGAGGTATCTGTGTGATCCTTACCAGGTGAGGTCTCTGTGTGAGCCTAATGTGAAGCTATGTGCTATTGTAGTTTTGGCAAGTTGCCCTGGTCAGTTAAGGACTTCACTTCATAAGTCAATGATCTGAGCCTAACGTACAACCACATGCCCTAATGGGAAGGACCTGGCCCAGTAGGATTCCAAGTCTTGGCACTGCCGGCCCAGGTGGTTAGATGATAGCTGTTATGGTTAGCCGTGGGTACTTTCTTCTCTGTGTGAGGGAAAGGTGGCTCATGGGGGAAGGCAGTGTTGAGGTGGAGTTTCTAAAAAGCCTTGTTACAGATTCCTTGGCCGCACACAAGGAGAAGTGTGACATTTGCGCATGGCCGTTAAGAGGATGATGTATCTTGTGGGTAATGCTGTACAGCCTCTGCAGAGTGTTTAACTAATCTATTCGGATAGCCGCGTCCGCGGTCATGGACAATGCTCGGTGAGTTCTAATGAGGGGTAGTTTGCGAAAACAAGGGATGGTAATGATGTTGTGTGCAGGAAAATGTAATTAGCTATGTGGTCCTGTGTGGATGGTTGGGTGGTAATACCCGTCATTTTAAATGTTGTTTTAACTCTGTTTATAAAAGGTTTATAAATGCAACTGCTGTGTTATGCAAAATAGCCTTAGCCTTTCTTTGTCAGCTGTGCATATGCATATTTCTGTGCACTTGCTGAGTAGTACATGTACTCACCTTGCAATTCCCCCCAATTCCAGAAGAAAGGTGTCCGCTGTTTCCGGAGGAGTTTGCTGCTGAAGACGAGGAATAGGCCGTGTGCCCCAGTTGACCGCCTATGGCATGTTAAATGGAGCTTCCACGTATTTATTTTATTTGCGTTGTTATCTTGTTTTCTTTAGGCCCTTTGTGGCATAATAAATGTGAACTCTAGCCATAAGGCTTGTCACAGTCAATTTATTAATAAATAGTTTGGTTTCCTTCATGATGTTGGCTGTGATATTATTCTTGTGACTGTGTGTGCTAGCATGATCTTGGGCTAGTACGTATACATAGAGGGTCCTGTGTTGGGGTCCGACAAGGTTGGTATCAGAGCCGGTGTTGACTGTAGGCCGCAGCCTTAGTTAGCCTGGTCGTACTTCAAAACTATTTTAAAAGAATCACAAAACAATATAATTTGTTCCTTCTTTACTCATTCTTTCTTGACTCTTCCCTTTTTCGAAAATCTTCCCCTACCTGTTTTAATTTCTACCGTCAACCATGGAAGGAGGATCTACACCAGTGACGCATTGGGTCTCATGAAGCTTCGTCATGGACCAGGGTTAGCTATAGGAGTGGCTTTTGTTTTGGGTCGCTTTGCCTGTAGTTAGTAGTTCACGTTAGTAAGACGTTAAGGTTGTGTGTTAGAGGTGTTGTTTGTTTTTTTTAGTTTTTGGTTTTTCCGGTTTGTCGTACAGTCTGTTTGTAGCCCTTTGGCTTTTTGACAGTCGTATGTTTGCTTTGGTCTGGATGTGCTATTCTACCCCATTAGTTGCCCTTCTTCTTAGAGCTGGTCTCTTCTTCCTAGTACCTCTCTAACGGGCCACATGTTGAACAGATGGTGAACACCAGGACTAGGGGTCACCAGAACAATGATGCTCAGCCCAATGGTCAGCAACAACCCCAAGCACCTCAAGTGAACCAACAAAATTTTCAAGCCTTCATGTAGGCCCAGACCGAGCTCATGAGGGTGATGAGGCAACAGTTTTACTGGATTCTGGAGCTTTGCATTCGTTTGTTTCTCGGGTTTTTGCTTCTCAACATCAGTTTCTGTTAACGCCAAAATTTGGTAAGGCCCTGTATCAAATTCGGTCAAGGAGAACATTGCAGTCAACTAACGGAAATTGATCCAGAAGGGACCAAATCCAGGAAGGAGCCGTGAAGACCGCAGTATGGCAGTTATTTACTGTGTCTACTATTTAGGCAAATTAATACATTATCTTTAGGAAACCTGATCTCGTGTCCAGTCGGGTTCTGTTAATGTTTCCTTCTGTAATTAGGAGATCGTGTATCGTGTCCAATAAGGACTCGTGTCAACTCGGGGTATAAATACGTATGCCCGGGTGCTTTGTAATCATCATCAATCATTCAATACAAATTCGGCGCATCGCCACCCTTTCGACGGGTTCTTGCTTCTCAAGCCGGGCTGCATCGGTTAAGTTCGACCTCCTGTGAGAGGGTAAGTCTCGTCACCCCGGCTACCTATCGGCTAGGACTTCCTCGGTTAGGTCCGATATTCTAGTCGGTTTATGGTAGTCGGCTTACCACGATATATCTATTTTGTCTATGGCTGCATCAGTTTAGTTTGATCTCATAGATTGATTAGGTATATCACATCATGCGTGCGTAGATCGTATCGGCTTACTGGGAGCGGTTTATCCATAGTTTGTGCTGCATCGGTTGGGTCCGACCTACTAAACTACCAGTGATAAATCGTTCCTGCTAGGTTGATATTTTGTGCGCAAGCGTCTTATCGGGGTGTATAGCCGATAAGTTATCATATTTTACATCACGATCGCATCAGATCTATCGGCCTATCGAGGTCTTGTTATCATCATCAGTCTGTGCTGCAACGGTTGGGTCCGATCTACAAGACTGACGATAATAACTTTATTCTTAATAAGCCGATGGGTTTTATGCGGTGTTTTTATCAGAGTGCTTAGCCGATAAGTTATCTTTTAGATACAGCCAATTATACTGCTTGCTTTGTTATACATTCTTGCCTACATTACTATTATGATCGGCTAAGGGCTAGCCGATTAGTTTACTATGCCGATCCGAGCGCGAGCTCAGGTAAGTTCCCGGGCACGATCAGCAGGAGAGGACTCGGGCACGAACACAGGTAAGTTCCCGGGCACGGGCACGACATGAGGTAAAAACCCGGGCATGAGCACAGGTAAGAACCCGGGCACGGGCATGGACAGCAGATCCGGGCGCAGGCACGAGCAAGGGCACGGGCACGGGTGCGGGCAGTATCTTTGCGGCGATATTAATAATATTAGTCACAATTGGCTGAAATTTATTCAATCTATTTATTTACATATTCTGTGTATTTCATTTTATCAGTTTACAGCCGATTTTTGAAGATCCCTTCGATGATCAGCTAGTTTAATATTTGTTTATTATTATGCTATTGCTCATGCCATCATCGGCTTCCAGTCAATGTATAAGTGCTACAGTTCAAATCGGCCATCAACCAATGAGACGAGCCTAGATCGGCTTCCAGCCGATTGGCTCATGAATCTAATATTTTCTCTCCTTGTCAATTGCAGGGTCAAATTGACTGGCACGCCTACGAACCTCAAGATTTTAGGACCTGCACTGGAGTGAAGCAAATCTCCTAGGCCTTCGCGTGTCTCCAAGGCGCCGAACGGCCCCGGCGGTTTTCGGCGTCAACACGTTTTTGGCACGCCTGGTGGGACACGAAGTTTCAACAATCAGGATTACAACATGGCCGGGAAAGAGATCAAGACGGACAACGTAATTCCGGTCAGCATGGAAGATTTAACAGACGAGCAAAAACAGCAAGTTGAGCAAACTATGGCCAATTTATAGAAGCTGTGCTTAGAATCCTTCAGTATGACCAGGCAAGGGCCGATTCAGAAGACGCAGTTTCCAAAACCAGTTCTGTTTGGTGAATCGAGCCGCACGCCACCCGAAAGTCCACCGGTAAAACCCTTATAGGAGATGGTGAATGAAGCAGTACATCATGCGCTCATTAATCAATCTGGGATTCTGGTGAACACGCTTCATAACCTTATAAAGAAGACAGTGGATGGATCAATTCTTCAAGAGCCTACTCGAGGTCCTGTTTACCTCCCACCAAAGGTTGAACCAAATCAAGTTGCTTACAACGTCAGCAGAGACATACCAGAAAACCTGATTACACAGAACCAGGCTGGGGGGCAATAGGATATTCCTGCTGGATATCATCGGTCTGCTTATTAGGGGGATATCAACAAAATTATCCAGGAGGCGGGGCCGATCCAGGTACTTACCAGAGGGAATATCCTAGACAGAATCGGCAACCAACTCCACCGATATAGTATCAACAGGACAACCTGAGGGAGGAAGATCTATCAACAAGGGTTGCAGAAATAGTAAGGGAGCAGTTCGGGATCAAGCCCAAGGAGCAGACATTTATGTATCGGTATCCATATCCTGAGTGGTTCGATAAGGTTCCGTTACCACACCGATACAGGGTCCCAGATTTCTCTATGTTCTTAGGGCAAGACAGCACATCTACAGTAGAACACGTCAACCGATTCCTGGCACAGTGCGGAGAGGCATTGGCTGAAGAGGCTCTGAGGGTTAGGTTTTTCCCCTTGTCACTATCTAGATCGGCTTTTACATGGTTCTCTTCATTACCACCGAATTCCGTTCGGGGATGGGCCGATCTAGAAAAACAGTTTCACAAATATTTCGTTGCTGGAATTCATGAGTTGAGACTGACGGATCTGACATCGGTTAGACAGCGACCAGACGAGACAGTACCGGAATATATTCAGCGATTTCGGGACGTTAGGAACCGATGTTACAGTCTGAACCTGAGCGATGGGCATCTGGCCGATCTAGCTTTCCAAGGTCTCTTGGCGCCGATTAAGGAGAGATTTTCATCACAAGAATTCGAGTCCCTGGTGCACCTGGTACAGAAGGTATCGGTTCATGAAAGCCGATTTCAGGAGGCGAAAAAAAGATAAATATCAAAGAAGGGTTGCTCAGGTACAGGTTTATTCATCGGACTCAGACGATGAGGGATCCAATGCTGAGGTTGGATTGGCGGAGTGGGCTAGGAACAAAAAATCAGTATCATGCCCATGGGTCAAGGATATCGGCAAAGAGGAGCGATATGATTTTGACGTCAATAAAGCCGATAAAATCTTCGACTTGCTACTACAAGAGAAGCAGATACAACTTCCACCAAATCACGTGATTCCATCAGCCGAAGGACTAAAGAAGAAAAGATACTGCAAGTGGCACAATACTATATCGCATCATACTAACGAGTGCAAAGTTTTTCGGCAACAGATTCAATCGGCTGTCGAGCAGGGAAGAATCAAATTCGAAGACAAGAAGCCGATGAAGATTGATGGGCACCCGTTCCCCGTGAACATGGTCTATGCAGGATCATCGTCAAGGGCTCAAGCCGATGAAGGAAGGCATCAAAGGTACAAATCAAGGATTACTTCATCGGATATGATAGAAAAATATTCAAGGTATGAGGAACGGAGGGTTGAACCAGAAAGATATAATCCGCATTGGAATTGCCCGTTTTTTCGATTCTGCTGGGATCAAGGGATGAGATTGCCGTCAGTTGAGGATTGCCCTGAATGCAGTAATGTGGGATATTGGCATGATTAGTAGGAAAGGTTTTCGCAAGATCGACCGCTTGGGAAAAAAGCATCGGTTCATAGCCGATTAGGGCCGATCCATGAAGAGTTCTTTGAAGAGAATGAAGAGGAAGTACATGAAAAACAAATCCAAAATCCTCAGTGGTGTCCTAGCAGAATATTCACGAAGAATCAGAAGAGAAGAGCACAACGGCTACGACACCGAGAGAAACAGGAAGAGCAGAGGCAAGATCAAGAGGAAGCCGATCATCGTCACAAGAAAACCAAACAAGTATGGCGAGTGAAGAGGAAAGACGATGAAGATCCATTGGCTCCAATAAATATGGTTTTCTTTTTGCCTCGGGAGTATAAAGCATTTTCATCGGATGAAGAAGGCAATGAGGAAGTTTTCGCTCAGTACATTGCAACCCGATCAGGCCATATTTGATAAACCTGAGGAATCAGAGCATCGGCACTTAAAGCCATTATATATCAAGGGCTATGTGAATGGGAAGCTGATGACAAAGATGCTAGTTGATGGGGGAGCAGCTGTTAATCTAATGACACATGCTACGTTTCGAAAATTGGGGAAAACTGCCGAAGACTTGATCAAGACGAATATGGTGCTAAAAGACTTTGGTGGGAATTCGTCAAAGGTGAAAGGCGTGTTGAACGTGGAGTTGATAGTGGGGAATAAGACATTACCTACCACGATTTTTCGTGATTGATGGGAAAGAGGTCATATAGTCTGCTTCTCGCAGGATTGGAATCCATGCGAACTGCTGCGTGCCTCGACAATGCATCAATGTTTGATACAATGGCAAGGAGATCAAGTCGAGGTAGTCCTAGCGAGATCAATCGGTCGACCAATATTGCAATGACAGATTTGCCAGTCTGGGAAGCTGATGGTGTTGATTGCTTGTCTGGAAAAAACGTGGAAGGGGATTTTTCTCAAGGTCACCAGCCAAGGGATATAGCCGATTTAGCAAGTTGGCTCTGAACTGTTACTCTGATGGGCTCCATTGAAGACTTCGAGGGGAAACTGGGGCAAGGATTTACGTCGGCCGATGATTTAGAGGAGATCGACATAGGATCAGGAGATAGGCCAAGGCCGACGTACATAAGCAAAAAGTTATGTCCTGTTCCTGAACTCGAGAAGAATTGATTAACACTGTTGAAGGAGTATCGGGATTGTTTCGCTTGGAGTACCATGAGATGCCAGATTAAGCCAATCAATTGCTCGAAATCGGCTACCATTAAACCAGGATATGGCCATTCAAACAGGCTCCAAGGAGATTCAAGGCAGAATTATATGAGCCAATCAAAGCAGGCAATTACAAGGTTATATGATGCCAAGTTCATAAGGGCCATGCTGATATGCTGAGTGGGTTTCTAATATCGTCCCGCGGTGAGAAGAAAAACGGAAAATTGAGAATATTGTATTGTAAAAAAATTTTTATTTTTTTTTTTTATTTTCTTATTTCCGTTACTATTTTTTATTCGGATCTAAAAACAACAAATAAAGCTACCCCAAGGATGAATACCCAATGCCGATAGCAGATTTATTGGTGGACGCAGCATTAGGCCACAAGATTATTAGCTTCATGGACAGCAATGCAGGATACAATCAGATTTTTATGGCTGAAGAAGATATACATAAGACTGCGTTTCGGTGTCCTGGAGCTATCGGCTTGTATGAGTGGGTAGTAATGACTTTTGGATTGAAAAGTGCCGGTGCGACTTATCAGAGAGCGATGAATTATATATTTCATGATCTCATCGGCTTGTTAGTGGAAATTTACATCGACGATGTGGTGGTTAAGTCTAAGAGTGAGGAAAGCCATATAGCCGATTTACGGAGAGTGCTGGAAAGGGCAAAGAAGTACGGACTAAGGATGAATCCCAATAAATGCGCTTTTGCTGTATCGGCTAGGCAGTTTTTGGGGTTTTATGGTTCAATGAGAGCGAGGAATTGAAAGTGTTAAGTCAGAATGGAGCATCAGAGCACATATCAAGACCACGGAACCATCCGTAAAGCAACAAAACCAGAGTTACACTTATCATTGATACATTTCCGGTAAGATTTAACTTTGTGAGGATTGTGGTTTAATATCAAATTTGTCAGGGAGGATTGAGTCTGTTTACCCCCTGAATTATTGAAGTTTGAAAGCCGATGATCAAGAGTTTCCAGTGTGGGATACAGGGCGCGCAGCAGAAGGCATTTGACGAGATCAAGAACTATTTGAGTTCCCCACCTATTTTAATTCCCGACGCAGAAAGGAGTGCCGTTCAAGCTATACTTATCAGCCGATGAGCAAACTACATCCATCTCGTGCTCTTCGTATCTCTCTCTT